>CM043122.1:46348043-46546055 GCA_023701765.1 Hylyphantes graminicola
TCTTGCGTTGTATGACATACATATTTGCACTTATTCTCAGACTTACTTATTTAAGGGGTCATAGGAGTCTTAAAAATGTGCAAAGAAGGTACTGAAAAACATAGTTTGATGTCATTTTTGAACTACTCAATGTATAAGTATAATTTTTTTATATGTAATTCTGCAAGAGATTTATTTATTATAAAACAAGTTTTAAAATGTATGAAACTTTAACCAAAACTAAAATAAATGATATTAAACATGAAGCTATTTGAACACATTGTGATTAGGCTTGCGCGGCAAATTGTGAGGTCAAAATTGAAAAAAATGACCAAGAAAATGACTTTATATGGTACAAATATGTACAAACAAAGACTTATACCTAAATTCTCAGCTCAATTTTAATTGGAAATTATTTTTAAAAAAATTTAAAATCAAAATTTTTAAATTTTTATTAATTTTTTTAGTAAAAAGTTCTTAAAATAATTTCTAATTAAAATTTAGCTGAGAATTTAGGTATAAGTCTTTGTTTGTACATATTTGTACAATATAAAGTCATTTTCTTGGTCATTTTTCAATTTTGACCTCACAATTTGCCGCGCAAGCCTAATCCCAATGTGTTCAAATAGCTTCATGTTTAATATCATTTATTTTAGTTTTGGCTAAAGTTTCATAAATTTCAAAACTTGTTTTATAATAAATAAATCTTGTAGAATTACATATAAAAAAATTATACTCATTTATTGAGTAGTTAAAAAATGACATGAAAGATCAAACTATGCTTTGTAGTATCTTCTTTGCACATTTTTAAGACTCCTGTGACCCCTTAAAGCTTAAAGGGCACAAAAAAATTAATAAAACCGTTATAAGTGACCACGATTGGGTAACCTCGGCATTCAAAGCGCGTACTTTAGCCCTTTTCGACTGGCGGTCAGGTGGCGCTGATTTAAAATTATGAGACTAAATTTGGAGTTTTATCGAAAAAAATGCGTTCAACAGTATCAATGCCAGCAACTCATTAAAAACAAAGTCATTTTTTAGTACAAATAACGAATAATACAAGTCAGCTGCTTCGGTATCGGTATTTTTGAAGAGCTTGAACATTCTCTTTGCTATCCGCACGATCGTGCGAGCCCGGTCGGAAAAAGATATGACCTAATCTTGGATTACTTGCATCGATTGGGAGCTTAGACATTAGTAAACACTAATAGCCAAAGTTTTTTTTCCTTTAATCTAAATTTTAAAAACTTGCGCCTCAACCTTATTAGCTTTTAACTACTACTACTACTTGTAGTAGCAGTAGTAGTTAAAAGCTATTAAGGACTGAACTAGACTGACTAACATGGACCTGGCCTACCTCTGCTGATCTATGGGGGCATTGAACAACAACAGCTTTTAGCTAATTTATTTAATTACTTTTTAACAGTAAGATAATGACAGCACTAGGTAAGATAATGATTATTATTAATAGGATAAATTTTCTCAAGTCCTTTAAACGGTTATTGCGTTTGCGTGTCTCTAGTTATTTTCTAGCGGCATAGATCTTACTTTCTTACGTGATGCCCTTGACATGTAGTTTTCTTTAATATCAGAGGCACTGGATCTGGTGTGCCTCATAGTAAAGGGCGCTATCAACATGTTGCCTTTACATTAGAGGGGTACACTTTTACGAGTATAAACTGTAAGACGTTAGATAGTTAGGTGTGATAATGATATTCACAATCCTTCACTGTTAAAAATAATAGTTCAAGGTTGAACCAAAATACGGTTCAAATTTGCTGCAACCATGATTTGGTAGAATGTTGAACCATAAAACAGTATTTCTAAATTGCGTAACTATAGTGAGAGGTTGAACCATATGCGGGATTTTCCCAACGCCTAACTATAGTGAAAGGTTGAACCATAAGAAGGTTCTCCCAATACATAGCAATAGTGAAAGGTGAAAAATACTGTATTTCGTACACGGTAAGCTAACGCCGTCAGGTCTTTGGACCTCACAGATTTAACGAGCACGTCTGTCCCAGTGTAATCGGAGCGAGGATTTTTTCCAGAAAAGAGATCCGATTTAATTGATGACTGGCAGTAGATGGGATTCGAACCCCGCTCTCCTGAGATGGCTGAATCTCAAGGCTGATGCCTTAACCACTCGGCAACGGACGGCCAATTCTCAAGCTGAACAAATCGACCAACTCATGGCGCCTGTGTTTGAGCAAACAGTTAAATTTTCGGTTGTAGTTAGTAGAAGTTGAACCAATTTTTCGTGAAAGCAGGTCTATTTCCAGAATGTGATATTTGGTTGAACCATTTTATGGTGTATCTGCCAAAAGTTCTTAATTTTTCACCAATATTTGGTTCGACGTTGAACTGAAATTTTTAAGTGTTGCCCCAAAAATGAATTCATATATTTGCTAGCAAATTTATGTTAAATTCACGAAATTTATCTTTATGTGAGATAATATAAAAGACTATAATTTCATAAATCTTTGAAATCCGCAATAAACGATAATTGGAATAAATAAATTATAAAAAAAATCTTAAATAGGAAGATAATCTTAAAATACCTTACAACCCAAATGAAATTTCGTGACAAGTTCCTATCTGAGCCCTATAGTTTTTTCCAAGTTCGCTACTTTCATTTACGTGTTTACGCATTGTTTTTTCAGCAATAGTTAACAAAATTTTAATTATACTTGTTTACATAAATATATGCTTTTAATTTTCAGGCAGGAGTCACAATGCCAGTGGCGTTTTGTGGCGGTTAGGCGAAACTGCTTCTGATTCTCTAAAAGTATTCATTGAAACTGGCAAAGCTGATTTGTTGGTCAGGGAAGGAAAACAACAGAAAAGAGGAGTCCTGTCGGAGTTTTTCGCTCCACCAGTACAGAAAGGTGTTGGAGTGACTGAGGCACTCTTTTTTGCTGATGCTTTACATTCAAAAGTAAGAACCAAGCGATTCTCAGAAGTGTAGGAGGACATATATGGTGTCTCAAAAGTCTATGATGATATACTGGACGTTTTAAAGTCTATGAGACTCACGTTAAGTTGCGTTTACTAAAATGTCTTTGATGAAAGGCATGTTGTATCAAAAGTGTATGATTATAATCATAGCGTCTTATAGGACTAGAATTACATTTATTATGTTTTAAAAACTTATGATGACATATAGTGTGTCTTAAGTATATGATAGTGAACAATATGTCATAAAAGTATAGTCTATGTAAAATTGTTCCAGTGGTGTTTCAAAAGTATATGAGGATTTGCAACGGTGTCTTATAAGTCTAAGATAGTAATTGCATGGTGGGCAGGGCCTGATCTACCATAAAGCCTGTTAGGCCCGGGCTTAGGGACCCCAAATTTTAGAGGCACCTAAATATATTTTCTATTATGATAAATGCTGATGATTACCAGAATTTCTGCAACTTTAAAATTTTTCAAGACCCCACTTTGTTTTTAGATTGACTTTGATTAAGACATTGACCTAAAGTGATGTGTTTGATCGATATTATGAGGAAGCCGGTAAAATGTTAGCAAAAAATAGGATATATCGACCAACTAGCCCCATCATTGCGGGTTGCATTAGATTTTCCGTAAAGGGCCCCCAAAATTTGTTGTGTCTGTTGTCTGAGTTTTCCTAGATCAAGACCTAATTGTGGGTATCTACACTCTTAAAACAAAAGAGTGAAATCCACTCCAGTAGGAGAAGTGCATTTTCGACACTGGAAAGGAGTGAATATTAACTCAGACTGAGTTAAAATCACTCGTTTGGAGTGATCCTGTCGGAGGTTTAACACACAAAGGATCCACTCCAAAAGGAGAAGTGCATTTTCCAGACTGGAGGAGTGAAAATCAATCAGACTGAGTTAAAATCGCTCGTTCGTTTTAAGAGTGTAGATATCTAGGATGATACAGCTATTGAGAAAATATCTTTAACTTCATGCATGTGATACATGAGAAGATCATGATCATATCAGATATACAGTACGTTAGAAAAAGGATGATGTGCGCGGTGTTCCAAAAAGGTTTTATTTTGTTATGGTGTACAAATAAACTAGAACATGCTATAACTACACTCTTAAAGCAAAAGAGTGAAATCCATTCCTGCAGGAGAAGTGCATTTTCGACACAAGAAAGGAGTGAAAATTAACTCAAACTGAGTTAAAATCACTCGTTTGGAGTGATCCTGTCGGAGGTTTAACAAAACAAAAGAGTAAAATCCACTTCTATAGGAGAAGTCAATTTTCGACATTGGAAAGGAGTGAAAATTAACTCAGACTGAGTTAAGATCGCACGTTTGTTTTAAGAGTGTAAGGCGTAAGGGGTCATTTTAAGGGCGAGTGAGCTCGAATGGCCGAAACCAAAGTGTCCCTGTGTTAATCCAATTGAAAAAATATTTTCTAAGCCACATTTTCCCGGTTGTATTGAATATTTTTACTACTTTATGTTTTTTATATGATAATTGTAGCTGACTTACAAATCTCTATAATCCCACTTTTTTAAAATTAGTTATAATATTTTATGTAAAATTAGGTAATGAAAATTAAAAAAAATATTCTAACCAATTTTAAAAAAGTGGGATTTTGAGACGTGTAAGTCAGCTACATTTTTTCATGCAAAAAACTGCTTGTAGAAATATTCAGTACTGCCGGCGAAATGTTTCTTGGAACATATTTTTTCCCCATTGGATTAACCCTTTCAGTCCCAAAAATTTACTACAGTACAGAAACATCTGGTATTCACAAAATAAGCTTATTTTAGGTCAAATATACGAATTCCATAAGAGAAAAAAATCCATTAAAATTTTTTATATGGTTTTTGAAACAATGCCAAAATTCTTTAACTGTGGAAAACAACAAAATAAAAAAATATATATTACCTAAAAAACACCTCGAGTTATATATTTTAAGGTATCTGACCATATTAATAAAAAAATTTGGTAATTATTTTAACCGAAATAGTTTAAATTGTGTTTTAAATATGTGGAACTGAAGTGAACTTATCAAAAATCAGGAGAAACGATTGTTGACTATTTTCTAAATAAAAAAATAGTAGTTCTGACTTCTATTGAGATTAAAGTAAAATTTTGTCTGATAGAACAAAGCGTGAAGACTCGAATGATGTGTGTTTGGGTGTCATAGCAGGACATAAAAATTTTGAAAAAGATATTGAAAGTGATGATGCCAAATGGCATCACTGGGACTGAAAGGGTTAACACAGAGGCACTTTGGTTTGGAGACCCGCGGTCATTCTGATGCCGAGCAATCTTAACGGCGAATGACGCCGTTAAGATTGCTCGGCACCTTGTACATGCCAATTGAGAAACACGTTATCCGTGTAACATTTATGGCGTCATAAAAACTCATTAACTCATATGATTTTTTTACCCTATAATGTGGTTTTTAAAGGCAATAATGACATCATTATGACTTTTCTTGAAGCTTTCTCCATCAAAAGAAACGGATTTTAAGGGTTTGTTCTACTGTGTAAGATAACGGCGTTCATTTGTACGACTCTTTTCAAAAAGTTTCGTGATTTTATGACATTTACAAATTGAATCAAAGCATTGTGGTGTTCCAACAATAGATTTATCCGAACATTTTGCCTGAATTCGAGTAAATAAAAATATTTGAAATTTTTTTTTGATTGCCCACAAATGGAGCTTTGAGTTGACAAATTACTTTAATAATGCCAGTTTTGTGTATCAAAAATGAAAAACATATATTAAATGAACAGTTTTAAAGTTCGAAACCTTGCAAAATTGCTTTTTGAATTTTTCTTTTATAACTTCATGGAAGTTTTATTTAACAAGTTTACCATTATAAACTCTTTGCTCTAGAAGTATACATACGGGGACCATTGTAGAATTTACGAAACAACTAATTTTTTTTATTAGTAGCATTGCTATTATAAATTTGTCTGTTTAAGCGTTCCAAAAATATCGCTACCGAAGCAGCTGATTTATTGATTTTATATAACCTCTTGCGACCTGGCGTCCCCATCTGGGGAAATTTTTTAAAACCTCTCCACAAACAATCAACAAGTTAATTAGTTCCCAAATTGACCTGGTCAGATAGAAGAAGATTCAAATATCGGTATTCAGCCATTGATTATAGGTATCAGTCATTCATTTCTATAAAAAATGAAGTTGAACGAGGGTCAATACGATATTAGTGTTCTTAACAAAAATATTTAAATTTTTTTCCTAACTTTTCAAAAAGTTGTTTTAGTGTAGTTAATTTAAAAGGCATTCTGTATTAAAAACAATGCTAAATTCAATGCTAAATTAAACTTTCAATTACAAATAATTGATGCGGAATACTTTGTTTTGCATTTATAGCACAAAAAAATTGTATTTCTAGAGCTTAAGACGTGTCTCTTAGTATCTATTAAGAATATTTTTCTAAAAAAAAATAATTCTTTGAAAAACATGCTTTTTAGCATATATCTGTATGAAAAGTATGTTTATATATATATATATATATATATATATATATATATATATATATATATATATATATATATATATATATATATATATATATATATATATATATATATATATATATATATATATATATATATAAAGCGTTATTTTTTTTCTAAATTTCTTACAAAAAATACTATCAAATATATAATCGTTTGAAAAATATATGATAAGAATGTAAATGTCGGAGTTTTTACTTGAGTTAAGAGGTTAAGTTTTTATTAAAGATAAAAAAAAAGTAATAAACGAATGTTTGCAGACCTTCAAGTACGTTCTACATAAGGCAGCTTTCACTATGAATAAGCATTCAAAATATGTTTTAATCCTTTCTCAACTGAATCATGGAACTAATTTTAGCACCAAAACTTCGACATTGATTAAAATTATGCAGACTTAAATGACATACTTGGCAACCCTATCTACACCTGAAAAACATGACAATCAAATAAAAAATGTGGGGGCAGGTTGTAAAAGCTTACTTTTTTTTAACATTCAGACCCAACCATCCTGCAAACATTTTCCTACTGCGGTTTAACAGAAATGTAACTGACGTTTGATTGGTTTGAAGTAAAATTGGTTTGAAAATAAGATGCAATTTGGATATGGAAGGAGATAGAAAAAAAATGACAATAAATTTGCTTTGAAAATAAGATGCAATATGGATATGGGAGGAGATTTTAAAAAAAAGGCAATAAATTTGCCATGAAAGTAAGGTGGAAAATCGATACCTATGAGATAGGATAATAGAGAAATTAAACAATAGTATATTTTATTTGAAAATAAGTTGTAAAAGGGACACCAACGAGATAAAAAAAAAGATGACAAAAATTTGGTTTGACAATAAGAAATTAATACTTATGGTGAGAGAATAACATAACAATAAAGTTGGTTTAAAAGCGACATAAAAAATAAATATGCATGGGGATATAAAAACCTAACAATAAAATCTGTTTGAAAGTAAGATTTAAAATTGATGTCTATGTATATAAAAAAAATTTGGTTTTTGAGATTCGTTTCTTTATAATTTAGTTTTTTTTCTCTCGTTTTACACGTCTACCAAAACTGTTTTAACATTTTGTAGAAATTTTAACTGTTGTTTTGATTTTGTCATTCCTTATTATAAATTATTTGAACTACTCTTGTTATTAGGATATAAAAAGTTACGGAAAATAATATATCTCTTTAAAACAAATAGTTCTACATTTATAACTTTATTTTTGTAATACTTTATAGCATTATTTTAAGACTAAAGACACAATCATAAAAAAATAGTGTATTTTTGATTACACGACACTTGGCCAAAATATGGCTGCCACGCTATTTTTTCCCCTCTTAGGAAATTTTCGGAGGTTGCAAGTTTGGCATGTTTTCCCCATCAGTTGGGACTTGGAGAATTGGTATTGTAATGAAAGATAATTTTCGTCATACGACCCCCCAAAGAAGGAGAACATTTCAGCTGAGTCAATTATGAAGTCCGGGTCTCCCCTGGTCTTTTACCAATCAGCTGAGATTTGATTGGCGCCGCTTTCGGAGAAGAATGTATTATTCTCGCCTAGACATTCTTATCAAGTATCAACACTGGAGCAGTTTTGCGTTTGCTAGAAAGGCCGTTAATTAAATGCAGCTGTGTGTCGGTCATTTCCAATATATGACTTAGACCATTAGTGCCTGGCATTCCCCTGTTTGGACGTTTTGATTTAGTTTTTTCAAATTGTTTTTGAATTTTACTGGATTACCCTAAGCACTATTTTTTAATTGAGTATCCTAGAAATATAATCCTGCAATACATGTCTATTTAGGTCTATTTTTTGCTGTTTTTTCACGAATGTAATGGAGTTTTATTTTAATTTTTACAAGGTGAATATCAATAGGAAGTTCAGATGATAATTAAATTGTTAAATAAAGTATATAAAAATTAAACCATTTTTCAGCATACTTTATTGTATTAATAACAATAAAAACTAGAGGCTAGAAAAAACTGACACAACATACTTTCCTTTTACTTTGCTCAAAAAAATTCTTATGGTTTATCTTTCTAACACAGAAATTTGTTATTTTTAATAATTTTTGTTCACAAAGTCTGATATTCCCATTGACTTGTGCTAAATTTCTTTACTTTTTGACGAATAACTAGGTACAATTGCTATGGCTAATATTGGAATCGATTTTTATCATAACATGTACATTGATAACATAAACACTACATTGATTAACCAATCAAGATCTTATTTTCATTCTTGCGGAACTGTTGCCACTCAAGAAGTTAAACATTCCTTTTGGATAATTTGTAATTTGACAACTTTTTCAATATTATGTATTAATGAATGCCGAAATGAAATTTAAAAATAATCACATTTTTATACACAAACAAGACGTTCTATACCTCTTCCTTAATATATCCTGAACCTATGATATTATATAAATATAATTAAAATAAACTGTTTTTCAATCTTTAATTTCAAATCGAGTTTATCGTGCGATTGTTTAAATAGGAACAGTGGCTTAAATAAACAAAAAATTACATTAAAAAGAAATTTAAATATAGATACGTATTTTAAATCAATACTTTCATACAAGTGTGCATTCCAATTGCAGTTATCTTACGTAACTTTTATTTAAAACTATATTAAACATAAATTTGCAGAAAATTGCATTAAAAAATAATTTTGGTATTTGACTATTAACAAAAACAAATAGGTTTGTAACAGAATCTGTCACTTAACCCGCTTCCACACAACAGTTGCGTATAACCTCTTGTGACCTGGCGTCCCCATTTGGGGAAATTTTTTAAGCCACCCCCTAAACAATTAAAACGTTAATCAGTTCCGAAATTGACCTGGTCCGATAGAAGAAGATCAAAATATCAGTTTTCAGCCTTTGATTACAGGTATCAATCATTTATTATATTAGAGTTCCTAAGAAAATTATTATTTTTTTTCAAACTTAAAAAAAAAGTCTTTTAGTAGTTGACTTTAAAAGCCGCCCCGCGACGGCGCAATGGTTAGGATGCTAGCCTTTGGAGCTGCTGGGTTCGGGTTTGAATCCTGGTAAAGCATGGATGTTTGTGCTCGTCAATAAATGTTGGTATTTGTGCTTGTGTCTCTTTCTTTGTGTGTCTCTCGTGCTTGTGTCATTTATGGGGTTGAATACAATAGACCTAAGGTTGCAGAGTTCGGTGAACTTGCCCCCACCAAGAAAGTCATCAGTCATAACTTTAAAAGCATTTTGCATTGAAAACAATGTTAAAATAATCTGTTAACTACAAATAAGTGATACGGCCTTTTACTATTTTATCAATGTGGTCTTCATACTTTTGGAGCTGAAATTTTAACAGAAATTCAGTTTTTTACAATAAATGCAAAACAAGTAGGTTCTTAACGGAAACTGTCCCTTAGCCCGCTTCCACACAACATTTGTGTTGAACCAGGGAAAAAAGGCTCCAAACATAGTATGAAGTCTATATTAAACATTTACACGCTAAATTTGGCTAGTTTCATTTAGTTTCTTTGGAAAATTCAATAATTATTCGATAAAAATCAATAGTCATCGTTAGCTAAATTAATTTATATTTCAAAAAATAAATATGTAATATTCCTCGCTTTAAAGTAGAAGCAAAACATTTCATATCAACATAATACAATCTAAAGAATCTACACTCTCAGAAATAACACTTTCATTTTTGACGATTCATGAATCATCATGCCTCATTCCGTTACTTTTGAGGATTGTTTCGTCAAACTATCCCGTGACTTTTGAGTAAACGCGAATCCTCACTTTTACGATCCGGATTTGACGATTCTGTATCTTGATTTTGAGGAAACAGAATGTCATTGTTGTACTCACGTGCTAAAAAATGACGAAATATATCTTTAGATTAGACGACATTCAAATCCTCATATGACGATTCAAATTTCCTCACGAAATCTCGGAGCATTTGCCAGTAATGGAATCGTCAAAAATAAGGAATATTTCGTCGTTTTTGAGCATTCATTTTTTTAGAGTGTATTTGTGAAATATATTTGACGTCCTTTCAAACTGATTTATGTCGCCAAAATAAAGTTGTGTTAATCTTTTATTTAAAGAAATAAAGTTTCTCGAGCGATTGTTGCGAATGGCAATGGTGATTTAATTCTAATAAAAATATCTTATGTTTTTTAAATTAGCATTACATTTTACAGTTCTTTAAATAATTGAAGTACCTCTAATTCGAACTTTTTATGAGGTTATTTCAATGTCTTCCTAATTTCGATGCCCTGAATTTTTGTCATATCACACTTTCCTGTAGCATTTGTAGTTTGGGCTATGAAAGTGGGTGGCAGACAGACGAACTGAACGCTTATAATACCTTCCATTTTTTATGTTGTAAACGTAGCGTGGAAATAAAAATGAAATCCTCAACATTCTTTATTTTTCTGTAAAATTAACTTTTTAAATGTACGAAAATATGGGGTAGCAATTGAAAACGAGTCCTCAATCAGCAATTCCTTATTCGTTTTAAAGCCTCTTACGAAATTGCCACCCTGTATAAAAATGCTATGGAGGTTTGCCTCATTTACTACGAGTTTATGAATACCATAAACTCTTTCATTTCCGACTAAAAACGCATTAACTAACTTTAAGCTTTATAAATTCGTTTTCCGTCTAACTTAATTTACCATACAAAAATTGTTTCGGACAATGGTCTTAATCCGTCTTATAATGTCATGTAATGGATATAGAACTAGTACCATCATAAAAACTTACTGAAAAAATAATGTTTAAGTAGAAATTGCTATTTTGAAAAATAATATCTAATAAAATTATTGAAGTAATACAAACATTTTTAGAATCAAAAGTTTTTAATTGCTATCTTAGCCCTAATTTTTTTTTTGTAATTTTTCATAATTAACCTTTTGGAAGCAATTTTAGTTTTCATGCAAAGAAAACTTAAGTTTTTGTATTGAAAAAATTTAATGCTTTTATTCGGAAATGAAAGTACAAAGTCATCATTCAGGGGTTTAAACAATGTTTTTATAACAATGTGCAAAAAGTTCACTTTTTCATATCATATTCAATCATAAATCGTTGCGAAAATGACACTTTACGTGCTTACGTCACAGGCAGCGCTGAAAATGGCACTTTCGGCACTAGTGCGGTAAAGTAAATAAGAGTATCTGATTAGTAGAAAAACAAAATGATGTCATGAATATCTCCATGGAAACTAAATGATGTCATGAAACTCACTTATTTCTATTGGTCCATTACTTTTGCATTTTCTAATATCTCCAAGCGAGGAAATTGGTAAAAGAAAAGGAGTCAAAAGCAGTACCAAAATTGGGAGAAGAAACCAAATTATTGTCTCTAGGTATCTGTCATCGGTCGTGCTTTTTTTAACGCTGAGCAAGCCATCCAATAAAAATTATAGATTGTTGACAACAACATGCAAACAATCTATCATCAAATAATCTCTCAACTTAAGTGATTTTTAAAAACTTTCGTGAAATCGAAAACTGCAAAAAGGAAATATCATAGGGAATAATTTGTATTTTCACGCTCTTATAAAAATTTTTCATTTATTAACTAAGGAATGCAAATTAAAACTAACCCTCTTTTTATACAATTAAAAAAGATGGATTGTTGTATACTGCTTTCTTAGTAAAGAGACAATAAACAATTTGGTACACAGTTTAGTTTTTAATAATATCTGTATATAATATTCTTTTTTCGAATTTAGCATTGGTAACTAAATGAATATGTTTCAAAAAAAACCTAAGTCATCCTAAAACGATGACAAAATAGGCGCCAAAAAAATCCTTCAGCCACGTCCTAATTATTACCCAGTTGTCAGGGATGTCAATTCCAATTCCTAAACCCCCGCGAGGACAAACCCTTCCCAAAAATTCCTACGGTACAACCATCTGTGAGAAAGGGGCTAAGCGCAAATTTCTAACAATTCAATGCCATGAGCTTGGGTCCTTGGCCACATGGCGAAAAATTGCTGTCCTAAAAGTAGCCAACGGTCACCCCGGCCCCCTGCTGAGGGGGGAAAGCAGTTAATCGGTCTTTTCGTTTTGGCCAAATGCGCTGCCACCGTATTTTTTACGAATTTTTCTAATAAAAAATTATTTTTTTTTAATATTAAATTCGGACATTTTTGGCTGCACGGGCCCTTTATAGCCCGGCAGTTATTTTGGGGATGCCCGGACCCGAACCTGGGACTTTTCGCATGCTAGGCGAGTGCCTAACTGACTGGGTTCCCCAGCCCCAGCGATGTCCGGACCTTCTGGGACCTTCCGCAAGCAAGGCGAACGCATAAATCGACTGGGTTCCCCAGCCCCCTGTAAAATATATCTATTTAACTATACATGACAGTTAACTTTCTGTCAAACTAAAAGAGCGCTTTTTCGTCAAGTGAGTCTGTATTTCAGTCTGTGACCTCATCGTAAAGAAAATAATGAATGAGGTGCATGCTGCAGACAGCGTGTCAGCAGAAGTTCACGCCACTCTTTTTATTGCCTTGTTCAATTCTTTGAACACTTGCCCGAAAAGAAAAAAAGAGCGGTTTCTTCGCAATACGTCAACTCGGAGAAATTAACCCATTTGTACAAAGATGAAAGATTATGCATGCTTTTGCACTTGATGTTATGTTTTTAGTTTGGGTTGGTTGAATCAACGTTGCACTTGAGCTTCAACAGGGTTAGGGTAGGGTAGATACATATACAGGGTGGTTATAAAATAACGCTCGCTATTCGGAGCGGTCTGTAGCTTGAATGAATAATCCAAATGCAACAAAAATTGATACACTTACTAATCAAGAAGGGGGAAAAAGAATGGAATCATAAAAAACTTTGAATAAAAAAAATAATCATAAAAAAGAATCATCATAAAAAAAACCTCGTCTCTTTACCAGGGTTCTAAATACGAGGCGTAATCAATTATGGCCAATTTCGGAGAACACAGCTAAATACGCCTCGTAATTTAGAACACCGGTCAAGAGACGAGTTTCTTTTTTTAGAAAAAGAATGGAATCATAAAACAGAGACTCGTCTCTTGACCAGGGTTCTAAATACGAGGCGTACCCAATTATGGCCAATTACGGCCAACACATCCAATTACGCCTAGTAATTTAGAACCTTGGTCAAAAGACGAGTATATTTTTTTATGATTCCATTCTTTTTCCCCCTTCTTGATTTGTAAGTATATCAAAGTTCGTTGCATTCGGACTATTGATTGAAGCTACAGACCACTCCGAATAGCGAGCGTTATTTTATAACCACCCTGTATATTCCGGCTTGTGTGCTTGATCTGAGACCCGCTTATAAGCCTTCGTTAAGGCAGATACAGAAAGTATTTTTACTGTAACAGAGAAAGGAAAGTAAACCCAGGGCGAAGGCGGGAATCGAACCAGCACCCGTTACAGCGCGCAGACTGTTAAAGTAATGGTCCAAACCGCTCGGCCATTCGGGCCTCACAGCAGGATTACTGGAGTCGAACTTTGTAGTTTTATAGAAGTGTTCAAATAACGGGGGCAATACCTGAGTGAGTACCCAACGCAACGTCATAGAGACCTAGTGCACTGTTAGACCTAGTGCACCTAGTGCTCATTTTATTGTGAGGCAATGTCTCAACAAAAGTAAATGCTTTGAAATCTCAAAACTGAAAACTGTTAGAAATGAAACTCTCGGAAAGGTTTACTAAGAGATGCACTTGTTTTATTTTAAAAATAATATTGCTATAACAATGCGGAAAATACTTTCACCATTAACGTGCACCTTTCCCATATACATGAAGTTTTTTGTAGTAAAATTATCAATTAAAAGGTATAAATGTGCTCATAATGAACAATACCATTATCTTTATTGAGGCACAGTGTCTTGATTGTCAGTGCTTTGTACTGCCATGTCGCTGTTAAAGGGATCGAATCTCGAAATGGGCAAATTTCAACCAGTCATCCCTTAAGTGAGTTGATAGAATGAGGACCAAGCATGAATGGAAACTAAAGCCAGGGACATTTTGCATGAGATTGACCGCCGGAACGGATCGTGTGCCTTGCAAACTTGAGCCCTTTGTTATGGCTTACTCAACTTTAAGGCCACAGAAGCTTTTCGCAACGTCACGCTATGCATCCGATTATGATTGTCAGCTTATCCGAAGAAAAAGTTGTAAACCTATTTCTACCTAAACCTTCTCCCGACTATACTTTTCAGGTTCCAGGCAGGTTACGTTTTTCTCTTTTGGAACAGCCAACCACCCCAACCAGACGGATAGTGTGACGTCACGGATAGCTTCTTTCCCTTACTTGGACAAAGGCACGGCTGAGTCAACTGATAAGTTGAGTCGGCCCTATCTTTGTTAAGGGAGCTGAAATAGACACATCAGGCCTTTGCCCACTATGGGCTGTGCGTTTTTGTGTTACTTTTACTCTCTCAATTGAAGTTATATTTACCTTTCTAGGTATCAGTCATAAGCCGCATCACCCCAAGCCCAGACTGGTTCGTCGGAGTCGACAGCTTTGACCTCTGCATCGGCAACAAATGGCTAGACACGGTCAGTCTTGACCTCGAACCCACGGACGGAGGGACAGACAACGGATACACTTTCTCCTCCCCAAAGTGGGCGACCGAGCCCCGGTCCCAGATCTCGCTTATCCGGTCCCGGTTTCCCGATCATCCGGCCAATTCCTTCTTTTATCCGGAACTGGAGAATCTGCCCCGGATAGCCTATGTGAGGTTCCTGAAATTGAAAGAGTTCTCGTTGTCGAAGCAGATGTCTCAAGAAGTGTTGGGGGAGAGCTTGTTGGAAAGTGGTGTTCCAGGTCCGAGTTTGTTTAGGTAATAATTTTTTCTCTATACCAAAACCGAGCTTAAGTTTGCAGCAGAGAAATGTACTGAGCGGAAGAATCTTGGTAAACAACCCGTCTGGCGCCGCAAAATCGCGTACTCTGATTGGCTGCTCCTTTCAACCCTGATATTCGTGCGCCCTGTTACGTCAAAATCGAAGGAAAAAAATAATTAAAATAACACTCTAACTGAAGCTAAACTAATAAAAATAATAAATTTATGTCTTGAAATAACAAATAAATTTGTTTATTGAATGTGAAATACCTTTTTGTATTCGATTCTCGCACTCAAAAATGAGAACTATTTACCCTTTTTCTCGTCGAACATTTGTATACTGCAAACTTAAGGTCGGTTTAGGTATAGTTTCAAATGATGGATCGAGTTGCAAAAATCACATTCTAAAATGTAAACTAAGTTATAAGGTCCACTGGATTCATTGGTGACTTTTGACGGTCGCCAATGAGTGGCCCTTTATCTAAAGCCTCGGAGTCCGTCAACAGATTTAAGCGGTCGGACAAGTGTGGTGAGTGACGTCATACATTCTTCGGGAGCGTTGCCGGACTCTCAACACGACCGCCCGATTGAGTTGCTGTTGAGTGCGTTGGGGAAATCCTGATGACAACGTTTTTTGCTGTTGTCTGTTGCGTGGTGTGCTTGCCAAAAATTAAAACTTTGAGGAAATGACGGAAGGCGAGAGTTGTTTTACGCTTGTCGAGGAATAAATGATAATTGATTTTGTGAGAAATCAAGAAGAACTTAACTTTTCTATTTTTTGACATGCAAAGACGAAAACCAAAACAACAACAGAGTTAGTTGAGTGAGTTCGCTACGCTAGGTTTCCAGTTTCGTGTCAACGTAACGTTCCGATGATGTGGTGGCCGGTAGAGTGACGTCATCCACGTATAATAACGGTTGCATTTTTCTGGCGACAGACTCCGAGGAAACCAAGGCTTTAGCTATATTTATGAGAGTTTTGGAAGTAGACCCATCAAATGGTTTATAGTGTTATCAATAGAATAAGAAAACCGACGTTTAAAAATTCAAACGAAAGTGTGAAAGTCTAATAGTATCCTATTAGACTTTTCGGACTTAAAATTAGTCCCGTCGACGGTACTTAATTAATGACTTTTGATGGATATGATCATTCATCACTCGTCCCAATAACCGCATTCACTGTACAAATTTCGTGTAACTTTACTCCAGCCTTATGGGGTACCGTTACGCTAAATTTATGAAGAAACCGTTAGACAAAAAATATTTCCATAAAAATGGTGAAAGAAAGTTCTGTCTTTAGTTGTATGGAGTAACGTTTCACCAAATTTATGGAGTAGCATTACAACAAAAAATTATAGTAAACTTTGCGTAAAGTTGTGTTCGTTCCATAAAGCTGGGGGAATGCAGTGAGACTTGCATCAGTTTTCTGGAGTAACGTTACACAAACCATTTTAACAGTTATTTTAAAAAGGGAACGCAAAATGTGAAAGCACAGCAAAAGTATAAAACTTGTGTACGACTAAGTATGATATTTCTTATTAGAATTTGATATTCCTTATTCTTTTTCGTTTAGCAGTTCTGATAATGAACTAGATGAGTTTGATAAGTCCTTAAAGCAAGAAAAGAAGAAGCAAAAGAGAAAGAAGAGTATCATGGACCCTACAGAAATGAAAGCTTTTCGATCTAGACCCGAAATCACGATGAAAAGCAAAGGCAAGAACCCGAAAAAGCACCATTATCGTAAGAAAAAAATTATTTTTGTTATTTGTTTGCGTTTAAAATATAGATATAAATCTATTAAAGTACTAGCTATTATTCCCGGCGTTACACGGGTAGAGGTGAAAAAATGATTTAATAGTCAATTTGACTCTTTTTCTTTCATTTGAGTTACATGAGATATGAAGATTACCCAGTAATTTTCCATTTTTTTACCCATCTTGGATATAGTAATGATTAATATTAATTTTTTTAAAAATACCTTTGATAAGAAGCTCAAATTAAAAAGAATACTTATTTAAGTAAAAAATAATCAGTAAGAATTAAAAATAAGCTACTCCAGCAAACAGCAAACGATTTGCGTTTTTTTATATAGGTCAGTTCAATTCATCTATCATTTAATCCGTTATAGAATAGTAAGCTTATGTTGCTGATACCGTTCGTTATAAAAGTACAGAATCCCGCTACTTATATTACCTTAAAAATTCAAAATTTTAAAAACGCTATAAAATTCACCGATAAAGTCATCGTAATTTCCCGAATTTTTTTTGTTAGCTCATTTGGCGCTTTTTTGCGAATTTGGCGAGGTAAGGATATAGCTACCAACACACGCATTCAGCTCTCGTGCGATGAACTTCGCACAACCAGCTAATAAAAAAATTGCTCATTTGGTACGTTTTTTGTAATTACTTGGCGAGTTCAAAGTATTTGGCGAAAAAAGGAAAACATAAAAACCCTAATATGCAGCTCCAGTGCGGTGGCCTTCAAAAGCCAACATAGTTCAGTATTATCTTAAAAATGCATTTAAAAATTCATAATTCAAATTAAATAAACACAATAAATCCTAAAAGGAGACTGGTTGGATTATGTTACTTGAAACGTATAAATTATTTTTGAAATTATGAATTTAGCCCCCCCCCCCCCAACAGAACAAAATAAACATTTTCAATTTCAATTATTTTCGTTAAAAGTTTTATTTAATTTTTTCTGATGAATGGCATCACGAAAGGAAAAAAATGATCGGATTTGAGCGAAAGTGGTGTATTTTTTCCCCTTAAAACGTTCGAAAACGATAGAAGGAATGGTCTGATTCGAAAAATTCTTAACCTATGTTTGTTCCGGAGATGAGATGCATTTTTGTGCCAAATTTCATGACGATCTGTTGCGTGGTTCTTAAGATTTTGCGTTCTATACAAACAGACAAACAGAAGTCGCCTTTATGTTGTATAAGATAAAGAATAGAAAAAAAAGCGTAACATTTGTTAACACATACATTAAACCAATCTAGTTAACTTTGATCCATTATTACAGAAAAATAGCCTTTAAACTATGTTTTTAAATTCATACGATATAAATCTATAACAATATATAAATCTGGGTAATTCCACGTCAGAAGAGACCACGACTGCAAAAAAAGAAAAAAAAAATCAACACTTGCAACTTTTATATTTGCTTTAGAAAGGTTTGAATTTTATTTTTTTTGTATCAAAAACTATTATTGTTTCATCTTTGGCAACACAGCAGCTTCAAAATATCCGTTTTGTTTTGAAAGCATGGTCTCGTGTTTTTTCATCATTTTGAACAAATGAAATTTAAGGTACGAAGCACATTTTATCAGATTTTTTGATAAAATTATTAAAATACACTATCAGAACTACCTTAAAAACACCCTATTAATTGGTATTTATAACTAAACGATATTTAATTAGGAAGATAAAAATCTCCTTTTTGACTGTAGTGTCAGTCATGAAAAGATAGAAAAGTTTCTATAACTTTTAAAAAAAGGCGTTACTTCAAATTTTTTACGATATTTTCTTACTTTAGTAACCTCTGTGTAATTCCACACCTCTTAATTTCAAAATGAAAAGCATTTTCTCTATTTATAACGCAATTAAGCTTTGTAGTGTCAGTCACAATGTAGTGTGAGTCACAACTTCTTTTTGATCTAGATGTTTTAGATTAGCTATAATCTTTGTAGATTTCTTATATTTTGATAATTTTGATTTAAGATGGCTATATCAACAGCTAAAAGAAAAAAAAAGAGCAAAGGGGAAGTTTTAAGGAGGGGATAAATTACAAAAATTTAAAGAAAATGAAAGCAAAAACCACTTTACGGAAACACTTCAATTAAAAGTATTTCACCTCCATTGCAATCCTCCAACCATTTGACAACCTTGGGTGGTAATTTTTTTCTCCAAAAGTCATGGTTATCTTTGCCTTCAGTCATGGTAAAGGACCAATTGATGGATTTCGTGATACAGTGAGGAGGGGATAAAAGAAGTCACACTTTCTATCAAATTTGACTCACATTTTGCTAAAGATTTTTTCGCTTTGAATAAGAAATCTGCCCAAACATATCACTATTATACATTTCGGACAACTGTGTAAATGGCAAAATAAGTAGATTAAATGATATATGCTCATCAAAGATAAATACTCCCGATTACCTGACACTCAAAAATTACTCCGTTTTTTTTAAATTCAACAAATACCTACTTAAAACAACTTTCAATGTTTCATTAAAGCCCCCAAAATACTACAAGGCGGATAAAACAAATTTAAATGTTGTAAAAAGAAATATACCTCTAAAAAATTCTGAAAATGAACTTGATGCTATAATAAGAGCTTTATTTCCTTTTATAGTTAAATTATCGTTAAAAATTTTGTTGGCGTATCGTTAAAAATTTTGTTAGTAATGATGCTTATTCAGTAAAACTGAAACATCTGCAATGGTCGGGAAGTCTTTTTGCGTGGCTTCAGGGTCAAGGTCTTTCAGAAAATGCTATTGAATAAAGAAGTAAGAAACTACCAGAAACCAACTTTAGGGGACCTTGAGTAACTCTTTGTAACTATATTTTTACCGTGTTCGCAATTTTTAACTTACCATGTTCAACACTATTTACGTACGTTTTGCTATAATTGCCAAAATTTCCATTTCTGTGATACAATTCACATGATGTAGTCTGTCACAAGTTGAATGTAATGTAAGTCACGCACAAAAGTGTTAATAAATTATTTCCTATGATATTTCAATACTTTTTTGCTATTAAATGATTCAGTTTTAAACCTTATACTTAAAATAAACACTGGTAGAATGTTGATTTGGTTGATTTGCTGCATTTTGAAGAAGAAATTAGAGTTTAACAAAATTACCAGAAACCTACTTTAGGGGACGTTGTGTATCTTTTTCTAACCATAATTTTACCATTTATGCAATTTTTAACTTTCCATGCTCAAAATTATTAACATATGTTGTGTTATTATTGCTTAAAATTCCATATATGTGTAACAATTCACAATGTAGTGTCAGTCACGAATTGAATGTAGTGTCAGTCACGCACAAAAATGCTAATAAATTATTTCCTAGGGTATTTCAATACTTTTTTGCAGTTAATATATTTAACCTGAAACCTTATACTTAAAATAAGCAGTGGTAGAATGCTGAATTACTGCGCGATCAGAAGAAATTCGAATTTTCATGATAGCCAAAAATCTACGAACTTTCGTGTAGTGTCAGTCACATCAGGACATTTTTATTATTTTTTTGTTAAATAATAACTTTAAAAATTTTTTACTGATTGCTAAAAATACTATGCTAAAGGGTATACTGACATATAATATTTTTTTTTATAAATATAAATAATTATGAACTATGCAAACGAAATTGGTTAAATCGTTCTGATGTAGTGTAAGTCACGCGTGGAAATACCCATCTATAAAAAAGTGTAAAGAACTACCCCCTCAAAAATTATTCCTTCAGTTAGAAAGAAGTACTGGCAATTTTACTTGCCTGGTTATTTCCGTTCGTTGAGAATATTTTCGTTTCGGAAGGGCCAAGTTTCCATTAATTGACCTTTCCCTATTAATAGTTCCTTGTTTCGGAGAAAAAAAGTAATCCTTTCAGTTCACCGTGGAGGGCAGATTCATTGTTATTATTATGAGCATAAATCTTTTGTAAGATGACAGGGCTGGTTGGTAAACATATATTCAGACTTGTGTGCTTGGTCAGAGACCCGCTTATAAACCTTCGTGAAGTAAGACAAATACAACACACAGATATACTAGACAGATGCTGCCATCTATCGCGCGCCACCTCCACAATTTAGACATGTCCCTGAAGGGGCGTAAAATGACAGGGGTTCAAACCTTTTGCTTTTGTTTGCGGTCATCGTACCAATTGAACAAAAAGCAAACAGAATAAATAAAGAATTTGAACGTCACCTGACTGCGGTTCTAAATTATAACGCCCGCCTCCAATAGCCCTTCGTGTAGCTCTAGTGCGATGATTATTCAAACTAAACTGAACTAAATTAATCTGAAAATCACAATCGAGCATACGCGGTCACAGGGTAATTCAAAACCGCGCGGTTAATGAATAAATAATGTCTGGGATCAAAACTAAAAGTTTTTGTGAAAAATGAGGGATAATTTAGTGTAAAAGTTTTTCTAAAGGTTTATCGAAGTTTAAAATTTTAAAAGATTTTAATAACGCATTCATTATCCTAAGTTCAAATATCATTAGCAACAACATTATTAATCCTTGCTCGCTGTCTGCTTCTCCTTGACTCAAAGGTCACCGACTTACTTTTCTTTAGTAAAAAGCAATGTAAACTTTAGCCATGAATCATACTCTTCAATCATAATAATTGATGAATGTTCTTTTGTATTGTATTTTAATCTCCTTATACCTTATCACAGTGGTTCCCAACCTTTTCTGTAACATCGCCCCCTTCTTTAAGTTGACTAACACATATCGCCCCCCTTTAATTATATAATTTGTCCAATTACAATTTGAGTTAAAGTGTAACTAACTACTCCCCGGCGCAACAGCCCATTAGTGTTCCAAGGCCTGCCGTGCCCATTTCAGCTTTCGTGACCGAGGGCTCTGGGGTGCTAGGCATATGTCCCGGTTAGGTGGTCAGCCTCACGCGGGACCCCAGTGTTTAGTTCCCAAGCATGCTTGGTACCCATTTTATCGACCCACTCAAGGGATGAAAGGCTGGACCAACCTCGCCCAGACCGGGATTTGATCCCCGGACCTGTGGCGTGGCAATGCGAAGCACTACCACTAATCCAAAAGTGTAACTAATAAAGCAAATTTCAAACACTTACTACCATATATAAATTAAAAACAACCAAAGCAGCTTTATCCGGTTACTCTTAAATAAAATAAAAAAAAAAGTTTATTTTTTCTATATTTAATTAGAATTTTTCAAAGAATGAAAGTGAAATAATTAACTAAGATCTTTAAACTCAATTATTCTTTATATCAAAAATTTAAGAGAATTGACAATAAAAATTAAAGAAAAAAAATGAATGTTGAAAACTTTTTTATTCATTTTTTTTTCACTTTTTTATATCAATTATTATTTTTTCAAGCTCATACGCAAGTCTTTGAGGCAAATGTCCAATTGAGTTCTTTGTTTGGTGAGGAGCTGGATAACAGAACTTAGCCTTTTTTAACTAAATATATTGACGGAACGAGATAAGAAGTAGTTCAGCTTTTTACCACAGTTAAGGAATCTTGTTACTTATTTAAGTTTCACGCAAGATAACTCATAACCTCTCTGCTTGAAATGAGTTTCGCCTCACAGTCATACTTCAGATCTACAAACTCCGTCTGCTAAGAGTTATCAAGGTTATCCACAACCCACAGATTCAAAAGGGAATGGATTGACAATAGAATCAGGAATTTCTAACTTGGTCAAATCTTGTAAGAATGTCAGTTTGAAACTTGTCACGGTGATAAAAAAATTAGAATGGTTTTACTATACTATAGAACACTATATTTTAATTTTCTCCCTTTGAATACTCATCGCCCCCCTATCGCCCCCAAACTATTTATTGCCCCCTTGATAACACAAATCGCCCACTTGGGGGCGATCGCCCCCAGGTTGGGAACCACTGCCTTATCATATACATTATTCATTAAGAGTAGGTGCCCACAGGCTATCTAAAAACTACCTTCGTATAGCATGCCGAATAAAAAAATGCCTATTATCAAAAACATAATTGCTATTTAAGTATTAAATTATTTAAATAGTTTTTTTTTTGTATTGTTTTACTTAATAATCGATTTGAATTATTTTTCGTAGATTTTCAGCTGACTTAACTTACCATAATTTTAAAGCGCTAGAACATTCGAAATCGACCTAATTGATTAGCTTGAGAAATGCAATTAAATTTTGGCTTTATTGCGTAATATATATTATAATGGATTAGTTTATTTTAAGTTGTAAAACATCCTTGAATTATCATATTCATAAGAACTATTTTGTAAATTAATAAAAACTGCCTTGTGCCAACGGATGCCACTGCAACCCTCTTGCCTTCCAGGCTACGGCCTGTAGGCACACGGCAACAACAATAAAAGCGGCCTGGTATTTATGAAATCTAAAATTTGTATAGTTTTTTTCATTTTTATATAGTTCTTTTATCTTTCTAAATTTATCATTTCTGTTTTATTAGCTGAAATTTAAATATATTATTTGTAGACACACGGTAAAATCTATGTTAATTTTCAGCAAAAAACATGAACGCCGAAAACTACTTATATTTTTTAAACAGTACTTTTCTTTCAAAAATATGCTGTTTACAGTGAAAACAGTTATTTTCTGTTTTTCATTGAGTAAAGAATACTAGACTGCAACCGAACAAGAGCTGGAATGAATAGCTAAAAGGGGGGGGGGGGGGGGGTGGGTCTGTGGTTCGGAATTGTGTTTGACAGTTTATTATTCTTCGGTAGAATTGTGATCAATATCCCTACCTTTCCGTCTGGTACCCGGAGTTCGATTTTCTAGCGGTGGATTTAAAATTAATTTTATTTGCAATTAGTCTTTTAAAAAACAGCTTTTGCGTAAAAATTATAAATTGTTCGTATAAAATAACAATACGTTCTCTGTAAATTGTACGGTATTGTTTCTGGCTTACTCTCTGGAAGTCTCTTCTGTAAAGCAATTTACTTTTTGTTATTGTGTTCTCACGATCGTCTGTTGTGTTGGAACAACACAAATTTATTTTCGTATGTCATTAACACGTTTCTTTTAATAAAAAACAACGCAGTTCTTATAATAAAACAACTCAGTTCTTATAATGAAACAACACAATTCTTGTAATGAAACAACACAATAATGAAATGTTGCCATTTTTACACAATACTTGAACAGCAATTCTTGTAATAAAACAATATAATTCTCGTAATGAAACAACACAATATTGAAATGCTTCCATTTTCACACAATACTCGAGCTGTTTAAATAATATAATTTTTTTCTAAGGTTATTTAAAAATATATTAGCAGCTAAAGAAAACTTAAAGGGTCATAGGAGTCTTAAAAATGTGCAAAGACGGTACTACAAAGCATAGTTTAAGCTTTCATGTAATTTTTTAACTACTCAATATATAAGTATAATATTTTTATATGCAAATCTATAAGATTTACTTTTTATAAAACAAATTTTAAAATCTATGAAACTTTAGCCAAAACTAAAATAAATAATAACAAACATAAAACTATTTGAACACATTGTGATTAAATTTTGAGGTCAAAATTGAAGACATGACCAAGAAAATGACTTTATATTGTACAAATATGTACAAACAAAGACGTATACCTAAATTCCCAGCTCAATTTGAATTACAAATTATTTTTTAAAAAATTTCAAATCAAAATTTTAAAATTTTTATTAAATTTTTTAGAATTTTTTTTTAAATAATTTCTAATAAAAATTGAGCTGAGAATTTAGGTATAAGTCTTTGTTTGTACATATTTGTACAATATAAAGCCATTTTCTTGGTCATGTCTTCAATTTTGACCTCAAAATTCGCCGCGCAAGCCTAATCACAATGTGTTCAAATAGTTTTAGATTGGTTCTTATTTATTTTAGTTTTGGCTAAAGTTTCATAGATTTTAAAATTTGTTTTATATTAAATATATCTTGTACAATTACATATAAAAAATTATACTTATATATCGAGTAGTTAAAAAATTACACGAAAGATCAAACTATGCTTTGTAGTACCTTCTTTGCACAATTTTAAGACTCCTATGACCCCTTAAACAAAGAATATGAAATAACAATATAACTTTTTTACAGGAAGAAAGCCCTGCCGTGTTGGGGAATGGTCCGAATGGGGAAACTGCAGTAAAATCTGCGATTTCGGGGAACAAACTCGCACGAGGGAGGTGATCCACTACGCGTCGAAAAATGGTCGTCCCTGCCCACCTCTGGAAGAAACCCGACGGTGTCGGGATATTGAAATGTGTCGAAATCCAACCGCGGGATTTTTCCGATGGCAGTGAATAAAAGATGTTTTAAACTTAATTATAATTTGTGTCATTTTATTGATTCTTATAAGTCTTATTGATTCTTACAAGTCTTATTGATTCTTATACACTCTCAATATTTCGTCATTTTTGAGCATGTTAGTACGACAATGATATTCAGTTTCCTCAAAATCAAGATACAGAATCGTCAAATCACGATCGTAAAAGTGGGGATTCGCGTTTACTCAAAAGTCACGTGATAGTTTGACGAAACAATCCTCAAAATTAACGAAGTGAGGCTTGAGGATTCATGAAGCGTCAAAAATGAAAGTGTTATTTCTGAGAGTGTAAGTATCATTGATTCTTATAAGTCTTATTGATTTTTGTAAAAGTCCTATTGATTCGTATAAGTCTAATTGATTTTTTCTGGCCTTGTAATTTCTTATGTGACGTCACCAGTGTTTAGCCACGTCTTACTCAACTTATAAGCCAAGCGAAGCTCTCCGTGACGTCACGCTTTATGCCTGGTTCGTATCGTTTTTTTCTGAAGAAGAATCCTATTTGTTCGTGCAACGCCGACTTTACTTTTTAGTTTCCGAACGAGTTTCTTCTGAATACCCATCCCTTCAAACAGAACGGATAGTGTGACGTCACGAAATGGTTCTTTGGCTTTAGAAGTTTGTTTAGGATACTAAGCATAGTTATTTAGTGTTCCAAATACCATTATTCAAGTGTAATATAAAAATAAATATATTTAATTAAATTTAAAATTATTAATTTGTAATATTTTTCCTGGCTTTCGAACTGCCGTTTTTAATTAACGACAGTTAAATATCGATGATGACGACCCCGTTGGAGATATTTTTTTTTACACACAATGAATAACATAGCACTGTTATGATAATTGTTATAAAATAACCTTAAGTCGAGGTAAGTTCAGTATATCGAAATATTTCAAAGTTTGATTTGGCAATAAAACTGAAAAATTTGCTAAATACTTGTTTTGGACGAAAAAATTCTGCATTTTGAAAAAAAATTACCAACTGGATTACTGAATTCAATAAATTAACATGTAAATGGCGGAATAGTAATTTATAACTTCATGCTTGCACTCTTCAATCGTAAACTTATTCAGTTAAAAAAGTGTTTTTTTTAAATATGAAGAGCATCTAAAAATAGGACTGAACTTTGAAAACACAATTTTTTTAATAGAATGATAATTAAAAATAGAAACATTTGAACTTTTGTGGCAAAATATAAAAAGAGAAAGAAGAAATACATATACATAAAATTACAAAAGAACATGGAAGATTTCATCGAAGGAATGTAGCACTATCTGTTTCAGGTATTTAATAACGCCTTTTTTAAGTGCTACAAATTGTCTCAATTACACAAATCCAAAGATATCGTTTCATTTCCACTTACACAAAAGATTCAAAATGCGCATCTTAATTTAAGGTGATACTTAATGCAATAAATGTCAGAAAGTGGCGAACTTCAAGGAGTTACATAACAACCGTAGGTTCCGTATTACCATGGGTTGTCAAGGCTGCAACACACATTTTTGTGAAAAATTAATTTTAGATTTTGCAATGTATTTTTCATTTTATGTTAACATTTTGGTACTTTATAAAATTACTTTTTAATTACCCCTTTGGAGGTTGTATACGAGATTAAATCTGAACTTGATAAACAAACACCGCCTTGTAAAAAATGAAAATTTTAAACAAAGACCTTGAAATTTCTACAGATGAAGTAACAGATGTCTAGTACCGACAACAAAAATGTTTGTAAAAATCTGATATTTCCAAACCATTTAGTAAAAAAAAACCATGAAAAACTCCAAATTGCATCGATTATTGAAGGAATGTAAATTAATTCCAATGAATTCTTTAAGTAAAAAAAGTAACACTGTGAACAGCTTTCTTAGTAAACAATTATAATGAACATTGCAAAAATCATATTGTGCTTTATTTTATGACGTCGTTCTAAACCGATTTATATGGAAAAAATTAACAATCCTTAAAATTTTAATTAAGGTTTCTCGTGATATTGTTGATGTGGCAACAACAATTAAAATGTCTAAGAATTAAATTTCAATGCTAATTTAATGGATCGTTTGTCGACTGACAAGAGGTCAGATGTCCGTCCGGAAGAACAGACATAAGAGCAAAAAGTATGAAAGTTAGGTCTCTGCGGTCATACCTTTCTATGATTAAAATAGTTCTTAAGAAAAGATGGTTAGAACTGATTTCAGCACCGAAGTACGGACAGACCAGATGACCAGATGATATCTTGGGCAGACTACCATGTCAATACCTACTTTTCTATTAAAAAAATATTTTGAATTTCAAAAGCGGAAAGTAGGCTAAAAATAACATCAGGGTTTCATCCTCAGACTATACATTCCCTGTAGGACCCCTTCCTTATGATCTTTAACGAAATGTTTCTTTTTCCCCCTTCAATAAACCTACAGACTACGCTTGTCATTTTGGAGATGGTTCCCCAAAGGTAATCAAGTGATTCGATTGAATAACTTGTCAAATATTTATCAAAATGTAACAAAACCTAAGATTTAAGGGATTTCGAGGATGATTAATGTATTTAAATTATTGACATTGGGTGTTGTCATTGGAAACTTTAAAGTTAGTAAAAGTTTTAATATGAAGACAGCCCCTTATGCAAATTTTGTGTCATGCAATTAACTCAAAATGTTATTTGATCACAATTTTAAAAAAAATGTCTGATTCTATAGGATGACTAATGGCCGAACTAATCCCTAGTGGGAATTATTTTTTCCACTGCTGGACTGGGTGTCCGAAAATTAACGCAACGTAAGTCAAATTTAAAACAATAAATAAATCAATGCGAAATCTCGCAAGTATGCCGCTACTATGCGATCAAAAGTCTTCTCTTTTTAGTTAAAATGGATTATTATAAATGGTTCCGCCATACTTAAAATTTTAAAATTTAATAGAATTATTACATTTATAAATATTTAAGAATATTGTGTGTTGCTAGAAAACCTGACTGTCAGGTGACGTGTTATGCGCCTGTATCCTTCCCTAAATTTCTTGAAATCTTATATTCGTGCATATTGTTGTGCATATTTAGCAAAGCCAATTTTCAATCTTTGCAAAAGCAGTAGTTTATTGTAATAATAAACGGTATTTAGAAATCAAAATTTTTTTATATCGAAACACTCAAATTTTTAAATATAAAAATGTATTGGTCTTAAACTGTTTTATTATTCTTTGTTACAGAATTTAACGGTCTAAGCGTTTCCTCACATTTTTGGAGTCTGTCGCAAAATTCAAAATAAATTTACAACTATTTATTTAATTTTAGTTTTCTAATGATTCCTATTTTAAAGCGGATAAGTAAGAGTAGAAAAGAACGAAAATATTTCAGAAGAGCAATAATTTAAATCTAGCAGATTGGCTCTGCTGCTCTGACACACTCATTTTCAAAACCACTTGACAGTAAGTCAGTCAAGTGTCTTTTACGACTTTGACAAAGTTTAAACATTTGCCAGACAGAAACTTTTTGCTACAATATCACACCGTTTGACAACGCAATATATTTAAAAAAAAAAAGAAACACTAAGTGAAAACAAAAATCCACTACGTGTTGGGTCCAGTGTCATTCCTGACCTTCCACTTGACTTATTCAACCTGCCAAGGCCTTTGTTTTCTCTAATTGAACAGTTAATCCGAAAAGAAACTTCTGCCCGGATATTTATTTAGAGACATTTCGTGTAAGGCGTGTTTACACGCAATCAGTGTTAGAAATTGGATGCAAAAATTTTTAGAGCAATTCCTGCTACAAACCAAAAAAATCTAGGAGCAAATGCACATTTTCTGGGAGCATTTTTGAGATTTTTTTTGGGAAAAATGCTAGTTTCATGCACATTGTGCTCAAATTCTTAAGATTGCAGTAATTGAGCACCTATAGAATCACCAGAGTATAGGAATTTCAGGAAAACTGGAGTACTTAAGGTAGGCGAATACCCAAAATTCCACAAAATTCTGAGATTTTTACTATTATTTTAATCTTTTCCAAATTTGGCATAGTGATTTCAAATATAATGAATAATACTATCTAGGCATTTTTTTACTTTAAATATAATTTATTTATTTTAAACGGTGTTTTTCTACTAAAAAAAGAGGTTTACGCTAACAAGTCTACCACATTGAATTTTCATCCTATAAACATTAATTATGTGTCAAATTCTTCGTTTTTAACTGATGCATGCAATGACCCTCTAGAGTTACATACAATTTACAAGAAAAGAAGTTATTAAGAAAAATTTTATAAATTAACCACAAAAAAAAAAAGATTTTTTTTCGATTAACTTACACTTGGACGTTTTTTTAAAAAAAAAACTTGTATATTTACACCAGATGTTAGAGGTTCATGGCACAGATATATATTGAAATAGCATCTGTAAAAAATTTCAGGTAAATTAATGCAAAACTTTTATAGTATTATATAGTATTTTCAGACAAAATTATTCCTTTTTATTTTTATTACATTAATTATGCTTATACGAACGAAATAATCAAATTTTAAAGTAAATTCTGGCCTAAATGCAAAACTGGGGCTACCTTCATTTTGCAGAGAAAACATAGGTGGTTGAAGAATCACTACTATTTAATCAATATCAACTTGAGATGTAGTATCCATTTCAGGCACACTCTTAAAACAAAAGAGTGAAATCCACTTCTCCACTCCAACAAAAGAGTGAAATCCACTTCTGCATTTTCGACATTGGAAAGGAGTGAAAATTAACTCCTAAATGGCTCGTAATCGCCTTAAATCGCTCCTAATCGCCTTAAAATCGCTCGTTTGTTGTCAAGGTTGTTGGTGGTTTAACAAAACAAAAGAGTAAAATCCACTCCTGTAGGGGAAGTGCATTTTTGCCACCGAAATGAGTGAAAACTAACTTAGACTAAGTTAAAATCGCTCGTTTATTTTAAGAGTGTAGCTAATAGCATGAACTAAACAAATAACTAATTTAAAAAATCTTTCATTAAACCAAAAAATGTAGACCGAAAAAACCTTACGGCCTCAACAATTTACTTTCAGTGCATGAAAACGTACTTATTCGTATAACTAAACGCATACGCAATGATTCAGCTCAATTTTTTACCATGTGATCAGCTGTCTGAAAGGAAAACGTGAAGACACTTTCAACTCACAGAACTTTTCCATTTCTAAGAAAAAGGCATTGGGTCATGCCTCATTATGGGTCACTAGGGGGCAAAGCCCCCTGCTCGCTACCGTTCGCCAACCCCCGAGAATTGCTACGCAATTCCTCTTTGTTTGCTCCGCAAACAAACATGCAATACTAATAAGAGGATACTACCAATGCAGGAATGCTCATCTATACAATCTGCATTGAATAAAACATGCTTCCTGCTCATTAAACTTTAAGAATAACTTAACTACTTGTGGTATGGTGTGGTATGATACATATATATTCCAGCTTGTGTGCTTGTTCAGAGAACCGCTTATAAGCTTTCGTCAAGTGGGACAGACACAGAAAGAAATTTTACAGTCACCAAGAAATGAATAACACATAGACGAATAACAACATTTATTGACTGTCACAAACATCCATGCCTGACCGGGATTCGAACCCGACCTCAGCGGCTCTAAAGGCTAGTACACTAACCATTCAGCCACCGAGGCGGCAACTTAACTACATTCAATACACTACATTTTAATAAACAAATAAAATGTCCACTTCATATTTCATACAACTCGATAAGTATAGAAAACCTTCATTACCTTTATTACATTATAGCTGTACCATTATTTATTCAAAATACCAATTTTTATTAATTGCAGTAAATCCTTCGTTGCCGTACCAGTAAACAGAAATTATTCATCATCAGTGAAAAACGATTTGATTGGTCAATGCGATGACGTCAAATTCTTAAGCTTATTTAGTTACCACCTTTGGCTCAGTGCGTTTAATCTTCACAAAAAACATTTGGAGAACTGAATTGGTGATTTATTCACTGTTTACTAATTCAATATTTTTAATTTCATACTGCAGAAATTAATTCGAACAATCAGAAAGATATTTTAGTTAAAAGGTCCCGACCTGCGGGGAGAGTGCACAAGACGGAAAAGGGAGGATGTATCGGTTTCGGCTGTTTTTACGATGCGTGGCCGGAAACTCAAGACCGATGCCACGAGTTGAAAAATAACCTAGTTTCCGTTTGACTGCTCCAGGGCATCACGTAGCTCTAGCGCTAAGCAACGATCTCTACCAAAGCCACGGGACGCAACCTGAAGCAGCCCCGGCACAAAACAAGCACACCGCCACACTTACTTTCAGCGTTTCTGACGTTTCTGATTGGCTGAAGCCGTGTAAGTCACGTGGCTTTCAAGCGTCCAACAACTACAATTTCATATTATATAGAGATAGAGAAATGTCCCTAGTTCCCCCTACTTAGAAAAACAAATAAGCGTCACATATTTTAGCTATTTAACATAAGTGGATAAAGTATTAGTAATTTGAGTAATTAATCCAACCAGCAAGCTAAATTATCAAATTCCAAATTTTATCATAAAAAAATCGATGTTATGTCAAACTTAGGATTTGATTATATTTTTTAGATAGTTATGCTGTTTTCACCATAATTTTTTTATAATCAATAAATTAGAAAGACGCTACTATTTGTCACTTCAAAGTTGATACAAAATTTACCAGTACATTTATTGATTTTTCACACCATAAAATACTCTATGAAATGGAACTTCGTTTTACTTACACATTTATAAATTACGTTTCTTGTCTTTTAATACGTTCTATAACCTTCTAATATGTTAAATTTTTTAAAGGAAATAAATTTTTCATATAGTCACCTTATGAAAACCAACGACATCCCTATTAATATTCCATTATAGTATTATCAGTCTTCGTAAACTTATTTAAAGTATTCTATATGGAAATAATACAAATCATTAGGAATGTTCTAGTAGAAATGCACCTTATTTTAACATTTTAGACAATTATAAACAAATAAAAAAAGACTTAAACACTTAAGAGCTCAACAAAAAGCACTTAAACATAAAAGTACGATCATTCATTTCATTTATCATTTGCAAGCATTAAACTTGCAAGATAGGAAACATATATATTTCAGGAAAAGTCTTATTTGTTTCTTAATTCATGTGATTCCTTTGGAGTGCTTTAGAGATATGGTCCGTTTTACAGAGTTAATACATTACCTAAGTCACAACTACAGAAAAAGTATTGCAATAAGTTTTTTTCCCACCAAGAACGAGAATAATCATAAGAGAAAAATATAACAAATTTGAGTGAAAAATAGCATCTGGTTATTCAATTATACTTTTTTAGTTCTTAATTACGTCAAAATATTCTGAAGAGTTCGACACTATTTTAAAACTTCATAAATTAATTATTAAATAACCGGATGGTTATTTTCCTTCCAAATTTGTATCATTTTAATGTTATGACGATTCTCATGCCTCGTGAAAAAATACTAACATGACAAAGCAATGATTTCACAGAGGCTGCTAAAGTAATTCATTATCTCTATGGGACTGACAACGGCTGAATTTTCATCTTAATTTTAGGAGTAATCTTCATAAATAAAAAAATATATTCACATTTGTAATGCAAACTATCGTCAATTAAATTAAAAAACAATTCTTTTTACCTCTAGAACATCTTTGAAACAATACAAATTGACAGCTTTTTATTTAAAATTATTGTTTTATTTTAGCCTTAAAAAGCAAGCACTACCTTCCTAAACAAATTTTGAGTTTCTACTACTCTAGACAAAAAGAACTAAAATTTTATACTGAAATTAAGAAAAACCTGTACTTATTTATTTACATCACCTTAGTACCAGATGCCTTTTTAAAAGATGAAACAGTTCTTTAATAAATTTGATTACAATGGTATATACTAATTACAAAGTTTCCTAATTATACAATCAGTTACCATTGTTTTAACCAAGGATCGCCTCTTTAATCTATTATAAATAACTTTTTTTCCCTTTTGGCCATTTTTATTTGAAACGATACAAAATTGTTAAAAATATTTTCTTTACATATACAAAAGCATTTTCTTTTTACACGGCTTTAAAAGAAACGAATTCCCAAGTCTCATAAAACCCCAAACTAAGCGAACTAAAAGTTTTCCCAAACTCTACTGGCGATAAGAACATCCAGTAATTACACACACCATCAATTCCCGGACAGGGACAGGCCTTGAAAAAATTAAACTCCTCGGTTATAAAACAATGCACGCTAGAACCGAACTTCATCTTTTTAGCAGCCTCGCTGTCTATCTCCCAGTTTGCTATCATCTCTGATGCATGGGTCTAGTAGACAGTGGCGATGTCTTACAACGTATTTCAAGATTTCACGCTCCATTTCGATACGGCACCACTGCGCGCTGGGCATATTTTATACTCGGCCTCAAATCTCTAAAAACGCAGAAGAAAACTATAAACCACGCAGAGCCCTCTATATGGATGGCACCTCTTTTTCCTCAGCAGCCAAATAGCGACGAGGGCATTAAAGAGGTGTCAGAAAAGGGGGCTGAAAACGGGTTATTTCCAGTTCGATAGGTTTAGCGTCTCATCAAGAAGACGATGTAGAACTCCAGTTTTATGCGAGGTCGGTTTATAGATTTTTGCGTCGTTTTTTTTGGTGAAATTTTTTTCAGGAATGAGTACCTCCCGCGCGCCGGGGGAGCGCAGAGAGATATTGGGGCACTTAGGGTTAAAGGTATGACTGGGACCGAGATCAGGAAAAAAGATCAGGACACGCGCCACCAAAGAAAAGTGTCGTTTACCGAGGAGCCGAACTTTCAGATAACCCGGTATTTGGAGCCGGGATGAAAAGTTCTTGCAAGGGAACTATTAAGGCCGGTTCATCTGTGGTACGTTCCTTAATCTCCTTGGCAAGACGCGGCACCACTAATGCGAACTAGCTTAGGACTCCGACTTTCCTTTAAAATGTGCAGATGGCATTTGTCCGCTTTTGACGCGGCTTTTGAATGAAGGTAAATGGGGACTCGCAGAAGCGCACAGATTTAAATTGCATTATAAGAACTGATTGGTGAAAAGTTCTTCCCTCTTCTCCAAGAAGGTAAATTTGTCGCTGATGGCTTTCCGTGGAATGTGGTATTTAAACGACGCCGTGAGAGGATTTGTAATCTTCACCTTTCCATCTTGTTTGCTGGGGAATTTGCCTTTTGAGCTTTTCGCGGTTTAAGCGCAAATAGTCATTACCGGCGAAGGAAGTTTTGGACGGATAATATCCAATTTGAATCTTGACTTTAAAAATATCCCATCTGAAAGAGAGGAATGACTTTATGTATTTTTATTTCGGGAAGGAATGCGCTTGTAATAGCTCGAGGCTTGTAAATAGCTTAGAGCTAGTAAATAGCTTGTAATAGCTGGAAGATTTAAAGAGGTGAAGGAATCAGCTATCATTTGTAGAGTCCAAATAAATTAGATTTTGGGTTCTGAGTTAAAAAGGATCATGAAATTGCTCCGGAATATGTAAATTTGGTTATTTGAAAAGTGATTTAACTTGAAAATAGATTTCAATGATGTTTTAAAGAAAATTACCTCTTAGATGATTTTATGACACGTCGTTTGAAGGATTTTTAAATTTAAAATATGATAGCTAAAAGAACTGTGTTTACTGATATACTTTTTTTTTGAAAAATATTGATATCTTAAAATTAATGATTTGGTACTTCTTAATATTTTACCTTTTGAAGTTTAAAGAAAAGCCTAAATGAGTCATTTCCAATCTATAGGGTAAAAAATCCCGGTAAAATTTGGCAACAACAAAAATTTAATGAAACATTTGGAAAAAAAAAGTATCGAACTAGTTTTATAAACATTTCTAAAATACTTCAGCAGCAATTTCGCAAGTGTAAATTTAAAGAGTTATTACACATTTTCACATAATTAGTGTGTCCACCGAGTCAACATGCGTAATTACGGTTTTACAGTTACAGTAATTGCAATTTTTAGTGATTTGAAACGAATAAAAAAAGCAAGGTTTAATATTTAAAAAACATATTAATTTAAGTTATTATTTCAGTGAAAAAGTGTGTCGACTTTGGATATATTATGTCCATTCCTCTAACCTGGGCATCTACGTGGATGTGGATAAATATCAATTTTAATTTTTAGAGCAAAATGCTTAACTGATAGAAAAACACTGAGTTCAGTGTGAAAATAGAACACATAAATGAAGTTTTCAATAGTAATAATAAGTTTGAAAAAGTATAGTCACGCACAAAAAAAAATCTATTCACAGAGTGGACAAGTTTATTGCCTAATATAATTTAAGTATAATAGATATCACAGACAAAAAATTCTACAGCAACACTAATATAATCAAACAATTAACCACAATTTAATCATAAACAATGGGGCCTAATTACACTCTTAAAACTCAAGAGTGAAATCCACTCGTTGGAGAAGTGCATTTTCTACACTGGAAGGGATTGAATATTAACTCAGACGGAGTTAAAATCACTCGTTTGGAGTGATTCTGTCGGAGGCTTAACACACAAAGAATCCACTCCTTCCAAGTAAGTGCATTTTCCAGACTGGAGGAGTGAAATTAACTCCGTCTGAGTGAAAATCGCTCGTTCGTTTTAAGAGTGTATCTTCCGTTAAACTTAGTCAATGTAGTCAGATGGCTAGTAACACTATCTAATTTTATTTTAAAGCATTAAAAACCTATGTACACATAGTGTAATTTTTTTTGAGGAACAATTAAAAAAATCTATTACGCAAATATTTTTTTTTGCACTTTTAATGTTTAAATTGACAATATATAGATTTGATATAGTTTTAAAAAAAATTCTGCAAAAACATTTCTTAAAGAACTTAACTAATCTATTACTATTTTAATGAAATCTTCTTGGGGACAGCGCACGGAGTGGATATTTTAGAGTTTTGGGATAGAATTTTAAAAAAGATTAAATTAAAATTTTTTACTAGTTTATCACTCTTTTGCTTCAAAACCTTGTATTGAATAACTGAGAAGCAGAAAAATAGGAGAAATATAATTTAAAGTCATTGAAGGATTAGGACTTGGTTTCTACCCCTTGTTTTTGCAATGACCTAAATAAAACAGTAAAAAATAAATTATTTTTGAAAGTTTGAAAGAAAAGTTTTCATTATTTTTGAAAGAAAAGTTTTCATTAAAAAGTCAGTGCTACAAAGTGCTGAAAACAAAACTAGCTTTACTGATCGTTACATTGAACTAGATGGAATAAAAAAGTTATAATGTTTTCGAATGTTTTATAATGGGATTTAAAAAAAAAACTCGAAGTTTTGATTTGCCACTAATTAATATTTTTTTTACAAATAGTATTCAGTATTAATTGGATTAATTAAATTAATAAAAACTATTCTTGGTTTGATTTCGGTTATTAAAGAACGTAATAGGTTTTTTTTACAAAACATACTTATTGTCTGAAACGTTAGAAACACTAAGTTATTCTAATTAAATGAAAACAGTTCAATTAACGATTAGATTTACAATAGAGAAATAATTTAAAGTAGCCGTTATTAAATAATTGAAATTATTTTTCGTGTCTATGGATTACTTGACAGTTGTGTTTCAAGTTGAGTTTAAATTTTTTGAAGTACTCAGCAGTTAGAAACGTAGGTTTATTTGCAGTTTTTGTTGTTGATAGTGTGGGTGGTAGTTTATGTGGTTCCTGCATTAAAAGATCATGATTTGAATTAGAATAAGGATTGTTCACTGTTTATTTTAAATTGAGAAACTCAACTAGATTCAATGCTGCCTAAATTTTGCTTAATTTTACATGGTAAGTTCAAAATGGCAACTGTACGATAATGGGTAACTGCAAATCTGCTGTGTAAGTCAATGTGAAAAGTTGGAAAACTACTGGAATTGCCAAATAATTAAACTATTTCAAAAATAATTACCAAATTTATGCTTCTTTTATTATTTTTTCAATTAACAAAATAACGGAATCTACTGAGTAGAATAACATGGAAAAAAGTTAGTTTTCATGAAAACATTTTAAACTAGTGATTTGTGTATGCACTTGCGATAAATACTAGCAAACAGTCCCATATTCTTGCAAAGTACATCTAAACACGGAATTCATCTCTGAAGAACCATTTCTTTCAATCTATTATGCAAAACAACGGCAACTTACGGAATTGATAGCAACTGAACACCTACTTTCCAAGGCACAGGGGAACAGTAAGAAAACTGTTGGAAAGTGCTTCTCCAAAGTAAATTTAATTCACGAATCTCGAAATGTACGAGGCTGCTCCTCAAGTAATAAAAGAATCCTCTAGTAATCGAAGATAGCGTACTCCTGAGGACAAAATGGCGCTGGTGATTTACAGTCCAAGACATCTGTGTTATACTTGGTGACACTTCTTAAAGAGGAACAGAACTTCTGTCAGTAACACTCTCTGGACAACAAATCGTGGGGCTGTCTCATTCCTATCACTTACATTGATAATATATGATTTCCGTATGCCTTCCTGAATTTCGGGGGACCTTACCGTGGTGTCATGAATCAACATTTGTGCCCCTTCTTCTTTCGCCAAACCGCGATGAGATCCCATTGTGGCTTCTCATGGTTTGTACCTGCGAGCATCAAATCCAGAGGTTGGTTTGAAAAGGGCCTTATTGATGTTATTACAAAACTTCAGTTTCATATTCGTCTTAGAATATTTAAATAACCCCTTTTTCAATTATTAAAATGAGATACTATCTTGGATAACTTATACAATAAAGGGTAACTTTTTCCTAGTCGTAAAATCCCTATTAAAACAATGATCACTGTTTAAAAAGGGACAAATATTTTTAAATGCTTAGACAACAGAAGGCAAAATAATTGTCTGTAAAATATTTCCTCAAAGTTATAGCACATTTTGAGGTTACTTTTTACACCACAGTGTTGCAATGTCTGTTTTACAGCAAATTTATGTTCTGACTAAGTACAAAGTCGCAAAAATAACTAACTCCAATACCGTTTAAGCAGAGAAGATAGTTGCATCCAATCACTGCCTAGTGAAGTGAAAGTTTTTTCCATTTACTACACAATAAATTTTACATCACATCTAAAGCCACAGCATAATTTTATCGTCACACTTTGAAGAAAATAAATTCTTTGAGATAGGCGATCTCTAAGTTGGCAAGGGAAGTTGCTCCGCACGGGAGGGAATAGCTTTGTGGCCTAATGCACCCAATTAGTGCAAAAAAGCTTAAGAAACGCATCAATGTCAATGACTGGCTTTGTAGTGATTCTTAATATAACTAAAAACAGTCTAGAGAAATTATTTGTAATAAACGGTTAAAATGTAAATATACACTCTCAGATCATTTTCATTTTTGACGATTCTTGAATACTCAAGCCTCATTTCGTTAATTTTGAGGATTGTTTCGTCAAACTATTACGTGACTTTTGAGTAAACGCGAATCCTCACTTTTACGATCGTGATTTGACGATTCTGTATCTTGATTTTGAGGAAACTGAATCTCATTGGTTGTACTCACATGCTCAAAAATGACGAAATATTTCTTTAGGTTAGACGACATTCAAATCCTCATAAAAATGACGATTCAAATTTCCTCACTTTGAGGAAACGAAAACTCGGAGCATTTGCCAGCAACGGAATCGTCAAAATTAAGGAAAATTTCGTCGTTTTTGAGCATTCATTTCTTAGAGTGTAACTATGATAATAAAAATACACACAAAAATGCATTCATTCCCGACATATTCAAATAAATAAAAAAAAGTCAAGGGCCAGTTACAGCTTTGTCATGCGAACAGAAAGAAATGGGCATTCGGGTAGAACTTGCAATAAGGTAATGTCTCACAGACAGGTCAAGTGAAGATAAATGAATATCATTGGAATGAAAGGTGGCGATGGTGACCTGATATCTACCTTGAAATCTTCCATTTACTCATAAATAACAACATAAGGAAGGGGGATCGTCCCCCATTTCAAAAGACAGAACGAAACTGACGTCATTGGATTTGAAGTCCCATTAAGGTATTGTTCCCCACCTCCGTAATGTTTTATTTGCCGCAATATTTAAACGCGTTCCCCCGTATTTGTCACGATTACCCCACGGGCCCGGGGTAGAAACGGGGTAATTAAGCGCTTATTTTTCCTGATTTGCGTCTCTGCGCTTCCTTCGAAGACTATTCATTTAGAAGTCTCACCTCTTCAAAAATAAATCGCCCGAGCGTAAGAGACGTCAGTTTTAAATGAAACATCTGTTTTCTTTAACTTGTCATTAAGCAGACGCACAAAAAAAACCGGAAAGGTAGATAAAAAGGGCGCCAGAGCTTCGAACAAGGTACGAGCCTATAATTAAATTGAATCGAGGATATTTTTAAAGGCGATTTGTCTTACTAAAGGTGCCCGCGAATCGCTGTTAGGGGACGCACCGAAGGAGGATGAATTTTACTTAACTCGCTTCATTGGGTTATTAGCCCGTTGTATTAAAATAAAGTAACTGCTGGGGAGTAATGGAGGCGATATTTTTAACTCGCAAATGATAGGGCTGATTCGGAAATCTAATAATGGAATTCCTGAAAGGGGGATATGTGGAATAGAGCCGGAGTTAATTTAACATTAAAGAAAGTGTTGATCACGATGTATTTTGAATCGGCATCTCTTAGGGATGTTCTTTCCCATTTGAGGGAGTTGCATTAATATTAAGATTTTAAAGTATTTAATGTGTTTTAAATGAGTTATATTTATTTTTTTACTTTTAAAGAAAGAGTTTAAGAATGTTAAGTTAACTGGATTGCGTTTGGCTTAGCAAATATATATGCCTTCTTGAAATCCTGGATTTTTTGCGTCATGTTTTGTGAATAATTAAAACAAAATACTTTTTATATCAAACACCATGTAAAAAATGTCTCTTTTTGCCTGGCATAACGATCAGGAATGAAAAAAATTCAATCTGAATATTTGTAAGCTTTCAGTCAAAAATAATTTTAGTCAAAAAATAAAAAAAAGTTTTTTTCATGGCAACCCAAAGATGAAAAGCGTAAATTAATTAATTTAATTCAGGAAATAATACCTTTTAATATTTGAAGTGATGTATACCAAACACACTTGTATGAATATCAAATATTTTTCTAAATCAATTTTAAAATAATTTTTTTGTAATAATTAAACATCTAGCAATCCCAAGTTGTAAAATACGTTAAAAAACATGTGTATCTTTTATTATACAGCTCGAGCATTTTACTAAAGTATTTAATAAGTGAACTTAGTTAGCATGTTGTCACTTAGTTAGCACTCATTAGTTAGCATGTTTTCAAATCCTTGTTATTTTAGGCTCTTTAATCATAATAACTAAGACTAAGATCTTAAAAGCTAACTAAGTAAGATTAAGATCTTAAAAGCTAAAAGATTGTAACAAAATTTTAAATAAAAGAGTTAGTTATAATTAAAAACTAGAGATGTGTAGCACTACACGATTTCTAATATAACCACTCAAATAAATCAATATATTTATAAGTAATTACATACCCTTTTAGGTAATTTTAAAAACTTAAAAATTTCAAGGCAGCTATACTTTGCGCAAGCGCGATTCTCTGGAAAACCTTGTAATGATATCCGACAGAAGCTAGTGCATCAAATTTTAAGTCCGTCGATCTTTTAGTTCCAGCTTAGAGTATTTTCAGATATACAGTCTGACAGACGGACCGATGTTCAAAAACCCCAGAATCAACTCAGTTTTCAGAATCAGCACTTTCCAAAACGTGTAACAAAAACACAAAATCTCCATTTCGGATTTCCTAACCCATCTCAATAGTTTCATTATTTTTCATATTAAGTAATTGAAAGCAATAAAAATTATTTTGAAGATTTTTTTTATGTAAAGAAGTTTTAAAAAATTGCTAAGCACCACTAATAACTCAGTATATGCTTAAAACCTACTTACAATATGAAGAGCTTAGTGGAAGAACGTGCTAAGTGACAAAAAGGTGAAAACGAGATAATGAGCTTCAAAGTTTTTAGTTTGCAACTTTTCTGTCATTCACAAAATCATAGTTTTTTCGGCATGATATTTTAGTTTGGTTCTTCAAAATACTTGTTGTATTTTGGCTTAGCCGTACGTTACGTAATAACGCGTCATTTACGGAACGCGCGTGACGCCTCCTGCACTTGGCATGTTTTTCCTCCGAAATGCTTCAGTTTTTTTCAGTCGTTTAGTGGAAGAACGTGCTAAGTGCCATTTTTTAGGTAAATTTGATTCATACGAGTTTCATAATTTCTGTTCTAGCCTTTCGATTTTCAAAATTCTTTTTTTGTTTGGAAGACAGATCTTCATAGATATCTTTTATACTTTTTAATCGTTTGCCTGTCCGTCCATCATTTTGTCTGTCCGTCTATATCCCTTTCAATCTCCGATACATGCCTGATTTTATAAATTATTTTTTTTTTTGGTTCGAACGAAAAAATTAGATGACTACAATGTATAGTGTTTGGCCACCTGCCTGTACGTCTGACTGTTATTTTGTTTCTGTCCTAACGTCCTACTACCCCCCCCCCCCCCAACTTCTTTTGTACCCGTCCAATTTTTAAAGTTATTACTATCAATTACCTAATATAAAATATAAGGTAATAACAGTATTGCGATGGGTTCAATAATACAAAATGAAGATTTTGTGCTTTCTACAAGTTTGTGCTCATTCTAAAATTTTTTTTGTTTTTTTACATTGATCCGTCTGTCTGTCTGAAAATACTTTACAGTTCAAAATAAAGAAGCTACGGACTTCAAATTTAGTACACGGGTTCCTAGTTCATGTTGGACGTCATAATAAGGTTTTCGAAAAATTGCGCATGCGCAATAAGAGGCTGTTATAAACTTTTTTGGTTTTAAAGGTATTTCTGAATAACGAAAATATAAATACGGACTTCAAATTTGATACACGTGTTCCCTGTGCTAGTCGGACGTGAAAATAAAGTTTTCTACAATATTATGCATGTGAAAGGAGTAGCTCCCATAGAACTTTTTAGTTTTGAAAGTTATTGAAAATACTTTATAAGGGATATAATGACTTTTAGCGTTTCGATTTTTTAACCGGTGATTGAAAGTAATAAAGTGTTACACATCCCTAGTTTTTTTTTTAAAAAGATATTAGACACCTATTTTATACTTTTTGTTCGTCCGTCTGTCCCTACTGTAGCGATTTCTTTGATTATTTAAGTTAAAAGAAAGTAGGTTATATAAGTAATTTTAGAACTTCCTGCTTAATGTTAGATAAGTAAGTTTATAATTGAAAATATTTTTTTTAAAAAATACATTATCACTGAAATTATAAACCAAATACTTAATATAATAATAATACAAATCAACTCAATGAAAAGATACAAAAAGATAGTAAAAGAAACATAAATGCATGTTACTAAAATAAATATTAAATTTAAAGATGCAAGCTTTCGCAAAATAATTTTTTAAATAGTTTTTGATTATAGAATAATCGAATTTTAAAAAAAATTGTTATAAAAAAAAGTAAAAACAAGTTGTGTGGCAAGATATAGATCCTACGGATACTTACTTTTTCTTTCTCCTTTTTAATGGATTTAATCAATTTTAAGAAATATACTTTAACAGCATTTCTACAGCAATAAAACATGATCGTTTAAACAATTTATTTTTACAATCGTGATGCATAGTACTTTTTTAAAGTCATCGATATTTTAATAAATATTAAGAACTTATAACGTTTTATACATTGTTACTTTATTTTTACATCATGTATAATAAAAATATTGTAGTTTTACATAACAAAGCAATACCTGGATTAAATTTGCACTTACCATGTAAGCTGCTATTCGCATGCACATTCAAGCAAAAATTCAGCTTTCCGCTTGCTTCTTAATTCCAATTTAATAATTTTAGGAGTTTAGGACATTCCACAAAATACGTTCGATAGCTTTAGAGATCAAACGTAAAATGGCTTTAAATGATTTTTGTACCCATAATTCATTGTTTTAAGAAGCCAGATGTTTTGAATGTTCATGGATGCAATGTTGTTTTAATGCGAACTGCGATCTCTATAGAGCAGGTGCAGCTTTGTTTTAATTATACCATCTGTTCGCTGCTAAATTATCTATGTTTATTACAATAAAAATCAGAAGACATTAAAATCAGACGATATTTTGTATAATGTGAAACCTTTAACTCCGAATAATTGTAAAATAAAAATGCATTTTCTCCTGCTTTGCTAAATGCACTAAAAACCAGGTTTTAAGCAATATAAATTTTATTTCATTCTTTTTTTTAATAAATAAAGTTAATAAGTGAATATTAATTACATTTTGTTAAATTCTTTTTGATCAAAAGTGCAAAAGAACCATTTGTTTTGCTATTAATGCAAGCGAAAGTCGAAATTTTCCGCGAACGATGTCACTTAGCACATTCTTCCACTAAACGATCGTTCCGTAATCGGACGATTTCGGAGGAAAAAAATGCTAAGGGCTCTTAGCATCTTCTTCCATTGAAAAAGTGGCGAAAACGCGAGCACCTACCAACTTCGTTTGCAAAAAATGTGCGAATTCGAACGTTTTCTAAATTTTTGAAAGTTGTTATGTATAAAGTAGGTAATAACATAAACATTAGCACAAAAATCTCAATTTTTTCAAAAATGTCACTTAGCACGTTCTTCCACTCAGCTCTTCAATTATAAAATGAACTGCTGTTTTTGCACCATTTTAATAATAATAATAATAATAATAATAATAATAATAATAATAATAATAATAATAATAATAATAATAATAATAATAATAATAATAATAATAATAATAATAATAATAATAATAATAATGATGATAATGATGATAATGATGATAATGATGATAATGATGATAATGATAATAATGATAATAATGATAATAATGATAATAATGATAATAATAATAATAATAATAATAATAATAATAATAATAATAATAATAATAATAATAATAATAATAATAATAATAATAATAATAACAATAACAATAACAATGACAATGACAATGATAATGATAATGATAATGATAATAATAATAATAATAATAATAATAATAATAATAATAATAATAATAATAATAATAATAATAATAATAATAATAATAATAATAATAATAATAATAATAATAATAATAATAATAATAATAATGATAATGATAATAATAATAATAATAATAATAATAATAATAATAATAATAATAATAATAATAATAATAATAATAATAATAATGATAATGATACTGATAATAATAATAATAATAATAATAATAATAATAATAATAATAATAATAATAATAATAATAATAATAATAATAATAATAATGATAATGATAATAATAATAATAATAATAATAATAATAATAATAATAATAATAATAATAATAATAATAATAATATGAATGATACTGATAATTATAATAATAATAATAATAATAATGAGATGATTATGATGATGATGATAATAATAATAACAATAATCGGTGTTATGAACGATTTCTGCGCATTCGGTAAACAACTGTTCAGGAATTATGAATTAATTTACAACAAGAATTAAGAAGTCTGTTTCGGTTTTGCTGCCATCTAGGGGTTTTAGTTGCAATTAAGAATATTGAAGTTGGTCATAAGAAATTAATCAATTGATTTATTAAAAAAACGCAATGTAGAGTTTTATTTCAGAAGTTGACAAGTCATAATAAAGTTTGAGGATGGTATAGTCATAGTAAGAGATTACTAATTTATGCAACAATGTTTTATGATGAGAAAATAGATACTTTTAGAATAGGATTTTAAATTCAGAAATTTTTAAGAGAAGTTTAGAAGTACGTAGTAAAGCGAAAAATATTTTATGCATTTAAAATTTTTGCGATTCCTCCGATATGGAAATAGCAAAAATTTCAAACATTTTTTAGATGATTTTTTTTTTTGACGCGTAATGTACTAGAGGGAAAAATTACCGGACCGCCCTTGTTGTGTGATATCCGTACCAAAACCTGTACTAAAACGTTTTAAATTGACATTCTGCACGGTGAAAAAAATTCTGTTAGAAAACAGGATATTTCTGTTATTTTCAAAAGAAAATTTCTGTGTATTAAACCTACAGAAAATTTCTGTAAAATTGCATCTCAACTTCTCAAAAGACACATATTTTCGGTAACCAAATAAAATCTGTAACCGCTGATACAGAATGAATATGTTGATAAGAGATTATCTGTTTTGATCACGAAACAATTTTGAAATATAAAAGGTTCTTTCGTTGGCTGCGGTAGTGTAGTGGTCAACGGAGCCAGACTCCTTTTCCTCGGGAGAGGTTTCGTATACCGGCAAAAGACTCAACTTACGTTTCTTTTCTTGCTCTACAGAAAATATCTGTTATTCATGAAAAATTTATGTATTGTAGAGTTATGAGAAATTTCTGTAAATTTTCGTACCTTCACGGATATTTTCTGTCAACTATGCTGCCAGAAATGTTCCAAAATATTATATTTTTTAACAGTGTTATTCACAAGTGAAAGGAATTATGTGATGTAAATAATTCCATTTAATATTTTAATAAATAACTTTAAAATACTCCATAATACATAAAGTACTAATCTATATACATAAAAGGCAACTTCAGTTTGTCTGTTTCTTTGTATAAGACACGAGATCTAAAGAACCACGCAACAGATCGTCACGAAATTTGGCACAAAATTCATCTCATCTCCGGAACAAACATAGGCTAAGAATTTTTCGAATAAGACAATTCATTCTATCGTTTTCGAACGTTTTTATGTTTCTCATTCAATGCGTTGAAGATCTTAGAGGTTTATTCACTGAACTGAACTGAAACTCTGGAAGGAGTATCGAAACACTCGTCAAACGGGTCGGTGAAGCCCGGCAACCCTGTAAGAGTAACCCAACTTTTGCCGCCAATCCTATACTTTACCTGTTAAAATAGACTTTTTAAACCAACTTTTTCAAGAATTTTTTAAGCAGAAAATTGATAGATTATTGCTTTAGGAGGTTCTTTACATAATGAAGTTTCGGAAACATGTACTTTTAAAAAAAATTGAATTGCGGCAATAATCTTTAAAACTTAAATTCCTTGGAGTACTATTCTTGGCGAGCGATTGGCGACATCCAATGCAAACTGCAAGTCAAGTGTCCATTTTGATCGGCGAGATTATGCCAAATATGGCACATATTCTCCCTAAAGCTGTCGCCAAGTGACCCAAAAAAAAAAGCTTCACCAGCTTATCATGGGATGATTCTTCCAGAGTTTCAGTTCAGTTCAGTGGGTTTATTGCTCCTTCAAAACTGCACGTTTTCACGGATTGTTTATTTAGTTTTATTTTACGGATTTTTTAAAAACGATTTTGTAACACATTTTAGTAAAAAGGCTTTTACCTGCAAGACTAAAAAATAGGATATTAAAAGAAGTTTAATTACAGCTAAAAAATTAGAAATAAACAAAACAAAAATCGTTTGCTAGCTTTTTAGCAGTTAGAAAAATATTTTATATTAAAAATAAAAATCGTTTGCTTTAGTATCTTTAACACAGTTAAAAAATACAAATAAATATTAAAAATGCAAATCGTTTGCTGTTTGCTGGAGAGCTTTATAACATCTAAACAATTAATTAAACAACTATAGTTTCCGTCACCTTTATTTTAAACAAAAACCGAAACCGTTTTTTTCATGAGATGGCAGATGGGAGGAATAATTTTTTTTCGTAAAAAAGCACAAAGAAATAGAGATGAAATAATGCAAAGCTAAGTAAAAATACTTAAAGCGATTGGAAAAATCGTTATAAGAAAAGGAACATTTTAAATAATAGGAAAGGAAGAATTAGGAAGAAACCTAGAACTTATTTTCCAACAAAACACTTTAAACATTTAAAATTGACGGTGAATATTTTTATTAGTAAGTTTTAAAGTAAAGTTTTGAAAATTAATTGATTTTTTCAATTAATTAATAAAAAACTGAAAAAACTTTAAAAAAACGCTCGGAAAACCAGTTTTCTCCCATTAAAAAGTTGGTTTCGTAGAAAACCGGTTTTGAAAAACGGTTTTTAAACGGTTCCTCGAGTGGCATCACGGACATATATAATTGACCCATATATAGCAAAATTCAAGAAATATTTTATAACAATACTTTTGAATAAAAGCCAAATTGTGTCCGGATTCTTTAAACCAAGTGAATTTTAGTGCTGAAAACTAGAATCTCAATCTTAAGATACGACCTTAAGATTAAAACTCGTGGTAACATTATTCCCCAACAATTCCGACTTTTAATTTGTGCACAAAATCCACAAATCCAGCTAACGCCCTGCTGCATTTTTATTCCTGCAAAGTTTTCCACATGACACATTGGCCGGATAGCTGCGAGTTCCCCCACAAATATATGTATATTGCTGTCCCATAAAACCATTTGCATCTGCATTCCGGTTATTGCTCAGAACGTGCGACATCGCTTAACTGTAACACCTTCTACCGCCTCGCATTAATTTAAAACGACCATTAATTCAGAAACGGTCGTACCATTAATAAGGATCTAATGGAGTGTGTTGAAATCGCGCGTGAACGTTAACAATTTCAGCCATATTCCCGTGAAATATTGCTTAATTAGAGCACACGAGCTCGGAAAGACAGCTCCTGTGGCCATGTTAAACGCGTTTGGGTGGTTCAACTTCTATTTAATATCGTTCAATTTAGAATCCAACAGAAAATTCGTTAAAATCTCAATCAGTCTTGCTCGTAAATTTCGGCTAAATAGCCCTAGATCCTGAGGGGTATTTAAAACGTAAATATGCAGGTTGTCGGCGAAAAAAATAGTGGCTGTGAGTTTCAAAGTGCTGATGGGTAATCTTGTTTGTGAAATAACTTTAAATCACTGGGAAATTAGTTTTTTTCTTCTCTGCGCTCAACGGCAATTAAGTTTATGTTGTCGTCAGTATAATCGTTGGGATGCAAAAAGTGATTTTTTTTGTTGAAATGCGAAATATAGAAAACGGTTTAACCCTTGTTAAAAACGTTTTTAAGGAAGGTCATTGAAGGCAAGAGTACTAATAATATTTTTGCGTATGTGTTAAATCATTAACTCAATGTGGTTGATAATCGATGTTTTTCAATAAACTGGGGTAATTGAGTGAACTGGAAAGTAGGGGTAAGTGGTGTACCTTGGACGTATGTGTACCTCGAACCTATGCTGATTCTAGCTCGATTAGCTTAGATATTGAAACAACACCACATGCAGTTAAAGTATTTGCTACCAGGGGTCTCAGTGAAGTTCTATCTGTTTGTTTAAAAGGTCAATTTATTAAAGAGGTTTCGAAAAACTAAATTCACAGTTCAAAAGTAAATTTTCGTCAGATTCTTTAGTGTAATTTTTTACTCAAACATGTAGTGTTTATTCAGAAACGATGGTTATGCAATATAAAGCAAAGTTTTAGCTATAAAACAGTGTGCTTGACATTAAGTTAAGTCTAACCTTAACTTGGTGATTAACTATTTTGTTTTTAATATCCAAGTGGTGTACCTCGAACCTCATACAAGTGGTGTACCTTGGACTGGTCCAAGGTACGCTACTATAGGTCTTATGCGCTTCAGATTGTTGAAAACCCTTTTTAAAATTCAAGTAAATTCTTTCCTTTGAAAAATTAAGTATTTTAAGCTATTAATATACAACCCTGATTTGTAAAATCTAGAAAAACGGAAATTTGTAAGAAATTTTGATATGATGTGATAAAGAATTTTTTTGTAGTTAATTATTTAGATTTATGGAAGCCTATAAAATTTTAACTATATTGATATAATATAGAAAATAATTATTGCATGCTCATCTAAAAAGATATTTTTTATAATAATCTAAGCAGAACATCCTTTTTACGTTTAGGCCTAGTTGGATAAACATAGGGGGAAATATTTGAGTTTTTTTTTTTCAAATTTAAGACAGAAAGATAGCCAAATGTTTTTCTATGGCATGAAATAACAGTTTAATTTTATGCTGCATTTTAACGAATACACCCGAGAAAGATTGCATTGCAGCTGAAAAAGCCAAAAGGGCACTAAAAAACTAAGGCAATAAAACCCCTTACTGAGCCAATTGACCTAACATAACCAATTACTACAATCTTGGCTAGAAATAAGAGTAGGTTGTAAAATGTATTTTTGAATTTTATGTGGCTAATAAATATTGGTTTTCGGACTGTAAATCGAGTCTCTCTACCTGTTAATAATTGGTCCAAGGTACACTACCGGTTGGACCAAGGTACACCGCCGGTGGTGTACCTTGGTCCTAATTATAATTTTCTGTATTTATTTTTTTAATAGTTGTAATCATTTAAATAACATGTCAAAATAAATATATGTTGTATGTAACAACATAAAGTATTCAGTAAAAATATTTTTATTCACTTTTTGCAAGTAATTAAGAAAATAAAAATTGAAAAGTCAAAATAGGTCCAAGGTAACCCACCTTCCCCTAATGATTTGATATAAAATTTATTTCAACGTAACAGAGTAAGAAAAAAAGTTTTCTTACTTTGTTAATCGACTAAAAAATTGCCTTTGAAAACTTCCTTTTTAGTGAAAAATATTTAAATCGAAATGCTCACAGTTGTCTGCAGCTTTAAAGTTAAAATTTAAAGTTTTTTAGTGAAAAACTAAAAAAAAAAATAATAATAGCAGATTTTTGTGTCATCTTTCCAAAATAAAAAAATACATTTTAAAGAATTTTGGAGGTACACAAAACGACTATTGAATTAATTTTCTAGGATAAATACGCTAATAGCGGCACATTTGTACTTTTTATGCTTAGTGTATTGCTCTAAATATCTGTTTAAATACAGCACGCAATACAGCTGTAGTTATTAATATAGTTCTGAAAATTCTGTAAATGTTTTGTTAAAGTAATGCTTAATGAATATTTAAGTAATTACTAAAGCATTTATTTTTATTTGTAATTTATACCCTCTACTAATGTTTTCCATTTGAAGAAATTCTTAATTTTAAATAGTCAATTTTAGGTACGAACTACAATATTGATCATGCTCTCTGACTCCAATAGGCAAACACAAGATATATAAAAAGTGCAGTCTGAAAAACAGAAATGTTTTTATGTATAAAAAAACCCTCTGTGTCAGGTAAACAAACAAACAAAATCAGTAAATAAGTGCAATTTGTCGTTTTCACTTTCAACTAACTTAAGATAACATCTTCTAAGCACTTCTGTCAATAACTTTCGAGATAACTTTCTATATAGAAGAAAAAATAGTCTCGGCAAAGTTTTTATCAGATTTTTTCGGCGATTTTTTACAAAAACTTTTTCCACTGCCTTCAGTAAAAAAAAAAAATCAAAGTTAAAAAAAGAAGACTGCAATTTTTTTCCTATTTTTTCACTGACATTTTTTAAGTGAATTGCTTGCAACAGATTTAGCGCGTTTAAATTTTTTCCGTGCTGGTTTTTATTTAAATCCTCTCCGTTTTGATTTACCCTTGGGTCACCTTTGCCATTCCACTTTTTATAAGTCTATCGGAAATTAAATTAAGCGTGTGACTGTAGTGGTTTTAAAAGGTTTTTTTAATGACTAAAATGTGACTCTTCATTACAGTGTAGTTTTTATAGCCCATTTAATGGTGAACATATTTATATAGATTATAGAATAATAATGATCATTTATTAAAAAATTGCATATAAAGATTTTAAAGTATATATACGATAAAAATTAGATAAAACAATAAGAAGTGATACAATTTTTTAAATCTCAAATACTAATTATCCTTAAAAATTAACTCAATATTAATCACACTGTTAAAATATACTGTGTAAGGTTTCTCCATAGAATTGGTGACAGCCAAGCTGACTCCAGATTTATAGGGTAACATTACCAAATTTATGGGGAGTAGGCTAAAAACAAATAAGAAGTTTACTCCCATTTTGGGGTGTAGCATTATTCCATAAAACTAGAGGAAGCACTTGTTGCCAACAGTTTTATGGAGTAAACTGTCTATTGCTGCAACGTTACTACATGAATTTGGTGTAACTTTACTATAAAATCAAGAAGTATTGTTGCAACAAATTTTGGCAGTGAATGTTCTAGCTGTTTCAATAGAACATTTTAAATTGGTTGGTTGTTTATTAAAAAACACAGTGTTTTTTAAAATATAAAAAAAGCAATGCATATATAAGCAATAATAGTATTATATTTTTACAATATTATTTACTTCAATGAAATAATTAGAATAATTGGAATTTACAACTTCTTACTAATTTCATAAAGATTCCTTTTTTTAAAATGAAGTTTTGACACCACCAACTATAACATTTGTAACAAAATATTTAGTACTAGCATAAAAAAATATGTAGCCAACATATTACTAAATTTGGGGCTCAATGGTACAATTATATTTAAGCAATACTGCCATACAATTTGATCTAACAAATTTTTAAATGGTGGGATAACTTTCGGGACACTATTCTATATAAGTTATATATAGGCTGTTCGATAAATAAATGCAACCTTACTTTTAGAGTATGCACCACAGTTCGATACTTTAATGTATATTTAATAAAGTAATTAGATGAAATAATTTGACAGTCGCTTAAACACGAGGTATTAGATGTTTGTTAATGGTTACATAAACCTGAAATGAATGTTTAGAAGTGCATTAAATGTACCACAAATACTGATTAGGAAAATTACCTAGGATTATTAGGATTTAATGCGGGAAGGTCTTGATTTCCCTGACTTGAAAAATTTATTTGAAATTGTTATAATAATAAAAAATAATTTAAAAATAATGAAGTTAAACAATTAGAATTATTGTGAATATTATAGAATTGCCCACGTATGTTGGTTTATTAAATTTTGAATAGAAATAAATAAATTTGCAAAACTACACATCCACTAAGTTTGCGGTTAGCATGATGGTTAGCAAGTTTAACATTTTGTTGAATGATAATGAAATTGTTTAAATATGTTTGTCATATATTGTTAAATTTTTAAATTTTCATTTGTTAAATTAAATTAGTTTTCTTAAAAATTAAAACTCACTATTTTTTTAATACCTAAAAGCTGCAAATATAATGGTTGGATAATTAAAATTAAAATATCTTCTGGAATTATCAACTATTTTATTATAAATTGAACTTGTAGTTATAACCGTTATAGGTAATGAATTGATGGTGGAAACTATTTTTTTACCGAACAATTGAGAAAAGCGTTAAACTTAAAAAGAAAAACTTTTTTTTCTTCAAGTCGAAAGAATTAAACAAATGAAAAAGTAGGTATTGACATGCTGACGATGTCCGTGTGTCCGTCCGTACCCCTTTCCCAAATCTGTTCTATCAATCAGATCTTAATAATTTTTTTTTTGTTAGAAAGGTATTATATCAGGAACCCAACTGTCATACTTTTGGTACGACTGTCTGTACGTCTGGACGGACATCTGTCTACTGTTTTTCAACGAATTCCCCATTGAATTAGCTTTGAAATATAATTTCAAGTCATCGAAATCGCTATTACCACATTAACACTTGTACAAGAAACTTTGTTTATTTAAAATAATATTGAAGCAAAACTTATTTTAGTCATAAATTAGTTTGTAATGACATCATAAAATGTAGCATATTGTGATTCTTTGATTGTTCATCATTTGAATTTTTTAGAGCAGTTTTAAGTAGATTCATGTGTTTTGTTATCAATAAAAGTTTAATTATTCTTTGAACTACAAATAAATTGAGCTGACGATAAATAACATTAATTTAATTTACGAAAGAACTTATTGAAAATGGTTGATATTGGCTTTTAGAAGTTTGAAGTATGTTTTTATCTAATGTGTTTAAATCTTGTGTAGAAACGGTTGTAGTTATTCTTCACTTTAGAATAACTGTAAAATCAAGTAAAACAAAAGAATTCGAAAACTTTATAACTGCATCAAGAACAAAATTATTGAATTCCCCAAAGTACTATTAATCCTTGCAACATTTTTGTACAATAAAAACCTAAAAAAATTTATACAGCTCGCGACAACGCAAATAAGTCAAAAGAGTACAGATCAACTTCTAAAGCTTCTCATCATTACTGCTTTTTACGCATAATTTAATGCACACAACACGCCATTAAACTCCCCTTCCCCCCACTACTTCACAGGCAATCCTTTCACTGCCAAAAGTAGAAAAAAAACCCCACTTACAAGCAAAAACACGTTCAAAACACGTTATTTTTTAAGGTTAGTTTATAAAGAAAAATAAATTAAAATTTCCAATAATTTATCAAATAGATTATTGTAATCTTATCACTTTTCACTGATTTTTATTAAAACTGAAAATTAGCTAGAGTATGTATTTTTGTTAAAAAAGGTATATTTTTATAAATAAATAAATAAATAAATATGACAAATGACAGCGATTGCGCCATCTAGAGGAGAAGGGCGTAGGCTATATAGCCCATTACCCCGTTCGCCAGAAGAGACAGTCACAAGAGACACACAAAGAAGGACGACACAAACACATAGACAAATAACAACATTTATTGACAAACCCAAACATCCATGCCTTAACCGGGATTCGAACCCGAGCACAGCAGCTCCAAAGGCTGCTGTGCTCGGGTTCGTTCCACACTAACGATTGCGCCAGTGAACCGGCTAATAAAATAAATGAATGAATGAATGAATGGATGAATGAATGAATGAATGAATGAATAAATAAATAAATAAATAAATAAATAAATAAATAAATAAATAAATAAATAAATAAATAAATAAATAAATAAATAAATAAATAAATAAATAAATAAATAAATAAATAAATTTTAACCTTCCGAGTAATCTTCTTTCAAAAACAAACACTGAAAACTAATAAAAAAAAATTATGTTTTGAAATGATTTTTGACGAATTTGTACAAAAATCCCCTGTTTTTTCTTTGGTATCCCTGTAAAAAAACCTCACACCCTCCAAAAGCTTGATGCATGCCTCGAACTATAGCAAAACACTTTACAATCCTTGCGCTTGTGCTCAATAACTTTTCAGTCCCATTGACTCCCGTTGACAGATGCATGCTATAGTATAACAACCCTCCATTCAAGGGCCCACTCCAGTACAGTGTCCTGGAGTACATTAATAAAGGATCAGCCCCCACCGGGTGTAGCTCTTTTCCCCAGGCCATTAACTCGCTATTACTAGAGAGACTCCCTAGGGTCAGAGCTGCTTTAGCGGTCAGATTGTACTGCACTATCGGATTAAGTTTTTCTCTATGCATTTTGTCAGGAGGGTCTTTCACTTGAATAATGCACCAAGCGTGAAGATTTGGCCAACTGATAATGACATCGATAGAGACTGACATTGCTGATGTTACGGGGACGCTTTTGGATGTGTTACATGAAACCACCATCAGAAATTAGCTCCTGACAAATATGACTAATGATTTCTTTTATCCGTAGAGGACTGCTTGCTGTTTAAGTAGATAAATATTATTGGGGTTTGCTGGTGGGGGTTCTGCAAGCCTTTTTTTTTGGTTTGTTTGTCGCTTTTCTGTTTATAAATTGAAATCGGATAATCTGTCAATCGGATAATATGTAAAAGGGTTACAATGAAATTATGCTATCAAATATTATTGTATTATTACATTATAATAACGCAATAATATTTGATAATTTTGTATTTGATAATATATAACAATTTTTTATTACAATATTATATATTATTGTAGTATTACAACTATTGTTGAATGTCATAAAATCATAATATTTTTTGTTTGAACTTTTGAACAAGGAATTATAAAGTAATTTTTTTTAGCAATTATTATGCATTAAAAGAGTTTAAGAAAGAGGCCCAAATAATTAGAGAACTACTTTGATATTTGAATTCAATTTAAAGGAACAATTTTGAAACATTTCATTAATAGTATTTAATTTTAAAATAAATTAAAATTTATTAATTAAAAGATGGAAACTTTAAAATGAAACAATATTGTAATTTATTTTTAACTTTTGTGCCTTCAGAAGAAATATCAACCTAGATAAGTTGTTTTCCTTGCAATACATTTCTAATTATAAAGAATGGCATCTAAGATTTCGTGAATTTTTCTTATTTATGTTAATGAAGCAAGTAAAATCCTATAACCAGAAGTAACACTTGATAAAAGCCAATTTTACGGAGTAACTTTACAACAAAGGTTTTAAAGTGTATTGATAGGCGTGTATAAATAAATCAAAATCGATTTGGAATGTATTCTTTTAAAGAAATTCAAATTTATTTTTCTATATTTTATTGCCTATTGTGCATAAATGTGGTTTAATCAAACTAAAATCTAAAATGCTTAAAACTGTATTTAGTTACTTTTATTAAAGTCAATTATATAAAATTACAACTTTACATGTGTTACTCTTGTAATAAATACATGTTTCAAAATTTAAATATAACAGTATGCAATATATGACCTATAACTTACACTACCTGTTTTACAGAATTCAATTCTATACTTGAACATAGCATTTCCGGTAACGTGCACATTACCACACCAATGTATACCTGACTTTGTCAAGTGACGCTGCATCCAATTCTGCCACTTAATAATCTTGATGGAACACCATTGAACAAGACGCAGTGCATTAATTTGACAATATCTGGTATATATAACTTGGATTTACAGCTAAGTATAGACGCTCTGGCCTTACGCTTATCCGTTGGTTTATCTTAAGATTACTATATAGTGATCTCGAAACTAAGATATGACCACAAGTCCAGCAGAAACTGGCTTTCAGTGGGTGGAGCTATTGACCTCACTAAGACCCAACCTTTCCCAAATCCAACCAACCACATAACTGAACTTTGTGATTGACTCCGTCAATCAAACATGCCTGTAGACAAGGGGGATTTCAACCCCTCCAATTCTAAGAAAGTGAGGGGTGACCTGCCGGGGGGGGGGGACATCTGGTCCTCAATACTCAATGATCTGACCATTTCACCTATCTTCCCTTCAAGCAACCGAGCTTACGAGATAACAAAACCAGTTCTTCAGTTCTTGGCCTAAAGAAGAGTCAGGGTAACTTAGGAGTCGTTTTTCATAGTGGGTGCCTAGGTGGGATTTTGTTATTAAAATATCATCTATTACACGTGAGAATTTGATTTCTAATAGAAAAAATTCGCAAAAATATAGTCGTTTTTTCGGTAATTTGTTTCAGTTGTTTTCATCTGAAAAGCAGTTTTTTAGTGTATTTGAAGAAAGAGCAAAACAAAATAAAAATGATATTTTGACGGAGGGGGGGCTAGAAAACTACTTGAAAGGCTGTAGATATTTGTGAACGATATTAATAATTGTCCAAATTGCTAGATTTTTTAGGCTCGTCATCAGTAGATAATCAATAGAGAACAATTACAGTAAATATGAAAACATATAGAGACGTGATTGAAAAATAAAGTTTGCAAGGAGCAGAATTAGGCATTCATGTTTTAGCTGAGAAAGCGAGTTTGAACAGCTACACAGACAATTTTAAAATTTAATGGGTTTTGTAAATAACAGTAATAATATTAATTTCACAGCTAATAATAGTATTACTTGCATGTCCTTTTTGTACAAAGGAAGAAAACAGTAACAAAATAAATCCTTACAGCACTCAAAATCTATTTACGTTACTAGTTTAATTATCTTTTCATAAAAAAAAACGAATCAAATAAGAAGTTTTAATAGACGCAGTTCGATATATATCATTTAAAAATAATCAAGTTTAATGTAATGTAAGAAAGTAACATTTTGGGTGAAGCAGCATTATCAACAGCAGTTAAATTATGACATGTAAAGATTACGCAATAATAACATGGGGGGGGGGGGGGGAATGAAATTTCTTTCAAAACAAATCTAGATATTTGTTATATGCTTTATCAATAACATGTTATATAATCACAATAATCTTTATTTTTTTTAAAATAATGATGTGGTTTATCAGGATCATTTAAACATCACATTATTTATCGATTGATATGAAATACGCATATATGTAACTTCAAACATTTTATAAGAAGGTGCAAATACAATAGAGGAAATGCGTTCATTTAAACCTCCAATATACAGGACAAGAAAGCACAGCTCTTGGTTCTCATCACATCTTTGTTTCTTTTCCCTCCTAAAACAAAGGTGTGAATAGTGATAAATAAAAGTTGGCATTTTCTTTACATTCCTACTGTATGAGCCATTTGCCTTGATGCTGTTTGTTAATTTTTATTGTATATAGAGTTCTACAAACAGCCTTGGATTTTTCAACATTCATGCCAAACCAAGTTTTTCCATTTAGAAAGGCGACAGTAATCGCTAATAGTTTGCTTGAATTTAAAGTATAATTATATTTGATATTTTTTAAGCATTGGATTCGCTCTTCGAAATTTTACTTTCTGGTACTCTGCTGCATTTTTTCCACGTGAATGCAAGAAAATGTCACTAGACAATAATAGTAAAGAGACATTTTAAAACATTTTTTTGTTCCGATTTCTTTTTATGATGAAATGCTCTATCAAGGGTACGTAACTTTCCATTTTAAAATTTTTTCTTAAAATCATTAAAATGTCTGAGCAGTTCACAACATCATACTGCAAGAACAAAGCAAACGCTCTTTCGAAATAATTTAATAGTATTTTTTTCTGAAAACTTTAAGCTTATTATTTCACTATTTATATAGCTTAGAGTCATATGGGGGAATTATGGATCAAAAAATCACAACATCCTATTTTTTTCTAAAGTATGAAAGATAGAAAGATTTAATTTTGCATGGAGTAAGCTTAAATAATTAAGAATTTATTTAAATAATAACTTTACCTAAAACTTAATTATTATTAGTTTTATTTTAATTATTGAGTGATCAGGAATTACCCCGGGTTTGGGCAATTATGGATCAAACATGGGGTAATTATGGATCACAATTTTTTATACAAATGCATATTAAAAATAAATTAATACTTCAAATTATAATTTTTAGCACATAAAAAGATTGTTTTAGCTCATAAAAGTAATGAAAGCGAAACTTGGCATATTTTTTTACGCCAAGTTAGAATTCTCTATGCATCTTTCCTCATACATGTATAATGAACCATCAAAAGAACTCTATTTTGACAAAAAAAAAATTCAATGGACTCTATTACAGCAATCCAAACTGAATTATATCGCACAAATAAATATTCTTTCAGAAGTTTTTAGTTTAAATATAGTTTCTAATAAGTTTAACGCAATGGCAACAGTGAAAATATAGAATAAAAATAGAATTTGCATGTTATTTCAATGTAGATTAAATTTTTTGTTATTTAAATTTTAAATATACTTCTAATCTGAATTTTTTAATGAAATTTGGATTGCAGCCTAATCTGATTTTATGCTTCAAAATGACATATACCACTTAGCTAAAAACACATTAAAAATTAAAAAATATCACTGATCCAGAATTACCCCAGTGATCCAGAATTACCCCAGTAAACTGGGGGATAAATCGATATACCTTTAAAACCATTAAAAAAATTATTATGAAATTTTTTTTATCGGATTGAAAAGCTTAGATCTTTTCCTATTGAAAAATAGCACAAACAAAATAGTTAGTTCAAATATGTTTCTCCAGTATGGATCTTAAAAAAAATCATGTTTTTCAAAGACAATCTTTTTTGAAGATGTTTTTATAGTAGTGTAAAAAATATATTTTTCTATTTTTTGCTGCAGAGTTACATTGTTTTTGAACTTGATATAATAAAATAGAATGTATAAGGATGACTTGACATAATTTATTATTTTTTTCTAAAAACCATTTTTAATCCTTAAAACTTAGTGATCATTATTTACCCCGGAAAGAGAGTGATCCATAATTCCCCCATGTGACCCTATACACTAAAATTATATTAAAATAATTTTATTTAAACTTAAAATGTAATATAAAAGAACTCAGAATGAACTAGTATATTTTTCCAATCAAGAAAATGAATCAAACAGAAGAACAAAACTATCATTTCCTGATTTATGCGATTCCTACATTTGGCATCAAAATCAAATAAACTCCACTTTCTGAGTTCGACACTTGTAGCTTGTATTCTGGGCTGTGAAATAGCCACGGCGAAGAACGCTATGAGTTCAAATGACAAAGCACTAAGAAAGTACAAAATAAAAAGGCACTCGCACCCTCCCCCAGCGTCTGCGGTGCGTTTTTCTGCGAAATTCTCTTTTCAAAGGTGGAAAAAGTCCCCCCCTGGCCCCCCACACTTAAGACCACATGTGAAGCTTCCCCGTCCTGGATAACGTACTGTCCGAACTAAATGAACCCTGAGAAGGGGAGGTTCTTGCGGGAGGCGTGGCTTTGCACAATTTTTTGGCACTTGTCTTCACATTTAAATTAATATCTCAGGTTCAAATTATCCAATTTCAAAGTTTTAAGTCTAGTTTAAGACAGAAATGTTCAATCTCGGTAACTTATTATTCACTTTTTTAATACTTTGTTCTCAATTTTAATAAAATGAAGATAAAGTTTAACTTTTATGTAATTTTTTTCCTCAAAAGTTTCAACAAAAATAACGAAAGGGTAATGCATCTTCACGTTAAAATCTGTCTAACGACACAAACCGCGTGAAAATATTCCAATAATTACTTGTGATATGCATTCGAAAAGTGTCACGATTTTACCATAGAGTTACTATTGAGAGACGACCGCTAGGTGGCGTCTGATGAACCCTCTTAATAGAGTGCGGAATTGAAATGTCCTTGATTCAAACTACTTGCAATCGAAACTACTTGCAAAGAGATTGAATGACTGTGGATTTGTAACTTGGCTGATTGTTATGTAATAAAATAGGGTATATCTAAATTGGTGTAACTTGGTGGCTGATTGTTATGTTACAGATTAACTCGTTTGTTGTAATTATTAGTATGGTATAGTTTTAATTATTAGTATAGTGTATTATAAGTTGTTGTAGTTATAGCGTGAACTTAGAAGAAAATGAGTTTCAACTACAGGAAGTTCCATTCTACCAGAAATGATACTTACATCTTTTTCTGGTACATTATAATATGTTGATTCAGAAATATAAACTTAAAAAGCTTCAAATATAATGCATTTTCCCCGAATTATACACACTACTCCATTAAGAACAAAATTAGAATTATATATATATATTTTTTTACATGATATGAAAGGCAATGTTTCCACCTTTCTAAAAATGTAAAACAATTTACTATGGGATCATTTTGTGAAGAGTGATGAAGAAACAATCTTTTTCCGACGCTTGGACCAAAGGTACCCTCCAAAGATGCCCGCTTTGAAGGTACCTTAAAATAAAAATATATCTTGCATCTTATGGAAATTAAGTTCGCAAGAGGTTCAGATCATTTTGGATTTAATCTCTACAAAACATCTATATCTCTACTGCATCATAACTTTTAGTGATTGCTATGTTGGTAAGTATTTACGAGTATTTTAGTAGTATAACCAATTGTTTCATTTTTTTTTACCTCAGAGTAATTGTCTGATTGATAAGTTTCAGTTACGTTACGTTACAGTTACCACAATTGTGAATCGTCGATATTATTTTATCTAAGCTCAAATGAATGTTAAAAAAAACCTACTTTTGAACACCACGCTCTTAGCTGCATAAGGGGTTATTCATGCCGGTTCATGTTACAATTTGGGGGTAAGACCTTGGCACAATAGTTCGCCATTTTGAATCACGTTAAATAAAGAGGACCATTCTTAGCTACTTAAAAACCCCATTTGGATACTTAAAAAGCTAATGCTTTAACTCCATTTAAAAACAATTGTCCAAGACCCCATCCCCTCGAAAAAAGGTGTTAAATCGCTTCCCCCAACGTCACGTGACCATTAAGCCACTCTTCAAACCATAAAGAACCATTAGAATCTAAACCATTATCACAATCACACATATACTCCCCACACTATGCAATATCTATACAACGATTCCTCTATCCAATCGCGGATGCTTTTAATAAAAAGCCCCTCCTTTCTATAAAGCGAATGGAACGTAAGTTATTTTTTGAAGAATGTTGATTCCGATTTAGGTTTTTTTGGTAGTTCCTGACTTATGAAAATTCTTGTTTGAATAATGAGAATTTGGTTTGTAAATGGCATATGAGTGATAGTGTATACTTTTTTTCATTATATGAGATTTGGGGAATTGAATTCATTGTTTTAGCAAAAATATTATTTTAATGCAGCAAGTATTTTCAAAATGCTCTAAAATACTTTGAATATTAAAATCAAACACTACAAAAATGTAATTAAAAATATATATGGATTGCATTATTAAAAATAAATTAATTATTATTATACACTCTTAAAACGAACGAGCGATTTTAACTCAGTCTGATTGATTTTCACTCCTCCAGTCTGGAAAATGCACTTCTCCTTTTGGAGTGGATCCTTTGTGTGTTAAACCTCCGACAGGATCACTCCAAACGAGTGATTTTAACTCAGTCTGAGATAATATTCACTCCTTTCCAGTGTCGAAAATGCACTTCTCCAACTGGAGTGGAATTCACTCTTTTGTTTTAAGAGTGTATATAGATTAGATTATGCAAAAAAAGAACAATCCAATATCCAAGGCGGATAAATGCATCTGAATCCCATGCATTGATGATTAAACACAATATTTATTCCTATATTTCAAGACATTCATACATTTTTGATATCAAGTTACTGTAAAAAGTGAAATAAATATTAATAACGAAAATGAACGTGGTTCTTTCTTCATGCTAAATTCTTGTATTTATTCTTATTATACTTATATTTATTTACTCTTTTTCTTACTCTTAGTCCTGATGTCGGAACTTCATCCTAATCCCTAAGTAGCTATATACTTTTAAGATCTTTAAAATATAATTTGGGTTTTAAAATTTTGTTTCTTGTAGAAAAATATTGGAGAGCAAGAAGCCTAATGGTCTAGTGGCCAACCACTAGGCTGGCATTTGTATAATAATAAATTTCGTTTTTCTTTTTATATATTTCAATGCAAAGTGTTTGTAAGAACCATTGACGACCAATAACAGGCCAGAGTTTGGCCAACAATGTTTGTTCCAAAGCTTACTATTGGTTAGCAAATCCCCTAAAACAGTCCAGGTTTTCCTTGAATTCTTCCACCCCTTTGAATGCACAATATGTTTTGTCAAACCATTCCACAACTCAACAGTTAGAGTTCTGACCATAGAGATCTTAATAAAAGTATTAGAGTGGAGATCACGTGACCTGTCTATGCTAACGACGGGACGAGCATGGAGGCCGCCATCTTAGAGTCAGTTCAGTTCAGTGCTTGGAGTTCGGGACCAACTTTTTAATGGAAAGTGCTTAGAAAAAATGAATTTAATTCTAAAATATTAAAAAAAAAAATCCATAAAAATACTAGCTGCATTTTGGAATATTTTTAGTGACTTTAAAAGAACTTGAAACGCTTTTCTAGTATTTTTATAATATTTATTTTGTAATTTTAGAATTAAATTTTATTTTTCGCGTATTCTTCTTCTTCATGTGACGGCGATGGCTGCAAGTTGCCAGTGTCGCCATCACATAAAGAAAGAGAATGCTAGGCTAAAAATAAAATTTAATTCTAAAATTGCAAAATAAATATTATAAAAATACTAGAAGAGCGTTTCAAGTTCTTTTAAAGTCACTAAAAATATTCCAAAATGCAGCTAGTATTTTTATGGATTTTTTTTTAATATTTTAGAATTAAATTCATTTTTTCTAAGCACTTTCCATTAAAAAGTTGGTCCCGAACTCCAAGCACTGAACTGAACTGACTCTAAGATGGCGGCCTCCATGCTCGTCCCGTCGTTAGCATAGACAGGTCACGTGATCTCCACTCTAATACTTTTATTAAGATCTCTATGGTTCTGACGCTGAGAACTATGTCGCTCCTAAAAGTTGCGTCGGGTGCCTACTTTCGGCTCTTCAATTGGTTGGTTGGTACATGTATTTTACGGCTTATGTGCTTAATCAGAGACCCGCTTATAAACCTTCGTCAAGTAAGACAAACACAGATATAATTTTTTACTGACACACTGAGAGAGAGAGAGAGAGAGAGAGAGAGAGAGAGAGAGAGAGAGAGAGAGAGAGAGAGAGAGAGAGAGAGAGAGAGAGAGAGAGAGAGAGAGAGAGAGAGAGAGAAAAGTTACACTCTGTGCGAAGGCAGGTATCGAACGGTTCCTCACTTGACTGAGGCTCTAAATTTCGATGACCGTTGCCAATATCTCTAGTTTAGCTCTAGCGCGACGACAATTAACCCTCTAATGCATGAATTTTTATTTTCATCCCAAAAAAATATATATGTATCTTTAATACTCATACATTACGGGAAAATATTGAAAAAAATTTAACTGCATTAAAATTTAAATAATTTAAATTTTTAAAAAAAATTTCAGAGGACAAAAACCAACTACAAAAATCCAATTTTAATAATAATAATGACTAGAAAACTACTAAATATATTTCAAAATAACCCTTTTTAACTATAATTAATTTTTCAGAACAATTTATTTGTATTTAGTGTACTAATATTATTATACTTTGAATACTGCCAAAAACGTAATTTTACAACAGTTAATAACCTCACTCTTTAATTTTGAATACAATTTTACTACTGTCATCTATGAGGATTATTAGTAACTAAAACTTTAAAATGGAATGTAATAGATGAAAAAAAACACAAATTCGTCGAGAGGGAGCTCTACTTTAATAGAATAAAGTGGATTATGTTACTTGTTGCCAAACGGCAACAGTATGCATTAGAGGGTTAAACTCAGCCAATGCCATCCAGTAACTGGTGAAAACATAGAACCGTTCCCAGCCGAGGCAGGGGCTTGCACGTGGCAGATGGCATTCAGAAGGGAATAACTGGGAGGGGAGTGCGGAGGAGATATAAGCGATATTAATGACTCGCACTGGAAGGGTTACAGGTTGGCGCAATCCACAACACGTAATGATCCGATACAATGCTGTCTTGCAATGGATGTCTGGAGACAGTGGTTGGTTTGGCAAGTCACAGGTTCAGAGAGATTCGGTTATTGTTTTCGGTTGGAAATGGCAATTATTGTATGATGTCATTGGTTAATTTTTATAAAAGAAGCTATAGACTAATTCGACCCTCTCCACTCTAGAAGAAAATCATATATGTCACACCACACATCAATATACCACAGATATATTCTTTATATAAAGTGATTTTTCCAACCCTTATATACGTATGTTTTGCAAGTGATTTAAAAAAAAATATGACATTTGATGACCGTCACATCAATATAGTGGGATTCGAGTTTTTAAACAGTAAAAACGCGGATTTTGTGTGTGCTCTTAATGCACAAACTCTGTCCATTTTCTTGTGATCAAGAGTTCATTCTAACTTTTTTAATTCAAAATGTCTTATAAACTTACAGATGAAATTTTTTTTTCAAAACTTCATTGGTAGAGAAAATCTGAACTCCTCTCTGAAGAAAAATCTGCTAACTCCTCTCTCTTTTTAATACAATTAATAAACTAAGCTGTTTCGGTATAGGTACTTTTGGAAAGCTTGGCAATACTAGTTAATAATAAAAAAAATTGAATTAAAGAAGTTTTGTAAAAAAAAATTGTGAAGTAAATTTTACTAAGATCCACGTATTTGTGCTTCTTGAGTGAAGGGGTTAATCGGTTGAATCTCTTTAGTATGAGCCAAAATTGGAATGTTTTAACATTTGTACCTTCAAAGAAAATTGCCAGAAAGATCAGAAGTTGGCACAATTCACTAAACAGCTATACCGCATATAATTTCTTTTTAAAAAATGACACAATTGAGATTATCATTACATTTTAAAATATATTTATTAAATTTTATTTAGTATTTAGGGTAATTGAGTTTTAAATCATTTACTGCAGTACATATTTTTGTTTAAAAATACATACTTTTTTAAATATACATAAGTTGAAAGTTCAAATTTCATACAGTGAAATGATTGATTATACCTCAGGAGGCAATAAATGATATAATGTGAACTATTTTATAATTGATTTGGAAATGGCTTTTGCGCAACGTATTTGTCAAGAGTTGTGAAATGACTTATTCTCAGTAGAAGAAATAGTAAATAATTATTCATTTGAATTTATTTTTAAGGGAAAAAAACCTCTAAATAAGAGTGGCAGTAAAAAAAAAGAATGAGAATAAAAGGCTATTCCACGAAAGAACAAATATACTTAGAACTACTTGATGTTACCTATATGCCAGTTGTATAACAATAGATTGATGTGACACACAACCAAAAAACATAATACATTTGCACTCAATTCGATACGTTTTCTAAAAAGACACCAAAGAAGGGTTAAACATCGTAAGTTGCCCTTTTTCTATCTAGGTTCAAATATAGGAATAATATGAACTACTCAATACGAATTAAAAAAATAGTTTTGAATTTATTATATTCAATCACTATAAAAATAGTGAAAATTTTCGTTCTTAACTTTGAAACAAAAGTATTAAAAAATCATATTTTCAAAATTCCATTTATATCCAATCCATTTTTATCCTTGAAGAAAAAATATCCATAAAAAATACTTATTTTTCTCCAAATGAAGATTTATGTTAAACAACGCCCTTTCCCCAACAAAACGAAAAAGTTATAACCAATTATCAGAAATAGAAAATGCCTTTTATTGCACAAGAGAGCCCCAAAACTTGACGCATCTTCCGCTCTTAAAGGGTTCAAAAGCATTAAAAGTTTTTAAACAACCAACTACCATAAAGAAACAACAATAAATATACATTTGTGGATAAAAATCGGCTCAGTAACCTTAGCCCTATAAAAGGTATTCTTTAATTTTACCTGTCTTTCGTTTTTAAGAGTGAAAAATGAAATTCCCTGATGGTAGAGCTATATTTTTTCATTTATCAAAAGCCATGATGATTTTTTGTGCATCTTAAAAAAAAATCTTAGATTAGGCAAAGCCAAGAAGAACCTAGTCTCTTGGTCCCTTAAGTAGATTTGCCGTTGTAGGGGTGTCATAACTCTTAGGTCGTGAGACTGTTTTTCCAGATTTTTTCATGTTTGGGCTCGACCTCGTAATTTATAAATTTTTAATTTCGCCTTTGTGGGAGTGGAGGCGCTAAAAAATTTATTCGCACTCAGAGCCAATGGGAAATTTTATGGCTAAATCTCTTCAGGTCGAACTAATTTTGCACGGCTCTATGTTAATGGTGGGACATTCTATTTCTGCAATATTTTTGTATGATATAATTTCGGATTTAACTTTTTCATTTTTAAAAGTTTTTTTAAAGAAGTTTTCCCCCCAAATCCTTTTTTTATACATTGCTCATATACTTTAATTGAAAATTGTGTAGGAAAGAAACGCTTTTTTCATAAAGAAAAGTTTTTATGTTCTAAATTGTCATTTGTTTTCAATGTATTTACTTTCAGAGTTTTTTCAATGTCTTTAAGGAGAAAAACTTTGTTATATTATATCAAAACATTTTCACCGTTAGCTCTTATGTAAAACTCGATAACCAAATATAAAATATAAATATATTTAAATATTTAATTCTGATTCAAATAGATCAAATAATTTGTTTGAAGCATTCATTGCTTAAAGTTGTTTTTAAATATTAATTATCATATAAGTCGTCATTTCTTTCATCCATACATTCAGTAAATTGAACTAGTATTTTGTTTAGTTTATAAATATATTCTTTCTTTATATTTTTATCTGTAAAATTTCACGTGCACTTTACTATTCTTAAGGTATCCGATCACTTTTTTTCAGCAAAAATCGACAGACTAAATATCAAACATTTGTTTTTTGAATTTTAATGCAAAATAAGCGTTTAGCTTTCTAAATCTGTTTCATTTTAGTTTCTAGTTTTTAATAGAACCGAAGTTATTGCACTTTAAAGCTTTTTTTTTGCTTGTTTTTGCATTTTTTTCAATACGCATTACGCAAAACATAAAAACCGAAGTTCTTTATTATCAATTGCTTCCAAATTTTTACAGTAGTTTTGTAACAGTATGAAGAAGGTTTTGAACTAGAATCGTGAAAAACTATTAAGAATTGGTCATTTTAAAACTATTTATATGATTTTTACTCTCTTGTTTCTATGTGTTTTCTATAAAATATGTGTATTTTCTATAATAAATGTGTTGCCTATAAAAAAATTTGGGCACTGATATCTTAATGATTTTAGTTCATGACCTATATTAATGTTTGTTAAACATATTTAAATTTAAACGATGGAAAAAAATAAAATTTTTAAAAGATATCATGTTTTGCGTAAGCGTGATTTTTGAAGCATATATTACTATAATTTTCCACAAATACTGAAAAAAAGTTGTTTATTTATGATTTACTTTCTTAAAACTATTTTTACATTCATAACTAATAATAAAATCGCTCAATGTCATGGTCTGAATAGAATTTTCAGAAACTTGCTGTCAAAGGTGATCGGCCACCTTAATACTGATTAATTAAGGGTATGTTTAAAATAGTTAATATTTACTTAACTGATATTCATTTAAATACTAAAAAGTATATATTTCTTTATTTTGGTTGTTTTGGAGTTTTATTTAAGAGAGAAAACTTCGGTTGTCGGCTGTGCTAAAGGGTAGGGGTAGATACAGCTATCTTCCAGCTTGTGTGCTTGATCAGAGACCAGCTTTATAAGTCTTTGTCAAGTAATGCAGACACAGAAAGAATTTTTACTCTCACAGAGAAATGAAGTACACCCAGGGCGAAGGCGGGAACGAACCCGCACCCGTTACAGCGCACAGACTGCTAGCATAATGGTCCAAACCACTCGGCCATCCGGGCTCCTTCTACAGGGTTCTCCCTGTGCTTATTCATTGGTGGAAAATAATTTTTAAAGTGTTTTAACATTAGCTGCATTGAGTGTTTTTCGAAAATGGTTTTTACATGATAGATGTAGCTTAAATGTGTCAATTATTAAGTTTTTTGAAATTGGTTAGAATAAAATTTATAAATTGTAGTAAAGTATAAATTGTGTATGTTGAAAATACAAAAAATATTTTCATCAGTTTCGAAATATTGAATCATAGATACATTTAAGCCAACTGCATTTATAATAAAAAAAATTTATTTGTAATAATATTTAATATAGCTAGAGTAACTAAGCTAAGAATTTTCCCCTTTTAATGAAGACAGAGATAAAAGCAACTTCCAGTCTTATTCCTCCCTTAATAAATTCTTTTAAATGATTGTAACTAGAGGTTTCTTTTCCGATATAATTACAATCATTTAAAATTTTGTCTCACTAAATGTTTGCGCTTTACAAATTATCTTCAACATACCTTTGTGGCATGTCTCTCCTAAAAGTTTTTCAAGCCAATAGAATGATTTGTCAAACAGCTTTTCAAATATCTTTCGAAATTTCAAAGTTATGGCCTAGTTTAAAAGTATGGATGGACACCATCAAAGAACAAAACGGTACAAAAGCGCTCTTTAAGTCCGTTTTGTGCCTAGAGACATAGCTAGATATTCGTTGCATTGATTTTACAAAATGGTATGTAACAATAGACCAAATTCGTGCAAAATCGATTAGAAAATAAGAATTATAAAGGAGATTTTTGGATTATAAAATTAATTCCTTCGAAATCACGTTGTGGAATTTCTTTAAGTGTATAAATTTTCATGAAGACTGAAAAAATAAGAATATTAAAAGATTTTAATTTAAAACTTAATGATGCATAGTGTACAAATACTGTTGAACCTTATATTAAAGCGTTTACGATATAGCTTGCGACAGAAATTAAAGAGCCAACATATTAGTGTGGCCCAGTTACTTGAAATTCTATTATGAAATTTTTCTCCCACGATAATAGACTTCACTTACAAAGATGAAAATATATTAAAAGTTTAAATTTTTGATTGCAAAGACAATTTCTGGGTTTTTACAAGACAAACTTTCCATGAAACGTTTTTTCACCCTAATACAACATTTTGTCTCAATTAGCAAAGTGCTGCATTCACTCTTGGGCATTTACATACAATTATGTGTATGGTCCTTACCAATTGTGTATAACGTTTAATAAAAATGTTCGTAACTATTGTCAGGTTGAGTTAAGCCTTTAACAACATCTAAGTCAGTTTTAATAAAAAATAAGAGTAATTATTGCCATGTTGTGTTGAATAGTCTTGACTAATGTGAAGCTCACTCTTAACCTTTTCAGTCCCAATGACAGTTTGGCATCACCATTTTAGAAATTTGTGTATGTTCGTCTATAGCCATTTCTGATATCAAAAATCACATCATTCGATTCTTCAAACTTTTTCCATTGGAAAATATTTTTTATTAATTCCAATAGATGTCAGCCTTATTATTATTTTTTAAAATTATGATCAGAAACATGATGATGCCAAATGGCATCACTGGGATTGTAAGGGTTAATGAAATTAACAGAAACTGATTCCATGTTCGATCGAGTCATTACCAATGTATGAAACTTTCAATGGAAATGTCCGTAACTCTAGTGTCAAACTAACCTAGGGAATTTTGTCCATGTATACATGTCTTTTATTCCTTCTTGTATAGAGTGCATACAGTTCCTGACATTTAGGACACATCAAAGTGCTATGAGGCATTAAAGAAATGGGGTGGACACTCAAAGAATTGTATCAAAGGCCAATGCTTAAAAAAATCTAGTTTTTCTTTTGTTGCTGTGTGTATGATGTATATTTTCCTTTTTAGGTGGCCGAAGCCTTTAAGGGTGACAACTACAGACTTAAAGTTTTGATATTTTTTCAAATATCGGAAGAGAAGTAAAGTCCTTCCTCTTAGAAAAGGATACACTCCGTAAAAAAACATGTGTTCGAACAGCACAAATGGACCACAAGTATTGTGTAAAAATGGCAACATTACAATATTGTGTGGTTTCAATACAAGAATTATGTTGATGACATACGAATACAAATCCATGTTGTTCACAACAGGCGATAGCGAGAGGAAACGATAATTACATCTATGGGCGATTGATAAAAAACGGTAAACTATATTCTTTTCTAAAATGTGAATCAGAAACATTTAAGAACAGATGCTGAACTTCATTTCGGAAGATTCCCTTTCAGCACAATAATTATTCGCCACCAAATTTTTGTATTTTTCGCTACAACTTCCAATAACTGAGGAAAACACAATTTTTGAGTTGAAAGTTAGATTGTTCTGTGTGTGCTAGTGTATTGTTCTTTGTTATTCTAGTATCTGTATAAAAAGTACATTTGTTGACTTTGATTACTTCACTGCTCAAAAATCATTTCTCTAGTCAATGCCAATTTTAAGAAATGCTTATGCATGACTTTATGACTTTCTTGGTGGGGGGCAAGATCGCCAAGCACTGCGACTTTTTAAGTCTATTGTACTAAGTCCCAGAAATGATGCTTATGCATAGTCAATGATCTTCTATAAGGCTCGTTAGGCCCAGGCCTAGAGCTCCAAAATGTTTGGGCCCTAAATTTCAGTTTCTCATATGATAAATGCTGTTTACCTTTAAATTTTTTTTATAATTTTTTCGACCCTTTTTTCTTGTAGCTTGACTTAGACATTAACACAACATGTCTGTTCTGAAGAAAGATGATAGAAAAAAAACTTAGAACCGTGTATATGGAACTCTTTCCCCCAACCAAATTAGTTGCAATAAATTTATTGTCAAATAAATAAAATTAATTAAAATTGTTGTAAAATATTATTAATTAAATATATAAAGTTAGAATGAACGACTACCTTTTTCCAAGTCTTCAGTTGTCTGTAAAATCCAGTTGAGTGCAGAAACAGCATAACTCCGAATCAAATTTTTAAATATTTCCAAGCCCAATTTATGTTGAAATTAGGTAAAATGTGCTTGAAAGCAACATAAATGTATGTTAGGACAGAGAAAAAAATTTAATTGTTGGAAAATTTGAAGGAGTAATGAATTTTCTTCTCACTTGAAGAATTTGAAAACAACAATATCCTATATTTTTTCTAAAGTATGAAAGATGAAAAGATTTAATTTGGCATGGTGTAAGCTTAAATAATTTAATTTTTTTAATAATCACTTTTCCAAAAATTTCATTATTATGAATTTTATTTTAATTATTGAGTAACTAGGATTTACCCCGGATTTGAGCAATTATGGGTCACACTTGGGGTGAATATGGGTCATCCTTTTTTTTTATAGTAATGCATGACAAAAGTAAATAAATATTCCAAATTAAAATTTTTTAGCACATAAAAAGATTATTTAATTATCTGATGCATTGTTTTAAGAAAAAAACTTTTATATAGTAGGATTTATTCGTGTTACACTTTGAGCCTGTTAGGGGAGAGAAGGGGAATCCCGCCACCTCGGGTAATGCCGCCACCCCTTGTATCTCGCCAGCGGTGTGTGTGGGAGGGGGGCTGTGAGCGCTGACCTGTAGCAGGAAACAAAGTAATTTGTAGTATAGACGCTGATGGCCGTGCGGTGAGTTGGTGTAAAGTTATTTAAAAAATACGGTTTTTAATGATTTTCATCTAATCTCGAGCCTTCTGAAATTAAGCGATAAGTGACTGCTATCTCTAAGTTAGATAAATCAGTTATATATCATTTAAAAGAGTAATTATTTGGCTATTTTTTCACGTCGTTAGTTTGGCTCTAGGCTAACTACCTTTCTTTAAACAAGCCGTTTATGCCATTTTGTTTTACTGGGGTAATGCCGCCACATCACTCTGGGGTTATGCCGCCAACTGAAAAGGATAGCGGCATAATCCGTAAAATGGAAATTTCATATATTGGCCCTACAACCTATTAGTTTTCGTAAGAGATGCCACGTATCCGAAAAAGAATAACTGAACTGGTCAAATAGACCAACGAAACTGTAAAAACACCCTGCATAGTTAGTTGCACATAGAAAGTTAATAAAAGAGCTGTATCCTGTACAATTTACCATTCCAAAGTTAATTAAACCTATTTTAGTTCTATGTATAGCTTTTTTATGTAATTTTTCATTATTTATAGATTATTTGCTTTGTTTATTGATGTGGCGGCATAAACCCAGTGGTGTGGCGGCATTACCCCAGATACCGGGGTAATCCCGCCACTGTGCGAGCAATAGAAAAGTACAATTTTATTCAGTTTCTATTAAAGATTTAAATTTAAAAAAATCACTACAAGATAGGTTATGAACTGTAGTATGCTATGCTCGTTACAATTTACATTAATTGAAACACAATTCTGCATGAAAATTCAATTTCCCTTAAGGTGGCGCCATTCCCCTTCTCTCCCCTACACTTTGTCAATATTCCAAGCCCACAATTCCGAGCATAATTTCTTATAACATATGTATGCTACGTTTATTTTATTATTATCTACAGTTATTATTTCAGGGATTATTATTTATGTCAATTAACAGGTCCATAGAAAATGCATTTGTTTGGAATTACTTCCAAAATGTCCCGTTTTGTCCGGCGAAAATTTCCGGCTCGTTGCTCCAAAACTTTCATTTCTACATTTTCTGTGTCCAAAATTTTGGTTATTTTACCAATTCAGAAGGGGTTATTGTCGTAATATACGGCAAAATATTTCTACTCTTCAATTACAGAATGAATTTCTTGCAGCACCTTCTTAGCAACTTCAAAGGAGGATTTTTTTTAGCTGTTTTATAGAAACTAATTCCTTTTCATTACATTGTTGTAAATATAATTTAAATGGATAAAACATAATTTTAAGTTGATTAAAGTAAGCACATATATTATTTACACAGAAAAAAACACACCTGAAAAATCAAAAAATATCACTGACCAAGAATTACCCCGGTAAACTGGGGGATAAATCACTATACTCATAAAATTATTTTTATAAATAATAATGGACAAATATATGTGGGAATGAAAAGCTTAGACCATTTTCTATTGAAAAATAGCAACAACAAAATAGTTTGTTTAAATATGTTTCTTTAAGTATGGATCTTAAAAAAAATTATGTTTTTCAAAGACAATCTTTTTTAAAGTTGTTTTATAGTAGTGTTCAAAGTATTTTTTTTTCTACTATTTGCGACAGAGTTACATTGTTTTTGAACTTGATATAAGAAAATAAAATGTATAAGGATGACTTGACATAAGTTAGTTGTTTTGTAATTTTTTTTTATATCTTAAAAGTTAGCGACCCCGAAAAAAGAGTGACCCATAATTCCTCCATGTGACCCTAGCTTCTGCACTCACCGATTCAAATAGTCTGAGTTATCTTAGAATAAGCCGTGGCCACACTTGTCTCGCAAGCTGATATAAACTCAGAAGACCTTGGTCTCTGTAAAATGTACAACTCTTAAATTTGTTTTAATTTAAATATCTTTGGGGATCTCCTCTGCTATTTTACACTTCTCAACACAATTTTAATATTTTCTAAAAATTCTTTTGGTAATGCACTTTGTTTTATGTTGCTGTAGTGTTAAATTTCAAATAAGAATACGAAACATAGTTTTAAAAGCCAACTTCTATAAACTCTACATAGCCATATCATTCATAAATTAAATTATTTTACTTATCTCAATCAACAAGAAATTTTTATAACTTCTATTTCATTCTATGAATTTACCTTACCTAAATCTATAATTTATTTCTTTGTTTCTTAATTATGTATTTATTTATTGATAGACTACACATTGTTCAAATACAAATGATTCAATATATTTTATTCTGAACTTTTGTTTCACTTACCTACGTTTGGTACTGTTTTATCTATTTTGAAGCATCTGTCAACACAAAAAAATATATGGTACTTTTTTTCATATTTCTGTTTCTTAAACCGATTGGTAAAACCCTTTCTACTCGATAGTTTGGTCATTCTTTGATCTAAAAATGGTGAAAGTTTCAGTTTTTTTTCTAAAGGATTGACTGAATAAGATGACAAAGTGTATATATTTTATTATGTAAATGTTAAATTCTACCCCCTACAATCAGGCGAATCAGGTGGTGAACCCTTAGAATATGGAAATAGCGATTGTGTGTGTCTATGCCAAAAGTGACTAGTTTGACCATAATTCTCCGTTTAATATTTTAAATAAGTTCCAAATTACAAGGCTTACTGGTCTGTGTAAAGCTCCAAAAAGAGGGTGTTTAAATCAACACCAGTCCCAAATAAGCATTGCAGTCATATATCATACCTTAGAGTTGCCTCAAGACCAGGCAGAAACAAGTTAAATATAGTTTTAAAGTAACCAATTTTGGCTGCGGAACACTGATATATTGCAACAGATTAAGAACTTGTTGAAATTCTGGAGAGTTTCAGAATAAAAGCGATGTTAATGTTAAAAGTGGACATGGTTTAGGTAACTCACCCACGCCCATATTTTGTAAGCTATAGTAGTATACAGTAGAACACGAAATATTCGAATCAAATGGGACCTAACTTCATTCGAATAATTAAAAAATTTTAATAATTAGATTCCGATGAGGGCTGGAATTTGAGACCGTGGCTTATGATCCCAAAAAAGCTCGCAATGAGAAAATGGGTGGAATAATTCAGGTAATCAGAAATTCGGATAATCAAATTCTTCTGATTGTCCGGAGTTCGTAAAATATATCTTGATCAAGCAACCCAATAACCGCAAATAAGAACAACTCAAATATATCATAATTTATTTTATTTTTTTTACCGTTATTATTACATTTTCATGTTTCAAAAGTGCATTATAATACTACAAAAGGATATTTATTACTTTTTCTATTTACATATACACACATATTGCTTCTCCTTTACCCATCAGTTATTTTCCTTAAAATGTCTTCTGATAACTTAGTTCAAAGTCGTTATTTAGTCTGTACATCAAAGGAGCACAGGAATTTATTTATTAACTGTACAAAAGTATAATAAATTAAATTAATTTAAATATTCCATTCATCAGTTTGAACTAAGATTTTATACCAATTTTATTGGAAGTAGTCTTTTTTTTAAAAATAAAAACAATAATAAAGCCGTAAATGTACGTCGATCATAAATTGGTGTGTCAAAAAAAGTTAAACATATCAAATTATTACGCAGCGTTGAAATGTTTGACTATTTTCCTTGTAAATTATTAATTATGTATATTTACTAGAGCTGGATACAGACTGACTGTTAAATTCTATGGTTTTGAGACAAATTGTTGCATTAGTCACAAGATGTGTTGCACGCCCTAATAAAAATTTGTTAAAAATAGGAAAACACTCAACAGATAAAACATGTATCACGATGTATGTAATACAACTTGTAGCACATACACGCACAACACACCTAGTGCAACAAGATATACAGCATTTTGTCTTACATCGAAAAATGTTGCAGCCTGTGTGCATCCAGTCTTCCCGGTTATCAATAATACTTTAAGTAAAATATTAAAAATATACAGAAAATGTCACCTTCATTTTATACATCCAGGTTTTTTTTAAAAAAACAAATCGATTAAATATTATGACATCTGTGCATAGTTCATAATTTTCAAATAAAACATTTTTGGTTAATAATTAGAAAATTCTACATCGACGTTAACGTTTTTAAAAGAAATAAATTTTTATATCTTATTTTAGACTTCAAAGTAATTAATAGAAAATACAATTGTTGAATTGTATGCTTTCTGTTAGAAAATAATTTAAGTAACTTGATATTATGCATTGTCAGATTTAATTTACTTTGAACAACCAACTGGAGGAAACATTTAAAACAAAATAACCACATCAGCATTAGTCCAGTCCTGACAGAGCAAGTCACAACGCAGATAACACAATATCGAAATTGGATAATTGGAAAATGCAGTCGCAGCTATATACCTCTGCAAAATATTCACTGGTCAGTCTAGTAAGTCAATATAAAATTGAGTTGTAGCTGATTTATATAAGTTGGCATCTTCCATGTGAGCTTCCATCTGTTTCTTCTTTGCTTTTACCCAGTATTGAACCTTATTCAGTCTTTATGAAGTTCCATTATGAACCTAGTCCGGTTTCTAAATGCCTACTCTGGTAATGATAATTTTTATATTACATCAGATTAGATATGTCTCATACCAACTTAAGTCCATAATTTCAAGCACTAGCCCATTCCAGACAAAGTGGGTCTCACTGCAGTGGGCTGCACTGTTGCATAAGGTGGATAAAACAACGCCGGATAATTCGAGAATGCAGTTGCAGCAGCAGACACAACCGGCAAACCATTACCAGGAATCGGTGACGCTCCACCACTCGAAGCTACGCCCCTGTCATGGTACAAAATCGGCACTCGGGTCAGTCTCTGGGTCGCAGCTGCATGGAGGTTCGCAGCTTCCATGTCAGCTGCCATCTGTCTCTTCCATTTGTTCCTCCGGTTCTGGAACCAGATCTTCACTTGAGTCTCTGTCAGGTTCAGAGAAGAAGCCAGTCCGGCTCGCTCGGAACTAGAGAGGTACCTCTTCATCTCGAATGTGGCCTCAAGTTGGTAGACCTGACTCCTGGTGAAGACTGTCCGGGTCTTCTTCTTGCGGCGATGGGTCTTGCCAGACTTGGTTTTGTCGTCTCCGGTGCCGGACAGGTCTTGGGATTTGGACTCTGGCTCCGAGTCAGAACCGGAGTCAGGGTTGGCGTTGTTGGAAGGGCTTGGCGAGCGACTGGAGTTGTGGTCGAGTCGGTATGGAGAATGGAATGCAGGGGAACTGGAGGTTGGATGGGAAGCAGGGGGGCTTTCTGCAAAGAAAAAAAACCGCATAAACAAAAGTGGACGCATTTTACTTATGTTATTTATTCAAAGTGTGTGCTACATAGTTCAGTTTTATAATTACATAAATGAATTTTTATATGCAAAATTTTTACATATCAAGGTTGGGTTTTTACTGCTTTCCATAGTTTTTAAAAACCTGTTTCAAGGTTAACAGTTTAAAAGTTGAAAACGTGAATATCAAAACACTTTTGCGAATAAGAGGCTATATTATTTTGCTAACAATTGATAATTAATTACACTACACTAATAACAAACGTCAGAAAGAATGTTTGTCTTTATGAATTGCACCCACTATCTATCAAACTAAAAAAGTTCTGGGAAATGTTTTAATAGGAACCGAATTTAATTTCCCCTTTCCACATGCAGTATTACTTTTGTATTTTGTCATGACTTGAACGAAACATCAATCAAATAAATATGTAGCAGTATGGCTTTAGATTTAATTGCTATAATCACTAGTTATTTTTAAAATACACGTGATTTTCATTAAATTAAACATTCAATTGTTGAAATGTCGCCTTTCAATTATATCATACTCTCATAATGATAAAATTACTAATAAAGCTTTAAAAATTAAATAATCAATAAAACTATTTTAGAAATACAAAATTGCTACCTGTATTTCAAAGTTGGGTTAAAAGACAAAGTTGACGCGTGTTTTTGGCTTTAGTAAATTTACATAAAGCACACTTATTACGATCCGCTTCCTAAGTATATAATGAAAAGATATTAAAAGTCTAAAGCTATTTTTGTATTTTTGTATCTGATTAGCTAAGTTAATTTTTCAACGTTATCATTCCATTTATTTTGGTGAAGCGTCATGGACATGAGTCGCACAAATTTTTATTCAATTTTTTTTTTATCAAATTTAACTTATTTTAATATTTGTAAAATAATTAGTGAAAGTGCCGAATGCTTTTAATGTCGATTTTTAAAAATAAGTATGAAAGAATCGAGATTACGGCATCACAATTGTGTCCTAATAAATTTTCTTTCCGATCATATACTTTGTTTTTAGTTTTAAATTAAAGAAATATAGTAGAAATATAAATATCTATACATTTTTTATGCTTTCTCCTTATCTTATACAAAAATTGTATTACAATTTTCTGAGGCTCATTTAAATAATGTAATATACTATTCGTCAGATAATTTATTATTAATTAACAAAACTTAGAAATTTCAATAAAATTTTAAAGGAGCCAAACTAAAAGAAGAAAAATTTAACACTCTGCCTATCTTCAATTTATCTAAATTCAGCATAATAAAACTAACATCGGGATCACTTAAACATCAAACCGGATTCTCAATTTCTCACGATCCTGATTTCAATTGAAGCCTGTTAACAGAGGAAGCCGAGATTAAAGGATTAGCTGAAAGCCCCAGATCCGGAGATTTAATCTGAACGTGTAATGCGCGCCGCTAAAAGACCACTGCAAAAGCACATCCACAATGGTATATGAGAGCGGATTTGTTTTGTGTACAACTGCTCAGTTGTAAAGTTTTTTGTGCAATGCGAAATGAAGAATAGAACGCTAAAACTTTTGCTCAAGTTGTTGCCCATTTCAAGTTGAATGGGACACAATAGGGCAGATGGAAAAGGTAGTAGATGGCGAAATTTGATACCGGCTTCTGGATTGGGAAAAGGGATGCACTTAAGGCTTTGATTGGTTTTTTCTTCCGCTGTTGATAAAATGTTCTGAGGGAATTTAGTTTTTAATTGGTACAAGCCAATACGGTATATGGTTTGGTTCGAACGCTTTCGGTTGTCGATTTCTGACCTCGATAATTTTTTAATCAGTATGAAAATATGATAAAGAAGATGAGAAAAGATGATCTTCAAATGAAAAGATTGGCACCTGAGACAGCCCGCAAAATAACTTTACATTGTACGCTATAACCATCAAGACTTGGGATTCTCCAGATTCCTGTGGGAAATATGCCGAGATTTATTTTTAAAATTGCAGTTCATTTCGTACATCTTAGTAGCCTTGTTTGGGGTAACTTTAGTTTTAAAGGTACACTATTAAAACAGTACGTCTGACGTAAGTGGTACATTTTGAATTTTTATGCCTTTAAAAATAAAGAAGAGCGCAGTGCCTTTTATGTTAAAAAGATCAAAAGCGCTTCTATCGTCAGTAAAATTGACAACAACAACAACAACAAATGCCATAAGTGACCCCAATCAGTGTTCGAAATTGGATACAGAAATTTAGAAGCAATCTGTGCTACTAACTTAACAATCTAGTAGCAATGCACATTGCTTAGGAACTGTTTTTTAACAGTTAAATTTTTTTTTCAGAATAGAATCACCGGTAATTCGCTATTTTATAGAATCACAAGTTTCGCAATTTTAGGATAACTGGAGTTCCAAAATTTAAGAAATCCCATCTTTTTATATCCGGGGTTTATGGATGTTACGGTCGCCTGAGTTTTTTGGTCGTCTGAGTTTCTATATCTGCGTAAAGTTATCCTAACTATACTAAATTTTTATAGTATCCATTATTTTTAAGTTAAAAAATTTCACAAAAAATACAAACTATTCTAAAAAGTACAATATTTAAGATTCATAGTGATTCCAAAGTGTTTAAATAATATTTGTTATCTAATTCTTTTTAAACTATGAATTTGGTCCTAAGTTTCATCAGAAAACAGAAGATGAAGATTATCTCTTTTATTATTCAACTTGTAAAATAACAACAGAGATACAACCAATTAAACAAACAACAAAATATTCATTTAAACAAAATATTCATCAACTTTTTAATGTCTTATCCAAATTCCAGCTTTCCTTAATAATGAGCACAAACCAATTCAAGTGCTTAGTGAAAGAACGTGCTAAGTGACAAAAATGTTGAAAACGACAAAATGAGCTTTAAAGTTTTCTTTTCAACTTAGATACGTTAAAAACGGCACTTGCAAAAGGCAAAAAATGAACTTAACTTAAAGTTTATGATAAAGGAAAACTTGTTATCTTTAAGGGGATGCATTACCCAAAACTTAGGGCTGTCCAAAAAATAATTATACATGCTCGAATGCTGTGAGCTAAAGATTTTGCAAAAAAGAAGGTATCCTTCATAATGGAGTAGGTTTATTGAAAATGATATAGTGGTTAGGTATAATAGTTTTTGAAATTTTATGTTGATTTTTTAAATTTTAAATTTTTTCATCTTGTGAATGGTTAAAACCCTAACGCTTTTAAGTAAAAAAATTTAGAGCACCAATTTTTTTCCTGTATTGAAACATATGCGTTTAACAAAAGTTGGTATGGGATAAGATCTAGTGTGATTAGATTTAAAGAGAAAATGAGGAAGTTGAAAATTTACAAAAAATCTTATTTTTTGGAAATTTTTATGCATAATGCAACAAAACTATTTTTGTTCAACTGACAGCCCAATATCCATACCAATTTTTTTCACAGATGTTGTGGGAACATTTTGAAAAAAAAATCCACTAAAAATTTCTTAAAATTGTAGGAGGAGTAGTTTGAAAAAAAATTAACATTTTTGCATTTTTAATTTTAAAAAAATTACGTTTCAATATTAATCTTTCGTATATGTTTATTGAATTTTAGTTCTTCTTAAAAATAGCTTATTTGAATGATAGCGGTAAAAATACTTGATTTAATTTTTTGGGTTCCGCAACCCCTTAATCTTTAATGAAGAGAATAACATGGGGATACAAATATCTTAAATTTTTATTCAAAAATGTCACTTAGAACGTTCTTCCACTAAGCATTTCAATTTTCACCGCCAAAGTGGATCAAATCCTATCCCTTTTACTCAATGTTTCGTGTAATGTCTCATCGATCACCTAATTAACTTGGAAATGAGGTTTGAATTGAACACGGACTCATTAGGTATGGAAAAGGGGCGGCTCATTTTAAATTGGGAATAATAAAATCATTTTATTATAGTTTTAAAGGGATATTTATATCTGTTTAATAATTTGGAGAACTGCGTAAATTTCTTTTAGTTTTTAATAAGAGGAAAAATGGGAGATGTTTTTTTTTGTTTAACTCATTACAAACGATTGGTAAGTTTTCTCGCTATGAGTAAAATGTGGTAAACGTTAAAACTCTGTAAAAATGTGGTGAATATGGTGTGACATTACTCCGGCTTTATAGAGTAAATACACGAATGTTTTAATACTATAAAAAATTAATTATACTCATATCAATAGTTTCTAGCAAAAATTCATCGCAATCTCTAATACCAAAAGCAAGTTCGTCTTTCTGCTTTTCCTCTACATCATTATCATCAATATCAAGCGCGAGCCAACAGCACTAATAATACTGAATTAACTCATATTACTGAATAAATTCAAGAATAGTAGCAATAATTTCTACTTCTAGCAAGACCCCGACGCAATCTCCCCTACACCCGAAGCCTCGTCTACATTCCGAAGTTATTATGACCAATACCAAGCGTAAGCCAGCAACAATATTAAAGCTGATTGACTCAAGTTAATAAATAAAGAGTATAAATAAATGAAATTTACTAATGGTAACACCTAATTAAACTTGCATCAATTTCTAGCAAAAAAACCTTCGCAAGATTCCGAACATCAGAAGCCGATTCCGTTTCCCGTCTCTTGTCCGACGTCATTATCACCAATAGCTAACAACCACTGTCATTATCAACATCAAGCCATTTGCCTTATTAAAAGTTAATTAACTCAATTTAAAAAATATAATTCAACAATATTAGTAACAACCCAATTTATTTCGAGCAAAAACCTAACGTCGTACCCCATCACCATAAGCCAATTCCGTTTTCCTTCTACCGTCCGACGTCATTACCATCAATACCAAACCATGAGACAAAAACTCTATTAAAACTTAATTAACTTCTCAAGTTTATTAATAGACACAAATTTAAATAAAATTTAACAATAGTAACGACAATTTCTACTTCTAGCACAAACCCGACGCAACACCAGAAGTCCCGTCTACGGTCCGATGTCATTATCATTAATCCCTAACAACAGCTTTCTATATCAACATCGAGCCATTTACCTTATAAAAGTTAATTGAGTCAAATTAAAATTTACAATTCGACAATAAAAACAGATTAGCAGAAAACAGCAATAGCTAACAACTACTGTCATTATCAACATTGAGCCGTCAATCCTATCAAAAATTAACTAACTCAAATTAAAAAAATATAATTCAACAATAGTAACAAAAAATTTTACTTCAAACAAAAACTTGACATCGTCCCCCAACACCAGAAGCCAATTCCGTTCTTCATCTACCGCCTGACTTCATTTACATCAACACAAAACATGAGACAACAACCCTATTGCAACTAAATTAACTCCTCAAATTAATTGATAAAAACAAATATAAATTAATTTCAACAACAGTAATAACGATTTCTACTGCTAGCTAGTAAAAACCCGACGAAACACCAAAAACTACCGTCCAACGTCATTATCATCAAATACTATCAACCACTATCATTATAAACATCAAGCCATCAACCCTATTAAAAGTTAATCAACTCAAATTAAGAAATATAATTCAACAATAGTAACAACGATTTATACTTCTAGCAAAAACCCGACGCAACACCTGAAGCCCAACGTCATTATCATCAATACCAAACACGAGACAATAAAAATAGTAAAACTTAATTAACTCTTCAAATTAATGAATAAAAAGAAATATAAATAAAATTCATCAAGAGTAACGTCGATTTCTAGTACCCGTCTACCATCCTTGCCTCGTCTACCGTCCGACGTCATTATCATCAGTCCCGCAACATCTGAAGCCCAACGTCATTATCATCAATACCAAACATGAGGCAATAAAAATAGTAAAACTTAATTAACTCTTCAAATTAATGAATGGAAAGAAATATAAATAAAATTCATCAATAGTAACGTCGATTTCTACTACTCGTCTACGGTCCTTCCCTTGTCTACCGTCCGACGTCATTATCATCAGTCCCGAGTATCAGCTGACACTACTAATCCACCGCTATTATTGTATAAAGCCGGCATCTGATCCATCTGCCAGTCCAGTAATGGAGAAGATAGGTTAAAAGTCGAACCATTTGTGCCCCTGCCTTTGAGTTGCCCCCTTGGGTTTCAGTATCACAGGGGGACAATGGACTACCCATTTGACATGAATGCGTAGATAGAATAACTGGGCGCTGACGAGCCACGGACAAATTCGTTCCGAAAGAAAGGAATGCCCCTCAAAGGCGACTTTGAAAAGGTTTGGTTGCAAGGCAAATATTTGGTTCTTGAAAAGGATTTAAATGTAGCGGAAGATTGGTGAATGATAAACTGTATTGTAGTTTGTGAGAATTTTGATGGCTATAAGATTTTTTCATTGTCAAGGAACGTATCGACTAGGCAGAGTTGTTTACTTAAAAAAAAAACCTCGCAGTTATAAAAAAATTTGAAATTAATTATTCTTCCTTTTGGTTGGCAAAACTACTAATAAAACTAAATAATAAATTTAGTTTTGTTTGGCAGTTTATTTAAAAATATCCATACCGAAAGAGCTGATTTATTCATTGTGTAAAATTATGACGTAGGAAGAAGGTCTTGATAAACGCTGTAAATGGGAAAGATATTTTGCATTACAATAAAGGTAATATGTATTAATCTTTTAAAAAAACCTGTCAGAGCTTGTTTGTGCATTCGTATCAGACAAAATATAAGCATATTTATCGCTAAAAACCCCAAATTAAACTGAATTGACGTGCCTCCCAGAAAAAGTTGAACCTTATTTTCTTCAAAACTACTTGCGAAACATGCCTTGTAATAAATAATTGTTTGAAATATATATTTAAGAAAGTAATATATGAGAAGAAAAATTTGGAGGGGGGGGGGGGGGGGGAGTTTAAGAGGTCAAAGGAAAAAGGTTCCACTCTTTAAAATTATTCCCTTGATTATTATATAGTGTATCATGTATTAATATCGTAGTTGTGTGAATTTGGTGGTAGAAATACTTGTTTTTTAATATTTTAGCATAAAAATGAATATCGACACTATTAACTATTAACTGTACAAAATCAAGTATGTTTCAGCGTTAAAACTTTTGGTTAATTTTTCGATTGGCCAAATCAAAAAAGAAACCATGCTAAGTAGTTAATTTTTGTTAGTTTTACTTATAAAAGGAAAAATATATATAATTTTAAGCACTTTTGAGGTTTTAGAGAATTTCTAGTGCTAGGGAATTTTATAGTTGATGCTTTTTAAATAAAACTACCTTAAAATGAATTGCATTTTAAGAGTGTTTATAAAAATTTACTCATATTTAAACATATAAACAAAATTTTAGGAAAGTTCTATACTTGATCGATTATATTGTTATTAAATAGTGTAAGAATTAAAATTACAGATTTTGATGAAAATAATTAACGGTTTAAAAAGTTAGTTTTACATTATTGGGACTTAAAATTTTGCTAAGTTTCTTTGTAAAAATGAATACGTAATAAAAAATGTAAAATTAAATATTTTAAAACAAAGATATTTGGTTGAAGATAAACATTTTTTAATAAATTTAGTTGGTTGTTTTTTGCAATTTAACTCATGAACTATAACGGATTTGAGCAATATCTATAATTGAAAAATATATATGTATGTAACAATTAGTAAAATACGTTACATATTTAAAACTCGGATTTAGAAAAACCTATAATGTCTGTTTTGGTTTATTTAAAGTTCATACTATTAAGAAGTTAAGGTTTTATTATATTATATTTTACTTGTTTGTCAAAATATTAATAACTATAATGGATTATTTAAATACTTGAAAAATTATAATTGTGAAAAGATACTTTATGAAATGCCCCGATCAAATTTAGTAGAAATTTGTTTCATCCAAATTTATGCATACTAATTTATTGTCAAAACGCATATTCTGTAAATCTATAACAATCGTCCCTGTCAAGGCTGATAAACAATCGATAAGTTTTTTTTTGGAAAACTGGAAAAATACTTATGAAGAGTAACGCATTTGACATTTAGCACTTAACAACCAATTTTCAATTTTAATTTACTAATTATTAAAAAATATATTATGACATTTATCATTATCCTTGCATTTAAAAATTAACATGAAACTAAGAATATATTTTTAAAAATGTAATTAACTAAATATTTAATTTTATATATTGTATTTATTAATAACAGTATTTAATCAGGTTTAATTAGCATGATTTCCTAATTATTTGGTTTATCATCTAACGACACATTTTTTTATTTGATTTATTACTTGTAGAAAAATTCTTTTAAAGTACGAATTCTTTGAATAAATATAAATATATAATAAAAAAAAATTTCATTAATTACTAGAAGCAACAATAATTAAAGTTGTATAGCTTCTCTACAATAAAACAACTCTTGTCAAAAATCTATTCATTAAAAAAATATTATATACAGTAAGCTTCTATTTAATTATAATTTGCATTTAAGGAAAATATATATTTTAAAGAAATATTTTTTAAAATATTAAAGACACCGCAGTAGAATACATATCTTATTTTTATGAACTTATTTATTGTCAATACGATACTGAAAATATACCTATAAAATAAAATGGCCCTTCTAAGAGGCTTACAATGTTATTCGGGAAAACCTAAAAATTCAAGTTATTATAAATGTCAGTTTAGTTAAATAAAATGTACGTGTCCCGTATTAAAGAATACTTTCTAAAATACAATTAAATTCTGTAAAAGTTGTTTCTTTACAGTAGTTGTTTTATTGCAGAGAAAAATATATCGCTTGCAAAAAAGTTGCTTCTTAATAATTATAGCGATTAACGATGAAAAAGTTATTTAATACAAATATAATATTCTATTGCGGTGTCTTTAATATTTTAAAAAATATTTCTTTAAAATATATTTTAATTAAATACAAATTATAATTAAATAAAAGCTTACTGTATATAAGATTTTTTAAATGAAAAATAGTTTTTGGAGATGCTTAATTGAGTTCTGTAAAAGTTGTTTCACTACGATAGTTGTTTTATTGTAGAGAAGCCATACAGCTTTAATTATTGTTGCTTCTAGCAATTAATGTGATTTTTGATTAGAAATTTATATTTATTAAAAGAATTGATACTTTAAAAGAATTTACTTACAAGTAATATATCAAATTAAAAAAAAACATGTTTGTTAGCAACCCACTTGTGCATACTATTAAAACGTAAACTTTTTAGTCTTAGTTAGTTTTTTTTGCCAACTTAAAAGTTTGTTTTCCATGTAAATTAATTAATAATTTTTTAGTACTCTGGTCTTTATTTGTAGCCGAATGTTTCATTTTTTTTGCAGTAGAAAAGCCACACAGCTTTATTCTATAAAGGCAATAAAATTAGTAAAACTGTTTTGTTATTAACACAAATCTTATTGTATATGTTGGTAATGTTTAACTGCATAATTTTTCGATGAAAATAAGTTTTTTTTTTTTTTTTAAATAAGTGTTGATTGAAGTCTGAAACTATTTTTTACTACATCAGTAATTTTTTAGTAGGCAAAATAATTTCAGCCGCAATTATTAAAATCATTGCAAACAAATAGTTAGTTTTGCTACAGAACAAATTGTTTCAACATTATATTTAGTTTTGTCTTTACTAATTCAAACTATTATGAAGCTATAAATATAATTTACGTAACCTGTTATATTTTCAGCAAATTAAAAAAAAAACATCTTCAGAATGGTTAATTCTTCATTTCTTTTTATTTTACAAGAATAATTTAAGAGTAAATTTTAAGCTTAAAATTTATTTTCATTGAGGAAATATCAAAGGCAGTTGGTGCCCTGAATGGCTAATAAAATTTGTAATAAAAAAAATCTAAATTGGAAGCATTAGATTTGTGAAAGTCTAATGAAGTTAAAGATATAAAGCAAAGAAAATATTGATCCATTTGCTTTCTTTAGACATATTTTATATATTCTTCAACAAAAATAACTATAATTAAAAAGGATGAAATTTAATTATTTTTATTTCTAATCTTTTAAATTTATTTCTTATTTATTTTTTCAAATCTACTTACATTATTTTAAAATTATTTTGATACTTTTTAGTTGAATTGTTTATATCGACATTATTCATCTTAATTAATACAGCGCGTCCCAGAAGTTTATAGACGGCTGTTTTTTTCAAGTTTAAGAGATTAATAAGCGAGTGTGAATGACGAAATAATTTATGCAAATATCTAAGAGGATATTTCAAATAATAAAACGCTCAAACAACTGTGAGAGATCATAAATTTATTTTAAAAAAATAAAAACGTAAAAATGCTGTCCCAAAAGTTTATGGACAAAAGGTGTTAAGAGCTGTTTTTATTAGTAAAAATATAAATTTGCATATTTTATTATTTGTAAACTTGACGTAATAGTTTCCTGAGATAAAATCTAGTGAGTTGTTCCTTCTTTGATTGATTGGCAAGATGCCTCCCAACGTGAAAATTACTAACATTGAAATTTTACAATTTCATCGCTCAAAAACTTGTGGGATGAGAGTTGTAGATATTTCTAGAAGAAATAAGCGCAGCAAAGCTGGAATTTACCAAATCCCAGAAAAAGGTGACAATTTCGAACCAAAATCTCTTCCTGGAAGACCAAAAAAGACAACAAAGAGGTAAGACAGAAAAATTATGAGACTTGTTTCCGCCGAAAATTTGTCCGTACATCTACAGCCAGCGAAATGACAGCTTCAGTATCAAAATCCCTCAGCCCACCGAAGGTTAAAAGCAAGTAAGTTTTTAAAATATCATAAAATGCGACGCACGCCAACGCTTACAAAACGCCATAAGGATGCTCGAGTTAGGTGGACAAGAAATTACATGCATTACAAAGACGAATGGCTAAGTGTGGTTTTCAGTGACGAAAAAAAATTTAATTTACATTGCCCGATGGGTGGAAGTACTATTTTCACGATCTTCGGAAGGAAGCAAGGTCCATTTACAGCAGCCAACAAGGAGGGGGTTCAGTAATGGTGTGGAGAGTCTTCTCTTTCAACGGAACAACTGGTATAGCTTTTCTGAAAGGTTGACAATATTCTGATGATTATCAAGGAACTCTTGAATACCATTTACTTCCATTTGGGGAGTTGCCAGGGGGAAATAAATGGGAATATCAACAAGACAACTGCTTCATTCATCTGTCTAACTCCAGTATACAGTGGTTTAGATACCACAATGTTAAAGTTATGGAGTGGCCAGCTTTAAGTCCTGACCTAAACCCCATGGAGAACCTCTGGGGAATATTTTCGAGGGACGTATATGCAAATGAACGCCAATTTGTTATAGTTCAAGATCTAAAGATGCAAATTGAACACAGTTGGTTTAATTTGAATCCCAAAATTCTCCAAATTCTTGTTTTAAATATGCCTGAATGAGTTTTTTCAAGTGACATTAAAGAACGGTTTAAAAATTTGGACAATAGTGCAAAATTTAATGAAAAAATGGACTTGTCTATAAACTTTTGGGACACCCAAATTTAATTTTTTTCATTTATCACGAAATCTGTGATTCTGTTATTTTATTTGTGTACAGTACTAATATTATACTGATATTTTGATAATTAAAAACAAAAAAAAATTCTTGCGAAGCGTTTTCCTATCATAAAATTTAAAAAACGCAGCAGTCCATAAACTTTTGGGACGCGCTGTATAATGAACCTTAAGTGCAGTTAAGTTTCATAAGATTGATGTTATAATTAATCGAAATGTTAAAACTCATCCATTATATTGTGTTTGAATAAACCATATATGGTAACATTTACAATTTATTTTGTAACCTCGATTCTAATTTTCAAAGCTTTTTTTTACACCTTCTCCGAAAAAAAACTTTTGTTTTAAATTTAAAACTTAGTTTTAAATTTAGAAATTTGGCTATTAAATTATAAAGTAAAATTTTTTGTTTTAACTAGTTTTCATCATAAAATGCATTTATCAATAATAATTTACTTGCAGTAAAATATTAATATAAGTAGTACATAAAATAATATAGGTATAATATTCAAGTTTATCTGAATATTTGGAAAAAAAATAAATCTCACAATTACGATTAAGATTAGAAATACAAGAAAATTATCAAATGTATTTATAGTTATATTTCAAAACCTTATTACAGTTTATTTTATTTCTTAGTTTAGTTAAAGCAGAAATATAGATGTAACTTTATGGCTTTTTATTTCAATGATTAGGCATGATAATTAAATTTTAAAGTACAGTAAAACAGTAAAAAATGAACTTTGAATACTAAAATATGCTTTGGAATTTAAGAAAAAATGTATACAAAGCATATTTAAGAAATAAGTAAAAAAAATTATTGAACTTTTATAATTATTTGAAAACAAACTTAAGAACTCAGTAACTCAAGAATTTTTAATGGTATTTTTAAAGCTAACGTGACAAGTTAACTTTGATGTATCAAGTTGGTTTTTTAAACAATACTTTTATCAAAAAGTTTATTGATTAAACAAATTGAATAGGTCATGGTAAGTATCTTTAAGAATAAAGTATGTTTCAAAGTCTCATTACATCGGCAGTTTTTAATTGTAACTTCAAAAATGCAGAAATGTGATTTATTATTCCAATTTTAACTTTTCAATTAGCTTTCAAATTTGAGTAGTTTTTCTAAACGCTGCAAAATTTATTGTATCCCTTCACAAAAAATAGTTTCACACTAAATTCTTTTCTTAAAATATTTTCAGATATCAGCACTGCCTGTTAGTACGGAAAACATTTACAATAAGAGATTTATGCATTGCATTATTTTATAATCTTAAAGTACTCCCATATCTTTTGAAAATGTGGTATGAAAGAAAATATATAAACGTTAGTACTGTTTACTTGGAGCAATTTTGAATGTACTACATACTCAGGTTTGAGTGTTTTTTACTTAGTTTTGAAAGTGTAATTTTACTACATTTCTAGTGAATCTAATTCGACAAAATGTTACTTACTTAAGTTATGACCTTATACTTATTACATATACTTGATTTTATAAATTTATATCTTATCAATACAAATAATATCACAATTTTTTAAAAGCTCCCCAAGTTTAATTTGAAAATTGAAACTTTTTCTCATAATATAAAATTGTTTAAAGTTTGTATTATCTTTTTGAACTGTAGAATTTTTATTTTACAACTCTAAAAAGAATTCTACGAGCCTCTAACCAATATACAGGAGGCTTTTCTATTTAATGAATTTCATAAGTCGAATTGTTGTCACATACAGACACTGCTTAGTTGCATAATATAGCTACAAAATTTAACAGGTTGTTCTAAAAAGCTAAAAATTATCGTGTACATACAGAAGTACTTCTAGATCTTTTATTTTTTCTCTAGATAAGCGGTAAAGTGTTTTTGGAGTTTTCAAACATTTTCTGTAAAAAATTTTACTTTAAAAGAAACTGTATAATTACCTGAGTGATTATTTCTGTTGTCATCTCTTGCTACAGGATTCCAAGCATAATGTGGGTACATTTGCTTCACAAAAGCGTGTTGCTGGTGATTACAAAAGTTCTGTGCATGTCTCATCAAGGCCAGGCGAGGCTCGAACGCAAAACTTTGAAAGTTCCTCCTCGCTATACAAGCGTTCATGTCACTGGGGATAACGTTGAAGTCTTTTTTCGGATCATCTCTACTTAGGATACTGGCTATGGAGAAGGAAGAATTACGAGGCATGATGGCAATTGGAGCCTTAACCTCCTCTTTTGCATCGGAGGATGAGTTCGAAATCTTTTCTTCACCGTTGTCAGACATGAGGATGGACATTAGTTTGCAATGCTATTAGAATGTTAGATTCTGTTATCCATGCATCTAAAACTGTTGCGACTTTTGACACGATTCCATGCGACCCGCTCAGTGTCCCGCTGAAAACTGTTTCGCAAAGTTATTCCGGATGTTGCTTGGAAGTTTTGAAAAGAACAAAGAGAGCCGCCCCGCCCCCAAATCGTCCATTCTGAGATCGGTATCTGATAGATATCGCCCCCGATTGGCCGAAAGAGGGGCTTGCAGACACGCCCCCTGCGAACTCCAATTGGTCCGCTTGTTGCGTGGGGTCTAGGGGTATAATTCCCGTTACTAGATTGATAATATTGCATCTGACATTTATCTGGTTTCAAGAAACTAAATGTAAACAAGGAGGAGAAATGGTTAGTTTTGTTTCCTCCACGTGTTTAGAGATCTAATGGGGCAGTGTCAACAGCATTATGCGAAACTTGTAGATCTATACAAATAACCCATTTAACGCTTAGTTTTTACCTTATTTCCTGAAAAACTTTATTATAGACAGTTTATATGATTGACACTTTAGTGAACATGCTTTTTTTTTTTAAATATTTTTTTCAATGATACCGATATACCTTGAAAGTACACAATGTGTACATTAATGGATAGTTTGTATATTTAACTGGTTCGGTCGATGAAAGTGCGTAATATAGATTTTTCTTCATTTCACTTAACAAAAAGCATTTAGACTGTTTCAGCATCGTTAAATTTATTTTCTCTTATATATTTGGTTATATTAGTAAATTTGTTGATTTTTTTTAGTTCTAAACATATTCTTCATATGTTGAAATATTTATAAAAAAATAGTTGGTTTCCATTAAATAAGAGAAATGTTAAGATTCTTATAGTATCTCATTTTCACTTCTAATTTCCTCATACATTATATTCGTTTCAAATCTTTTATGCAAATAAAATTGTGATATCTATACGTATGATAACACGCAATGTAGAAATATATCTAGCATTCTCCATAGACAGTCACTATAACAAAAAATTCTTATACTAAATTTATAGTCGAAATAAGTCAAACATCCTTTACAACATTTTCAAACCTGATGTACTGAGAGAACAAAAATGCGGTACTCTCATCTCTGGAATCAATTCTCGGTGGTCTGATTCAGCGGTCATATTTTTCAAACGTCTTTTATTTAACTTAAAAATAAAATTAATCGTGTCTGCTGTCAGCCTAAGCGGTGTTTTGGGACTGTTTTAACAAAGAAAAGTATGCACTTACTGCTGAAGGGATTAATTTTTATTAGGGGCTAAGGTGGATTGATTCCTTATTTAATTTGACTCTTAGCTTCGCTGGTTTCTCCGCTTTAATTTATACAAATTAAAGGTTATAAGTTTTAATTTTCGGTGTTGCGGATGGCCCATTATGGTTTCAATCAAATGACGGGTTGCAATTGATAAGTGATTGCATTGCTTTTCCTTTGAGCGAAAAAGAGAAAAAATGCTTTGATTTTTTAAAAGTATTTATAAAAAATATCCATTGCTGAAAGTGGTTAATTAAATTTTATAGAAATTCGTGATATATTTTACTGTTTGTTTTTTCATGATAAATGCATCATTTCTTTTTTTAGTAATGTACACAAGTTTTATTTAAATAAAGTAATGAGAAAAATGCTTTTTTATTTAATTTAGTCTTTTTTTAAAGCATTTCATTTACTTTTGTGCATTAGTCACCATTGACAAACATTTATCAATTTAATCTGCAAGAGAAGGCGGGTAATTTGTTGTAAATCGTTGATGGTATTTATAAATTAGAAAATTTCAAAATAGGTCAGGCGTGGTTTGAGTAATTAAATAATCCTATCACAAAAAACAGCTAGTTTTTGGCAATATTTTTTTTAAATCCAAATATGATGTGTGTATGAAAACTTAAAAGTGCGTTTTGATTTTAACTAATTAAAAACAATTAACAGGTTTTGATAAAAACAACTTAATATACGACAAAGTTACGGACGAAGAATAAAACTACTGTCATACCTGTAAAAATGCGTAACTTGTTTGTTTAGGAGCTCAATGAATTAATTCGAAATACAGTACAACTCCAATTATCAGAATCAAGTGGGACCAAACTTCATTAGGATCATAAAAAATCGGATGATATTCGAATATTTTTTTATAATTGAGCTGAAATTCCAGACGAGGACTCCAAATCCCAATAAAATTCTCGGGCTAGAGAGATTGAGGCAATTATCTATTCGAGTAATCACAGTCCTCATTTGTGGAGGTTGGAAAATTGGAGTTCTAAGAAATCTAAGAAATTAATATAATACTTCTGTTATATTTTTTAATCTAATGGGTTTTAATTATAACATTTCGTTAAATATATTGCATGAAAAATAATAAATTCTCACAAAATGGCCGTGGCAAATTATTCTTATGAATGCTTCTTTCCTATTCTTAATTTAATTTTCATTATAAAAGACAATAATGTTAATACAAAGAAATGCTTGTAGCAAAGATAAGAAGAAACTTCCCAAAAGATAAGAAGAAAACAGAATTTAAAAAAATGCAGAATTTTAAAAGAATGTTTGTAGTCAAAATTACATCTTCGTAAAAAGTCAATAGTATTCAAATAGTGGGAATAGTCGAACTTCATGGTTAACAGCAACATTTTTCGAAAAACATGGTTTAAAAATCTGCAATTCAATGGTTTTTAACTAAAAAATACTGCAATAAAATTTTTGCTTTCATGTGAACCGAGTAAAACCGCAAAACGAAGAGTAAACTTTTTTTTAAGTGCATTGAAATTGCACACGTTCATTCTTAAAAAAATTAATACATACGCAACCCACTATAGAATTTTTAAAAAGTTTCTTAAGTTAAATTTTTTGAAAGACATCATCTAGTGAACTTTTTTTGCAGGTATGAGTGACCTCACAAATTTTTGCAGGTGTTCAAATAGTTATGTTATACATAAAATTTTAAGGGAATTTTCTTAAAAAAGTTTTTTATAGCTAGTTATTTTTTTGTTATTAATCTACAATTTGTACATAAATAAATTTCAATGAAACAATTATGAAATAAACATTTTATTAACATTAAAAAATTTATCTCTCAGTCATTATTTTATTGTTATAGATTTTATCATAATTATATTATTCGTATATTAATAATTCAGTTAAAATTTATTTTAGCAAATAATTTTTTATAATGTTTAAATCTTGTGAGGAAGTGGTTCTATGTGTCAAATACAATCCAATTTTTCTTTTTTACATATTTGTAATAAGTATAGATTTATTTTGCATCACTGCTTGATTTTAGAAGTTTATATTTACTCAACTAAAAAGAATGAATGACATATTTTATACTGCTTTATTGGTTTGATGTTCAATAACTCTTGCATATCCAACATTTAAAATTCAAATACTTTAGCCCAAACATTTTGTTAAAAGATTGTCTTAATTTTTTTAAAAAGTTGTATAGTTAGATAATCAGAGTATGAATAAATCAGAAGAATTTTGACTTTTTAAAAACTTGATAATTTAAAATAGCAATTATTTTACCAAAGTTTGATGGGGTAATTAGGGTATATTTGTGTTTAATAATGGTGTGGTTTAAAGTGAGCTGTAATTTTTTTAGAAATCTTCACTGATAGTCATTTATAGCTTGAACTCAAAGAGCTAAATAGTATCCAATCATTGTTTAAGAGACAGTGTTATATATAAAGTAATATGATATTTTTAGTTCGCCATTTTTTGTACAGAAAAATAAAAAAAATATCGAGATTGGTTTCATTGTATAAATATATTATTGATTGTTTTATTGATTAATTGTGTTGCTTTATTGTGATTCGCACTTTGTTTTATCTGTTACATAAAAATTTTTACTAGCTAATTGAAAACATTTGTGATATGATATAATATTTCTTTCAATATTGCAGACGTCTTCATAAAATTGTTCAATTTAAAAAGCTTATTTATAACAAAAATGTGCGAAACAAAATGTCTCAAGTTTTTCAAAAAATATTAATCAATCACCCACGAACAAAACGTTATTAATAATGCAACCAAGCTTTATTTTTTTAAGCTAAAAAAAATCTCTCGGGGTTCATTTCTAATCATTAATGAGTTTTACATAATAAGTTTTCCTATTACAGATATTTACAAACACATCTCGTACGAAGACAGCGAAATGAAATTCGCGGTTGAAGCCTAGGGCGCAATTTCCATTTAGCCATTCTTTTAGCAATATTCAATGCCACATTAAAAGAAAATCCGAATAAAATATCACTAATTACGCATAAAAAATAGAATTCGGAAAATATTCTAAGCTTCGAAGAATAAAGGAAAATGGTATTTTCCCTCTTATCAATTAGAAGATCTTTGAATTTTCGGAACTTAGTTCAATATCACTTAGATGTAGCCCATATTAATGGTTGTTGAAACTGCCTAAGTTTTTGTGCGTTGCCAATTCTTGATAAATAAGAAGAGTATGTTTATATACGAGCTGCTTCAATGATTTTTATTAATTTTTTGTTTGCAAATGAAAAATTTCTCCACTTTTTTTTAATGAGCGAATATTTTACTTTATATGCTTGGTATTGGTTAAGTCTTTTATCGAACGCTGTGAAGAAAGAGCGAAGTCTGTTACAATTTTTATTTCATTTGACTTTAACGTATTTGGATGAATACTTAATTAACTCTGCTTTGTGTGCCATTTATTATTAAATTATATAGTTAAGTACGTTAATGAAAATGTTTCATTTGACTTACGTAAGAAGGTTTTATTCAATCTTTTAAGTGTATTTTAAGTATGTTTTTATGTGTAATTTTTTTATATAGTTGGGGAAGAAACTGCGTAGTATGTAAAGCATGATTATTTTTATACTGAACTACATACTGGAAGAAAGAATACATGCTTGCTGCAACTTCAACACACTTTTTGTACTAACCATGCATTATTATTTGATCTCACTACAACATATAGAATTGATTCTTCTAATAACTCAGGAAACACAATAGTTTGTATTGAGAGTCTACACAAGTGTCATTCTTAGTGTGCCTTTAAGCTGTTTTTTTTTAAACTTAACTCCATCATATGAAACAGGTGGAAGCCTAGCTGCCTCCTGCTTTATGAAGTAATGTTACTCCCGAAAAATATGAGTAGGCTTACACCAAAATAGATTCAATTCGAATATTACTCCTATTTTGCTGTTAAACGTTAGCCGCAAAGCAGAACCGATTGAAGACACTTCAATTGGACACTTTCAATTTCGTTTGCCAAACTCCTTAATAAACACTCTCTTCAAGCTGTGATAATGCTATGACAATCCTCTACCACAAAGATTAAATACATGTTTGCCTTCGACTCAATCCATGAATGGTCCTATCTGTACCCACTGAATCATCAGAAAGGTTCGAAACCCCCCTCCCCCCACTTGGGACTGAAACACAAAAGCAAAAACAACCCGATCCATTTAGCCATCACTTTGAACAACACAAAAACCGCTGAGGGCTATCGAAGTGCCGCTCGATTGTCCAAACCAGCAGACATTTGGAGGCAAGTAATAAAAGAAGACTAAAATGAGAGGCTCTAATCTTTGTCACCCTTCTTCTGCTGCTTATCGCGATGTCTTGAGATTCCTCCGACCACTTTAGAAGGAGTGTTTTTCGAACGATTAGGCACTCTTCGGAATTTGTGCGATTTCGCGCGAGGAGGGGGGAACAACTAACAAAAAATGGGGAATATAATAAAGAAGTAAATGGGAATCACACTTCTTTAACTGGGGTTGCTATTTTGGCGAGGTATCTCTAGAAAGAGTTGTAGAAGAGTATTTTTAAAATATATGAGAATTATAATATTTACAATCTAGTGTTGTAGATAAAAGAAAATATAGAATGTATTCAAGTCCAAATCAAATTTCATTTGCTCCCCTGGTAGCACACATTTATTGTATTTGTCCATTAGGGTAAGGTGGGAACTATGGTGACGATCTTTATTTTTGGTCAAGCTATCACTCAAGCTATTTGGACAGTTATCGCTAAGAAAACTATTCAGAATACGAAACAATTAAAAAAATTTGGTGCAATGTTTTCAAATATGCAATTAAACTTAATTTTACATTTAAATTCCTCTATTCAAAAAAAAATTAACACTGTTTTTTAGATGACACTCATTTCGATACCACTGGCCTCATATGGAAGCCCAATACATACAACCTTTATGCTTCACCCATCACTAATTCACGTGAATCACATTTACGATTTTTATCGAACAAATAAAATCACATAGATCAGCATTAGGGTGGGCCGAAAAAAACTTTTTATTTTATTTCGGATCGCTATAGTGCGGAAAAGTTGCCATTGGTAAAGACATGAAAAATGCACTAATTGTTATTTTTTTATGACTATATCTTCCGTTCGCGCAATCCCATCAAAGTTGGCAAAAATTGTCAAAAACTGTAATTTTTCATAATTTTTTTAAACCCGATACATGATTTTAATTGCTTTCCTATATCATGTTGTATGATTAAAATTTACAAAAAGTTAAAACTTTGAAATTTAGCAAAAAATACGAATTTTCCTAATTTTATACTACGTTGAGTGGTCGGAAGATCTGACACAAATGTATAATAACTTATTATACTATATATTATAGCATTTATTATTAATAAGTGCATTAATATTTGAATTTTACGTACTTTTAGTAGTTAATTCATGATATAGGAACGTAATTAAAAGCATCTGCCTTTTTTAAAAAAAATTATAAAAAAATACGATTTTTAACATTTTTCACCAACTTTGAAGGCATTGCGCGAACGGAAGATATGGTTATAAAAAAATAATAATTAGTGCATTTTTCATGTCTTTACCAATGGCAACTTTCCCGCACTATAGCGATCCGAAATAAAATAAAAAGTTTTTTTCGGCCCACCCTAGTGAGCAAACTATGAAGATAATTATATAGGGTACCTATATAAAGTCAATGTTATCGAAAAAAAGTCATATAGGTTAAAAGTTAGTTATAAAGTTATTTAAATAAAATAATCATAATTCAAAAGTTAAATTATCTGTCATTGTGGTTTCAATAATTAATACATTTATTAATTTCATAAAAGAAAGAAAATGTGTCATTAATTTTTCATAAAAAATGTGTCATTAACTGCTTTGTTATTTCTCTAGAGATAAATGTAAGTAAAATATATTTGAAAATAGACTTATGTGGAAAACCCCGGTGGACACATGTGATTAATTAAAAATGAAGGGGTCATTTCTTTTTGGGCCCCATTTGGGTAGTGCTCAGACTAACTAAGAGGGCCCATATCATATAAATTAGTGTGCTACCTGTACCTATTATACATATTTAAAGTAATTTTACCCTTTCTTTTAGTTCTGTTCGATTACATATTTTAAATAAAGCGGTTCAGTGGCTGATAGGTATACATGTCAGTCTTATAAGTCCAAGTTTGCGGGTTGAAGCCTCGGCTGAGTCGTCAGAATTTCTGGATGGGAAAAGCATGGGTTCGCATGTCATATGATTAAATGGCATGAAAAATTTAGCTTGATTACATATTTGGCTTTGGGTTCTCTCGGCAAAATCAAATCTCGACACACTTCAAGATCCAAAGAAAGCCTAGATTTATTGTAATCTAAGCTTTAAAAAGTCGCCTAGGTCGTGCCACAAAAAAAATGGCTCTCATTTGTGGAAAATATGATGAGTCCGCAATAGCTTAAAGTCTGTCTATTTACTATGCGTTACTCGAAAAGATCCATTCCTTCTCCTAGGTTTCCTAAGAAACGGAGGGAGCATCGCTTTTCTAAACCTAACGCGTTTGTGGCTCTGTTGTGAGGTTAACAATCCGAACAGTTCTAACCCAAGTAGAGAGGGGAAAAACACGCTCAAGTCGCTTCGAAGAAAACCACATGAGGGGATTGGGAGGAAAATGCTTTCGAGGCTCGCATTCTAGATGGACAAGGTATAGTAGCCAATAGAGCAGCCATATTGAAAAATATATGTTTAAAATAAATGTGCGATGGCACTCCAAACCGGCGCCAGCTTGAACAAATTCATCTTGAGCAACCCTAAAAGTCCCGACTTCAAACTGTCTCCTGAAACGGGGCCGTCGCAAAAAGGGGCCGGAGGGTGGAAAATTGGTTGGTTTCCAGTAGTAAATGATCCCATCTCCGCTTAGTGCTATCTGATGGGGAAGGGCTCTTTTCCATTCATTTGCTTAAAAGCTCATCCCGTGTAAAGAATGAAGTTTGGATGAGAGGGAGGGGGGTTAAAAATACACACAACAAATACAAATTGAGCTTTCTTTGAAGTAACTTGAGTGGTTTAGTTGGTTCCACAATGGGCTGTTGAGTCGATTTAAGCGGCCATTAAGGATAAGTAGAGGCGCTTTAAACCAATTAATGAATGGCCCATGGCCAAGTGGATTTGTTTTCGTTTGATTAGGCGTTTTATTTGGTAATTAGAGGAGGGTTGTAATTTCGGGGATATGAAGGTGCTGAACGGGTTATGTGTACATTATATTTATTTAAGTAATTAGGATCAATAGTATATCGGCAGTATATACGTTATTCTATACTGAAAAAAATACAATATTTAATACTTTAGCGGATTTGTAAATTGCTGGTTATTCGTTAAGCAAACAGTATTTAATTGGGAAGATGATACTTTACATATATACTGTTATAAAAATTAATATGAACCTTTTCTGTGCAAATTAAGCACTCAAATAAAGAGTTAATGTTTGTGTAAATAATGTACTTTAAAAATATCTAGGGACAGGAAGTTAAAACGGTTTTAGAATGTTACATTGATTCATTTGTAACTGAAAGGAGATGAGTTAAATTCCACTTTTTAAACATTATAAGTATAAAAGTTTCTAAGAATCTTTCTTGGCTATGAGACACAGTATTACAAATTTTTAAAAGTCTAACATATTTTTAATGTTTAATCATTTTCATTAAATACTATTTGAATTTAGGTAAATTGTTTTGGCTAAAAAATGGCAGTATATTGGTGCATTCATCATATGAAGTAATTTAATTAATTAAAATTGAATTTTTTTGTGATCATCAATTACTGGGAAGAAACGTAGTCCAGATAACAAACCGTGCGAAACATTAAAAAAAAATTAAAAACTGCTTAAACTGCTTGCACAGTTAACCCTTTCACTCCCATTTATTTCATTTGGAAGCATCCAGCTTGCGATTTTTTTTTTCTCATTAAGCTAAACTCGTGTTTATTTCAAATAAATTTTATTGAATTCTCACTCTCTCTCTCCACATATATTTTGCTACAAAGTTTGATTTTCTTTTTGTATCGCTAGATGAAAGAATTATTTCAATTGAAGAACTAAATAATGTTTGTTGTAGTTAAATGAATATCTAAAAAATATGGTAAAAAGTAATTTCACTCTGAAACAATTGCATTAAATAAATTTGCCCTAAATACTTCGTGCTTGTAGTTTTAAATGTTTAAAAATTTGCTTTGAACTATTTTTAAAAAATATTTTTCCAAAAATTATTGTTATAATTTATTTAAAAGTTTTGATTCCAATTTTTCCCTTTACACTTGAGTTTAAAACTAAGACCCCCCCCCCCCTGCTTTTTATATTTCATTCTGGATGCATACCGAGTTGATTTCACAAACTTAAGATTTTTAGGTTAGCCTTCTAATGCATACTGATGCCATATGGCAACAAGTAACTTCAAGTTTTAGTTACTAATATCGATGACAGTAGTAAAAGTGTATTTAAAATTAAAGAGTGAAGTTATTAACTGTTGCGGCCGGTCCACTGGCGCAATGGTTAGTTAGCCTTTGGAGCAGCAGGGCTCGGGTTCGAGTCCCGGTAAAGGCATGGATGATTGTGTTTGTCAATAAATGTTGTTATTTGTCTATGTGTTTGTGGCGTCCTTCTTTGTGTGTCTCTTGTGACTGTCTCTTCTGGCGAGCGGGGTAATGGGCTATACAGCATACGCCCTTCCATTCTAGAGGGCGCAATCACTGTCATTTGTCATATTAACGGTTGTGAAATTACGTCTTTGGCAGTATTCAAATATAATAATATTGGTACTAAATACAATTTTTTTTTGAAAAAATAATAATTGTTCAAGAGGGTTATTTTAAAATCTATTTAGTAGTTTTCTAGTCATTTTTATCAAAATTGAAATTTTGTAAGTCAATTTTTTGCCACATGGCAAAAATTTTAAAATTTGAAATTATTTAAATTCCAATACAGTTAATTTTTTGTTAGTATTTTACCCATAATGTATGAGTATTAAAGATACAAATATATTTTATTCGAAATGAAAAAAAAAATCATGCATTACAGTGTTTAATAAATGAAAAGTTGGGATTGAAAGAATTAATTACTCATCGACCAATTAATTTTAGCAGTGGACTTACCGACACCACCGAAACCTGAACTTCACCTCTACCTCATAAAAAAAAAAACGCAAATTAAAAGTAAGCCATCTGTAAAATGAAAAACCCGATCGTTCTATGTCTCACTTAACAGCTCGCATTAGAGTATATGACATCCCGATTGTGGAATATTATCCTTTTTCATGGGGTCCTCACGGGCCCATTATATCTGGTTTCACCAGGGTAGGTGGAGTTAATCCCGTACTAGAGTAGCTTTTAGTCCTAGCCTCCCCCCCTTTTTTTACAAGCCCCTGGTCTTCCCCTATTTCTCGCGGGCACCATCAAAATGGGATGGGGTCTGTCATTAGGATCGACAACTAAAGGAGTCGGCAAATGGTTTATGAATTGATGGATAAAGGATGTGTTGGGATTGAGGGTGACTCAATTAGGGATAATTGGAAAAGGATTGTTGTTTAAAATTTACTGAATTATGGTTTTTAAAATTGTTTGTTATTTTTTGAAACAACTGATGAATTAGACCAGACGTAGTTTCTAATATAACTGTGTATAAGCACAGGTACAATTAATTTATAGAATCATATTTTAAAACACTTTATTTTGAAAAGTAGAGTCTCAGATGATTTTAAAAAAAAAAAAAAAAAACTGCCCTAATTTTATATAAAACAGCGGGAAATTAGTTGGCAGTCGAAATGGGATGGAGTCTGTCATTAGGATTGACAACTGAAGTCAAATAGTTTATGGAATTGATGGCTAAAGGATGTGTTAAGATTAAAATTGACTCAATTAGGGATAATTTCTATATCAATGAAAGTAGGGATAATTCGAAAGGGATTGTTGTTTTAAATTCATTAAATTATGTGTTTTTAAAATTGATTCGTTGTTTTTAGAACAGTTATTATTGACATTTAAAGTCATTGATGAAGTAGACTTGACGTAGTTCCATAATTAAGAGCTATATGAAAACTTATTCATAAAGTTATACTTAAAAGTACTTTAATTAAAAAAAGGAGATTCATGAATTCTTCTTTTAAAATAATTATACTAAAAAAGAGCGGGATAATATTCGCCATTGCAAGTAAAAGGGATCTGTCATTATAGGATCGACAACCAAAGCTAATGGTTAATGAATTGATGGATAAAGGATGAGTTGGGATTAAGGGTGACTCAATTACGGGTAATTGGAAACGGATTGTTGTTTAAAATCCACTGAATTATCTGTTTTTAAAATTGATTTGTTATTTTTAGAAGTGTTTATATTAAAATTGATATTTTTTTTAAACAATTGAGATGAATTATATCGGTCGTACTTTCTACCATTTTGCAAAAGCAATATTTACAATTAATTTATATAATCATATTTTAAGTAGTTTTTTTTTAAAAGTAGATTCGTATATGCTTTTTTTTAAAAAGTTGCTTCAATTAAAAAGAAGTAGCAGGAAAATATTTGTCATTCTAAATGGGATAGGGTCTGTCTTAATATAGGATTGACAACTAAAGACAAATGGTTTATGAAGTGTTTTTTAAAGAAGGTGTTGGGATTAAGATTGCCTCTATTTGGGATATTTTTTTATTTCAATGCAATTAGAGAGAAATAAAAAAAAAAGATTGTTGTTTTAAATTCATAAAGTTATGAGCTTTTAAGATTGATTTTTTTTTTTGTTTATAGAACAGTTATTATTGAGATTGTTGTTTTTAAATCATTGATGAATTAGACGAAGTTTCCATAATTAAGGGCTATATTTACACTTATATTTCGTATATAAGTTTATCAAATAAACATTATATTACAATTTATAAAATGATCATTTTAGTTCAAATCTTTCAAAGTCAATTAAAAAAGTGTTATTCTAATTAGTTTTAATGGATATAAGAAATAGTTTATTATAAAACTGCAAGGTTCAAATAAAAACATAATAACAATATAAACGTTGTTCTTTAACGGATTTTATATTAATAGCTACCAATATTTGTATAAAAATAATTACTTCTCTTTGTTTATAAGCAGTATCATAACTACTACTTAAAATGGCGCCATTATAGGTGGTAAACAATAAATAAAAATAACTCTTACAGATATTACAGAATACTAAAATTTCTACCATCATGAAAAACTTCCCATAGGACCAAAAAAACCTAAAACCACCCCTACATACGCATCTGAAGCAATCGATATAAAATCTCTCGCTTTACATCACAAAAATAGCCGCAGATCGCATATGTGTGACCTGTAGCGGAATTTTGGTGCAATACTTCAAAACGTTTCTATAAATCCATTGAAATCCGATTTAGAAATATAGCTATCTATCTGAATATAGATAGATATGAAAAGTACAAGAAAAGCCTTTTATCGGCAAATTTTGCGTGCAAGGAGGTAGTCGGGATTTGGGTTCCGTTTTTCCATTTTTATATTGCATATTGGGGGACGGGGCAGAACGCACCTTAAGAGAAATCTGTTTTGATTTCTATTTTTTTATTTGTCAACTCGAGGATTTATGTGCTATTAGTTATTTGATAATTGGTAATTTAATCACTTTCCGGCTGTCTGTTTCTAGTCTTCTTTATGAGCTTTAACACAGGCAATTGGGCCTCCTAATTTAGAACCGTGGTAATTCGGTAACTATGTAATTTTGGTGCTTCACTATATTAAAATACAGTACAACTAACAAAAAAGATATCAATGAAACGAAAAAATTATTAATCCTAAAAGTATAGCTAGCGCCACGGTGGCGCAAACGTTAGAACGCTAGCCTTTGGAGCAGCTGGGGTCGGGTTCGAAACCCGGTCAGGCATGGATGTTTGTGATCGTCAATAAATGTTGTTATTTGTCTAAAAATACACATATAAAAATCCCTTTATTTACCAACCCAACCCTTCCCTCCCCAACATTATGATCTCAAAATCTTTTCGATATCGCTTAAGGACGATAACGACTTGAGCTGCATTCCCGTTGCTCCATCAATACTAATCTGTCGGCATTTTCAATATCCCCCCTCCCACACCTTCAGTACTGCTCGGTACAGCGCATCGTGTTGATCACTTTGCCACGTATTGAGTCATTCAACACAAAGAACATGCGGTGTGGTGTGGGGGAGAACGTGTCTTGGAGTTATTTTTTAAGAAAAGCTGAAACACGTTCTTGTTATTTTATAACCCCTTCCTTCCCGTGAAAATGACGGGGTGAGGATTCGCCCTCTATTTCTCGTTCCCGTTATATTTCCGGAATGGAGTGTTTAGTGATAATTAGCCAATTCGATGAATTAATTTTTTTTTTAAAAATTAAAGCTAAAAAAATGAATAAGTAAAAAATGAATAAAAAATAGCTTACTCATAGTTTTTTTTTTACATTTTTAGGGATGAGAAATAAGCACTTTTATGGTCATTTTCTTGAAAAATATCCGATTGTGAAGAGGTTAATTGACGAATGAAACAGTCACGCCTATGCTGACGTCACAAGTCTTAAACCTCACGAAAAAAACTACCTGGGAGCAAATTCGTCCAAACAGAACGGCGGCGTCCATTAAAGCATTCGTGTAGCTCAGGTGTTGTCCTTGTCACTTGATTGCAGTTTGAGATTACGCGGCATACTTGGCTGCTTTAAACCTAATCTGGCCAGAAATAGGCAGCCAGAAATGATCAAGGTAAATCAAGCTCTTGTTATTTTTAAGGCCTCCTTAACCAATACAATCTTTTTTCAGAGAGTTTAAAAAAAATATTTTTAAAAATTTATATTTTTATGAAGCAGATATTTTTATGCGATATGGTTTGTTAAATTCTATTTAAAATTAAACGTCTTTTCTTAGGCTAGATAGTTTCTATCAGTCCACTTTTCTCAAAATATAATGAATTTGTCATTATGAAATGTCATTTTACGTACATTTTAAAATCATTTATGCTCTATTTAGTAGACCTCATGGATAGTTAAAGTTATAGAATATATTATAATATTTTGCGATTTAATTTACTGTAAACTAGAAGTTATGTGTACAAAAATTTATTATATTTCTGTCTTGTCATGTTAATACCTCTTAGATTCACTTTAAAATATTGTGTGCTTGAGATTGATCATCTAACACAATAACAACCCAGAACCCGTGGTCTCACAAATACTTTGTCCCTACGAGGGTTGTAAAGAGATAAAAAAAGGACATGGTCAGACATTAAAAAAAAATTCTGCTTCAAAAATGAGGAAAGAAAACCTTATTTTTACAATAGAGTCGTTGCGTCAATGAGTTCAACGTTTTAACTCGTTATGCCATCGACCATGATGGAAACGAACTTTATCCAAAAAAATATATTGAAAAAATGAAAAGATTTACAGAAGTGATTTTAAATGACACAATCGACGATTTTGGAAAGTTGCCGACGATCCCAATCGCCGAACGGCCACCGCTCTTGCATGCCTTTACTGATTATGTTGTTTATTCGAAGAGAGTAGAACCAATTGAAGAAGAATCTCGATAGTTCTTGGAGACTGGTAAAGAAGTAGAAATATTTTGAACCAATCTTGCTGATTCTCTGGCCTGTTGTTGGTCAACAATTTTTGTGTTATTATTAGGTGTGGACAATATGTTGTTCTTTTCCTTCTTATCCCGTGGGTGCCTCTCTCCCTTAGCAGTTCATCAAGGGAGAATTGTACAATCCATCTCCGGGAAGAACCATCAAATGTCATTTCACCTGACGCCTCCGAAATCAAGTTGCAGGAATTGATGGTGTGCTCGCGAAAGTCGGCCGATATCGTCGGGATATCGGATATCGCCCACATCTATTGCACACAGATGAATGCCGGAAGAGCATTTTGTGGTTGCGGGGATCGCTTTGGGGGAAAAAGTGATGTAAGTCATCTATGATTACTTTCGAGAATTGAATGAAAATAAGTTTGGTTATATAAAATAAAAGTTTTATAATGCAGTCACAGAGTTAAATTGTAAAGAGAGCTGAGAATCACACACACATGCAAATGAATCCGATATTTAACTTATATTTCTGATATTTAATCTCATATTTCATTTATTTTTAATTTTACTGAAGTCTTTGTGAAAGTATTTTTTTTTGTCTAGACTGAGTTATTGTGTGTCTAACTTTTTCTTATAATTTCATTTATGATATAACTTCCTATTACGAAAACTGGAACACAGCGTTAGATATTTCAAGGTTCTAATGACATTCGAACCATGGATTATATTTTTTCTAGAGCTAAACAGTAATGTTGTTTAAAGGTTTTATTACACTGATAAAAGCCATTAACAAACACTTTACGACACAGCACATTTTTAGCATTGAATTACAAATGTCTTCAGTTAAAGTAACAGAATTATGTCTAAGTTATATGGAACGGTGATTTCAAAATTGTTTAAAAACAGTTCAAGTTTTAAATACAGAAACAAATATTTAATGAAATGATTCCAAATGACTTAATCGGAATCTACAAGTGCGCTTGTTAAGTTATAATCACAAATAATAATATTTTTGGATATAAAAGTAACTCTCAACCACAGGTTCTGGGATAACGCTGTCTTATATGATCTGTCTGACGCACAAAATATTATAAATAACACATAGACATCAACCTAACATGACAAAAACATAAGTTTTCTGTACATATAAATTCAAGTTTACAGAAAATCAAATTGCAAATTATTCTAACATACTTCATAACTTTTAACTATCTATGATGACGTCTACTGAATCGATCATAAATGATTTCAAAAGATACATAAAATTAGAATGACAAATTCATTACATTTCGAGAAAAGTGTACTTATATTTAAGCATATAGCTAAAATAAAGACCATTTTAATTTAAAAAAAAACATATGGCTTAAAAAATAATGGCATCATTAAAATATAAATTATATATTTTTTAATTAATTAGATCTTATAAAGCCTAACCTATAGATTATAACCACTGATCGGGAACTCCTTATATTTCTGGATGATATGTAACTCTCGTTGGGCCATTTATTTGAAAAGACCTTGCACTACACCACTCTTTCTTTCACCACACCTTACATCAAAACTACTTTTGATAGAATCAATCCCAAATATTTCTCCTTCTCAGTTTGACCGAAAAGTCGAAAAAAGGCATTAATCTAGGGGAAGCAGATTTTACCACTTAATCGCTAAGAGCCATCACCAAACATAGAAATGAAATGAGTGCATATCGAAATACTGGTTTGACACACTTTGAACTGAGATGTTTTGACAAAATTGATATTTGATAGGATGATAATTGAGTTCTATGTTTAATTTGAAGTTTGATAGGATGCAAATTAAGTTTAATGTTTGATTTGAATTTGATACTTGCAGACACGCTTTGTGTGTTAGTGTCCCTTTAACAAGAAAAGTTTGATATCTTAAAAGCTTTTTTTATATATCAAATTGAATAAGTAGAACAAATAGATAAATGTTAAATTAATTATTGATGATTATTGATCAGGGAAGTAAGATTTTTTTATTGTTATTAATAAGCCTACTTTATATTTTTGCTCATAGTTTGATCCATTTAACAATTGTCATATCGTGGAATTGTACATGAAACGAGCTCTAACCGCACTGTAATCTTCATAACAAATTCCACATTTTTGGGAACTTTATGCAATTTATTTATTTAAATTTAAAATGAACCAAACTAGTATTTATAATTATAATTGTTAAAACGAATCTACTGTATAGAGTCTAACTTGATTTTACGCATACAAAACATATAAATATTACAAAATAGTAATATTCAAAATTTAATTCAATATTTTTCATCGTTGACTGTGAAATTTTCTATATCTATACATTTTTATTACAATTCTGATTATCAAATACGTTTTACTCAAAATCATTCGATTTTCACTTGCAGCTTTATGAAACCAAGTAAGCTTTATAGATAAAGTAAAATATAAAGGAATGGTAAAGGAAAACCCCCGTAGAAAATAAGATATATAGATGTGGAATTGGTTTCGCAAAGCGCAAATCGACGTCCGCTTTGATGTTCGCTCAGTACTGAAAATGGGGAAAACGTTGAATGATATTCTGCTCAGTTGAGCAAAAATAGTTTTGGAAAAAGGACGGCAAATAAATGTCGAGGATTTTTCTCCTTTTTTGAGGACTTGGGAACTAGTAATAAAATGTGTGAAATGCAAATGTAGAATGTCATCTAACCAAAGATGTCTTTTTTATTTCTTCCGTTTAAAATAAAATGAATCTTCGAAAGAAAGGATAAAAGAGGGAGAAGAAGTTTTAAAAGAAAATTTGATTTTCTAGAAATTTATAAGAAAAGCCTATTTTGCAATATTAATAATTGCCTCTGCGACATATATTGTAAAATGTTTGGAGTTCGGTTTCACACAAAATATGGTTCTTAGTTAGTTCTAAAGGCTGTAATGTGTGGTGAAATGTTTCTCTATATTTTGGTATTTGGATGAATCATATATCCGGTTTTTGTTTCCAAAACAGTGTAGGGTCAGGTGGTGTAAAATATGCAACAAAAAAAAAACCCAGCACATTTTGCATTCACACCTTCAAAGCAATAAAATTATTAATTTCACCAGGGTAAAAAGTATTTAGGATATGCAAGTGAACTTTGAAAGTGAAATTTGCCTGAATAAACAAATTATTGATATTGATAAATGTGTTAGAAAATGCTGTTTATAACATATTTTATCCCATGAGTTTGGGTAAAATGGGTCAGTAGTGGGGTAACATAAGTCATGCTTTAAAACAGCTTTAATTACTTAATTTTATAAATTTATTTTTAACATAGTTAAGAAAGCAATCAGGTAAGATGATATAAATCTTCACAAGAACTAATGCAGTCCCCATCAGAGGATCATTCAGAAATAAATAAGTGCAAGTTTCAAACTTGAGTTACATCTACTTGGAGTTTTTTCGGCTTACTTCGGTTATTTTTAAAAAGGTCATTTTTAACGTGTTTACCAGACATTTTTCAATGACATTCATAACCACCATGCATTTTAACTTGCAAACACTTTAACTAGAACCGTCAAAGACCAACTTCTACTAAACTACGACTATAATCTCTAAAACTACAAACGTCGCCAATAGCCCTCGTGTAGCTCTCGTGCGACGATAATTCAAACTTAAGGAAACTAAACTAAAACTACAAGCAAAACCTAATAAAGCTTGTTGAAAGCAGTGCACAGCCAGAACGGCAAGCATTAATACACTTGCCTCCTTCGAGACTTCCTAACTCCCATTTCTTGGTGATTATTGGCAGAATTACAAATGCGCGATCCTTGAATCCTGGTGCATTAGTGATAGATTCGGGGTAATAGCATCTTTCTATTAGGAAATATGGGAGAAAGGGGACCCAAGCGTGTCGTTTCAAATCTCATCAATGGAGTTATTAGTGATAAATGCTAGGCAGTAAAATTTCATTCATTGTGTTTTAAGGGGGAAATATTCAATTAATTAGGGAAGGCTGGGAAGATTTATGGAGTTGGATATTGTCTGCTGAAGTACATTAATTGAGGCTCGCCTGTTGAAGTGTTGAGGAGGTGTTTATAAAGGGGAATATCACCATTTTGTAGATGATTGCTTTGGATATGATTAATATACAAGGTGTCCGTAAAAGAATGTCCGCGTTTTAATGTTATATTACAGGAGTTTATTTGATACTAAATATAACAAATCACACATGAAATTGAAGGAAAACTACATAGTTTTTCCTATAAGTGCTCAATGTGTGCGCCTTTAGTGATACGGCACGCATCCAAACCGATTCTTTATTCGTCACCTTCAACCACAACTGTCGAACGATTATAGCTGATACGATTACAATTTGAAACTCGGACATTCTTTTACGAACACCCTGTATATAAATCCCCATTTTTTTTTTATCTTCACTTTATATACTAACATTTTACATATCATTTTAAGGTAGCTCGAATTTTTTTAGTCATATAAATAAGCAGATGGAGAAGCAATGCAGAAATTTTCTTGTAAAGAATGTGATTTTTTAATTTATTAGAGTTGAATTTTGACGAAATAGTCAATAATGTCAATTTTAGTGCCATACTCAGATTCAAAGCACAAAACCCACAATTGCAATAAAGCAAAATCATTCTAAAAGTTTCTTTTTGCTGTTGGTCCGTGTAATTTTACGAACACTTCCTTCTGAATTTCAAAGAAACTTTCCAGTTTGATATTCAAATACCCTCTTCCGCGGTTTTTCATTTGTGTCCCCAAGCCCTCCCCGGCTACCAATTACTTACCCTTACATATCATTCCGTCAGATTTTTTTATCACAAAGCCCCCACCTCAAAACGTCAATTTGACAAAATCGTACCCAATATATTCATTGAAAAAAAATATTAACCAAACAATTACAATCCGTTTATGCAAACATATTCCCGCTCCCGAACCGATGTGAGTTAGAGGTAGGTATGGGGCCCCGCCCGGTTAAGATCGCTGACCATTAAGCTAACAGTCTGCTCATTTTCTGGGTGTTGTTAATCAAAATTTGAGCTGTGCCGGGGCCCGAGTAGCCTAGTGGGTTGTATCGCAGCCCAGTGCCCTAACAGTTTGCACACTGTACCAGGTGCGGGTTCGATCCCCACCTCCGCCCTGGGTGTACTTTCTCTCCGTGTCAGTAAAAATTCTGTCTGTGTTTGTCTTATTTGACGAAGGTTTGTAAGTGGGTGTCTGTCGTCTGATCAAGCTGGAAATACATGTACCAACCAACCATATAGGTATTTAGGTTGTAACATATATTTTCCGGTTTGTGGGCTTGATCAGAGACCCGCTTATAAACCTTTGTCAAGTAAGACCGAATTTTTACAGACGCAGAGAGAGAAGGGGTAGGGTATTTTACATATATATTCCGACTTGTGTGCTTGCTCAGTGAGCCGCCTATAAGTCTTCGTCAAGTAAGACAGACACAGAAAGATTTTTTACTGTCACAAAGAGAGGAAATACACCCAGGGCGAAGGCGGGAATCAAACCTGCGCCCGTTACAGCACGCAGACTGCTGGCCTGCGATGCTTACCACTCGGCCATCCGGGCCCCGCAGAGAGAGAAAGTGCCCCCTAGTTCGAAGACGGGAATCGAACCCGCACCTGAAGGCGCAACCCGAACCCGCACATACAGTGCGCAGACTGTTAGCGTCAAGGGCTGCGATCCAAATGTGAGTTAGAGCTTTTTGAAAGCAACGCATCTACCTGATTGCGTCTGCAAGCTCAGGTGACGACCCTCTCCCTTTTTCTATTCGCCTGCAATGCTTTCCGATTCAGCAATGATTGCCCTTCTCCAGTTACAACAAGTCTTTGTCATAACGATCTGGATTCAAAAGCTCTTGATCGGATAGCGCGGATGTACTTGAAGTTTTGGAGATCTTCAATCGGAGGGTTTGTAGAAAAGGAGCCAAGCTACAATGTACTACTACTAGGTTGGAGTAAGGTAACAGGTTATTTGATTTAATTTTTTATTGGCTTAAAATATTCTTATACCAAAAATATGGCTTAAACTATTCTTATACCAAAAATATGGCTTAAAATATTCTTATACCAAAAATATGGCTTAAAATATTCTTATACCAAAAATATTAGACCCGTATTTTTTCTTTTTTCAAATACTCCATAAAAAGGGAGAAAAAATTATTTATAAAATTAGGACGAAAAATCACGCTCGAAAACGCCTTGTGGCTGCACGTAATATTTATGACGTCAGTAGTAACTACAAACAACACAATTTCGGAATTTACTTTAAGCACTTTTGAAATATCAGCTTTATAAAAGCCTCCCAATATCTATATAATTATTATTTAAATAATAAATCAGATTATATCCAGTTTAATTGCAAGCAAAAAAAAAAACACGACACTGGTTTGTTTATATATGCTAGTGACGTCATTTAAATCGACGTGTTTGTGATCACGTGACGTACCGAAGAAAAATAAGCCATTTTAAAATGATTTTTTATGAATTATTTAAAGATCTATTTTGCAAAAATATATACGTTTGTTATTTTTGGGTTCAAACTATAATTAATTACATATTGGAAGATATTTTAAACATACAGTCAAGTACCCTATTTATCCCATTACATATAACGTTACATATCGAGGGCCCGGATGGCCTAGTGGCTTTGATCGCAGTCCATTGCGCTAAGTCCGCTCACTGTACCGGGTGCGGGTTCGATTCCCGCCTATCAGAAATGGGAAAACAATTGTTTTAGTTCTTACTCCTACTGAAGCCCAAACTTAGAATTTCCCGAAATAAAGATTTAAAGCACTTGGTTCCATTCAAACAAATGTAATTCAGTTTCGAGTTCCTTTTTATTATGGAGAACTAGGAGCATTGAAGAGTGTTTTGTAGAGGCAAGAAAATTGTCCATATCTTCGAGAAAAAAGAAATTTGAAGTTTCAGATTATTAGAAAAAAAATAGTCGAGAAGAGTTTTTGTATGTGTTGCTTGTGAAAGTTGCTTATCACGATTACCCCCCCCCCCCCCCCGAAAAGTGTTGATTCTAATATTTCAAAAAATTATTATAGACTTTTAACAGTTGATAGAGTGTTTTAATATATTTCGGATTATTGTAGGGGTATTTAAGTTTTCACGATGATACTTGTAAGCACTTAAAAAATAAAAAATAAAAATTTGGGTGTCGAAAATTTTTCGAAACACCAAAAGTTAAGTGTTAACCAAACATAGTAATCACTCTTATTATATGCAGTTTTTTCATGTACCAATGTAGAATGGCTAATTTATTGGTCCATTCTACTTTGATATATAAAAAATACATTAATTTAATAAAGAAGGATGCGTGAATTGAATTTCAAAAAATAAATTTAAAATTCAACTAAAATTTAAACCTTAGGTAAATAATCGTACCAATGAAAAAATATGTATTTAAAAAAAATCTAAATTCTAAAATTATTCTACGAATTATTCTACTTCTTCTTGAAAAATAACTTCCTGAACAAAACGGAATTGACAAATACGTGTGTTATGCGACGGTTAATACTCAAGTTATGGAACACAATTGTATGTCATCTCTATGTATAGAATTTAGGCATTTCATATTTCAAAAGCCCAGGGCTGCCTTATGCCGCTTTGAAAATCGTAGCTCTGATTCCGTAACAAACACAATAGCGCACTTTGGGCAAAAGAAAACAGCACTCGGAAAGTGACGGGACTTTAGGCCCGACACTGCGGGACCCTAATAAAGCGGAAAAAATACAGGACTGCTAAAAGCGTTTAATAAAGACCTCGTTTTTTAAAGCAAACCTTCCACTCATTGTTGGATATCGCTCTGGTGTATGTATCTCTTACCGAATAATATGAAAATAAAATCCTAATAACAACAAAATGATATAACAAAATAAAAAAAAAAACGTCAGCCAGAGATGGGACTCATAAAAGGAAAAAGTGAAAAGGCTTTTTATCGGATGTTTTTTGGGCCTAAGAAAAGGGTGAATAGCAGACATTTTGGGGCATAAGAAAGGCTGAATCCATTACTGCACGCGCCGGGCTAGCTGGGGAAAAAGTGTGGCACCCGCGGCGGTATCTATTGGTACGGGGCCACGGGTGGTATTTGCTGCGATGGCAGCTGTTTATTTGATATTTTTTGGCACCTTATTCAAGTTGTGGCCCCGCGGCCCAAAATCACAACCCTACACTGACAGGGTTGTAACTGAACCCGTTAAAGTCGATTGGACATTTTGGGGTTAGCATTTGAAATTTCGGTTGTTACAAACGAGCATTATTATTTCTTATTTATCCTATAGTCTTCTTTTAAAACCCAACTGCCTAAGTTTATCTACTTGTTAAAGTCCCGTTAAAATTATTCGTTAAAGGCGTTAGGAATCTGCTTAAGTTTATCTCAATAAACAAAATATAAAACAAATAAAGACCAAATTTAAGCTTTTTATTAGTCAAGAAACCTGTCGATGGCATTCATAAATTCGTCATTGATAGGTTATTCTAAGAAATTCGATTGAATATACCGATTTAACAATGATTGATTGGAAGTATTTGGAGTTATAAAAATAAACAAGGCATCGCTGTTTGTCCATAACTTTTGCTTTTTTTTTCAAACGAACAATTAGCACCACATGGATTTGTTTTTGAAATTATAATTATCTTTTTATTATTAGTGTATTTTATTAATTGATAGACATAACAGAATATTTATTCAAATAGCAACTACTTGTAGACTTACTAACTTGTCTTTAAAAGCAGTAAGAGCAAATGCAGTAAGAAAATATCTTACAACAGTTAGGAAAAAAAAATACATTTTAATTAAGAAATGTTCATTAAAAAATTTGAATTTTGCCCTAGTAACTAACTTATGATTTCTTTTTAGCTTCCACATTACGTTTATAACGTAAAAAGTGGAAGGTTTTATAATCGTTCAGTCCGTCTGTCCGTCCGTCTGTCCGTCACCCACTTTCACAGAGCGAACCAAAAGTCGCACAAACAATTGGGATACGTCATTTGAAAGCAAAAAATCGGGCTAGGTTACATCCCAAATTTCATTAAAAAATTTAAATTAGAAGTATATTTAAAATTTAAATAACTAAAAATTTAATCTACATTGAAATAACATGCAAATTCCATTTTCACTCAATATTTTCACTGTTGCCATTTCGTCAAACGTACGAGAAACTTTATTTAAAATAAACAAGTTGGTTTGTTACAGAACATGTCACTAAAACCGCTTCCACACCATATTTATGCTCACAGGAAACACACTTATTATACACCTCAGAAAGAAATTTGCCTAACAGAGACTTCTAATTTAGAATTGTAAACGCCAAAATTAACTATTTTCATTAATATACTTTGTCAAATTAAACAAGTTGGTTTGTTACAGAACCTGTCACTAAAACCGCTTCCACACAATATTTATGCTCACAGGAAACACATTTATTATACACATCAGAAAGAAATTCGCCTAACAGAGACTTCTAATTTGAATTGTAAACGCCAAAATTAACTATTTTCATTAATATACTTTGTCAAATTAAAAATTACTCATTATCGTTTGCTAAATTTGTTTGGAATTCGTGGAATAATGATGCAAATTTTTAATAAATATAATTCTTTTCGTCGCCGGAATTTAATTTATAGTTCGAAAAATATATAATTCGTAAAAATGATGCTTTAAAAATAAAAGAGAAACTTTGCATATATTTTATGCAAAATTAGAATTCTTTATACATCGTATTTCATACATGTATAATGAACCATCAAGAGAAGTCTATTGTGATATTTCAACAATCCAAACCGAATTATATCACATAAATAAATTTTCTTTCAAAGGTTTATTTTTATTTTAATTAAAGTTTCTCGTACGTTTGACGAAATGGCAACAGTGAAAATATTGTGTGAAAATGGAATTCGCATGTTATTTCAATGTAGATTAAATTTTTGGTTATTTAAATTTTAAATATACTTCTAATTTAAATTTTTTAATGAAATTTGGGATGTAACCTAGCCCGATTTTTTGCTTTAAAATGACGTATCCCAATTGTTTGTGCGACTTTTGGTTCGCTCTGTGAAAGTGGGTGACGGACAGACGGACAGACGGACAGACGGACGGACAGACGGACTGAACGATTATAAAACCTTCCACTTTTTACGTTATAAACGTAATGTGGAAGCTAAAATTACTCATTATCGTTTGCTAAATTTGTTTGGAATTCGTGGAATAATGATGCAAACTTTTAATAAATATAATTCTTTTAGTCGCCGGAATTTAATTTACGGTTCGAAAAATATATAATTAGTAAAAATGATGCTTTAAAAATAAAAGAGAAACTTTGCATATATTTTATGCAAAATTAGAATTCTTAATACATCTTTCTTCATACATATATAATGAACCATCAAAAGAAGTCTATTGTGATATTTCAACAATCCAAACCGAATTATATCACATAAATAAATTTTCTTTCAAAGGTTTTATTTTTATTTTAAATAAAGTTTCTCGTACGTTTGATGAAATGGCAACAGTGAAAATATTGAGTGAAAATGGAATTTGCATGTTATTTCAGTGTAGATTAAATTTTTAGCTATTTAAATTTTAAATATACTTCTAATTTAAATTTTTTAATGAAATTTGGGATGTAACCTAGCCCGATTTTTTGCTTTAAAATGATGTATTCCAATTGTTTGTGCGACTTTTGGTTCGCTCCTTGAATGAAAATGGAATTTGCATGTTATTTCAATGCAGATTAAAATTTTAGTTATTTAAATTTTAAATATACTTCTAATTTAAATTTTTTAATGAAATTTGGGATGTAACCTAGCCCGATTTTTTGCTTTAAAATGACGTATCCCAATTGTTTGTGCGACTTTTGGTTCGCTCTGTGAAAGTGGGTGACGGACAGACGGACGGACAGACGGACAGACGGACTGAACGATTATAAAACCTTCCACTTTTTACGTTATAAACGTAATGTGGAAGCTAAAAATATTCCTTTTTCTGTGCATTACGGGGGAATGGGCGCGCTGGACAACGGGTTTCCAAACCAAAGTGCCTCAGTGTTAATCCAATGGGAAAAATTATTTTCTTTGCCACATTTCTCCGGCTGTATTGAATATTTTTACAAACGGTTTTTTTAATGGTAAATGTATATAACTTACAAGTCTCTATAATCCCACTTTTTGAAATTGCTTCTAGTATTTTGTGAAAAATAATTTATTGAAATATAAAAAATATATTCGTACCAATTTCAAAAAGTGGGATTGTCGGTACCTGTAAGTCCGCTACATTTATCACATAAAAACTCCGTTAATAAAAATATTCAATACAGCCAGAGAAATATGGCAAAGAAAATAATTTTTTCTCTCTTGGATTAACACTGAGCACTTTGCTTTGGAGGACCCGCCGTCCAGCGCACCCATTTCTCTTTAATGTTAATTACTCAAATATGCCAAAATTGCAGATACGGTTTTCTTTCTTGCAAAGACAGCATTGCATATAGGGTCAAGTGGGATAAGTGTGATTGGGGGTAAGTGTGATAAACAGCTCTTGTAACTTTGGAAATCATTCTAAAAATCTGAAAGTTTGCAATATATAACATTTGACCACTTATAATTAAACTAAAAAGAACTATTGACCTTATTTTTTCTTTAAAGAAAGTTTTGAGCTTTTGAATTTAAGTGCAACTGTCTTCTTTTAGGGTGTGTGTCCCTATGTGGGGTAAGTGTAATAAAACAGCAATGGATTTTGAAATGCAAATTTTGTACACTTAAAATTGGAATTCAAACATCTAATTTTTTTCTACATATGTATGTTTCTTATAATAGTTCACTACCAATTTTAGGATTTGGAATTTACTTGAAGCAGAGAACGAATTTTCTTAATGAAAAATGCAGAAACCCTATCACACTTACCCCACTTGACCCTAGTCTCTAATCGTCGACTTGCATTAATACTTACTGAAAAATAACGACAAGTCACCTTTTGGTTAAGTGGAAACAACTCATTTCACCGTTTAATGCGATTTTGTGTACGGAATATATGCCAACAACCATCCTGTGCATCCCAACAACCATCTCCAATCTGTGTTCATCAGCCTCATCAACATATAGAGATATGTTGCTGCGCTGATGAACACAGATTGTCAAGAGTATGTCTACTGTCTACGTTCGTAAAACTAATATCTCTTGACTCTAAAAAAGTTCCAGTTCCATTTTTGTCAGACTAGCCCAGAGAAAAGTTTGTCATGTCTTTTGTGCAAAACTGAAAGGTTGAGTTTGTGCTTTTCAGAATGGTGTAAGTGGGCCGATATCTTCAAGCAAGTGCCTTGGAAAACTAACAGTGTTTGGTAATGGGGGACACCTCATGTGGTTCTAGATGCTGTAATAGAATTGAGGTTCACAAATGAAAAATAACTTCTTAAGGTAAAAGGTTTACCGGTTTCGCGTTTGAAAATAATATCTAAGGTCGACTTCATTGTGATAAAAAAGCATCTAGAGGCGACTTCGTTTGTTGAAAATAACTTTTAAAGGCCGCTTTATTGACAAACATAACTTATTTTTTGTTTGTCGGTGTTAGATATCCAAGAAATTATGAGCAGTGATTGTATGGTTTTTGCCAACATAACAATGCACAGAATTTTAGGCCTTTAAACTGTTTCAACTTTTTTTAAATTCAAATCAAATTTTTATGATAAGCAGCATTAAAGAGAGCGATTTTGTCAATAAATGTATTCAATAACTAAAAAAAAAATTAATTAAGTAAAATAATTTACGAAACCGCACTCTCTAATGGTATAATGGCTCTAATTATTATAAAAATTTTAAATTGAAAAATCAAACCAATGTAATTTCTTTCCTTTTACAAACGTTTAATCTAACAATAAAATCCATATTATTATATTTTGCTGAAACATGGCATGGGAACAAAACAACCATGAAAAAACTTCAAATCTTTATTAAGAAATGCCTTCGAAAAATTCTTAAAATCAAGTAGTTCCATAAAGTAACAATTGATAAAATATTAAAAACATGTAATAAAAAGGCAATAGAATATGACATTAGAAAACGAGAATGGTAGGGGATCGGACATGTGCTACGCAAGCCCGAAAAATTCAAAGTAAAGGAGGCCTTAGAATGGAATCCGTAAGGCAAAAGAAAAAAAAAGGGAAGCCAAAAACAACGTGTCTTAGAACAATTAACAACGAAGTGAAAGAATTTAACAAGTCATGGGGAGAGATTAAGACCATTGCAGCCAACATGGTGAGGTGGCGGACCATGACGGAGGCCCTATGCTCCATGTTGGAGTGAAAGACGTATAAGTAAGTAAGTAATCTAACAAACAAAATAAACTTATTTAAAGTGTTTGACATTTAAAAAAAGAAAAATAAAATTTTAATTATAAAAGAGCAAATGTAAATTGAAAATGTAAAAAAGCAGAAGACTATCACATTTAAATACCACATTTAGTCTCTATATTTATCGCTACACCTTTATTCCTTTCAATCTTTATAGATCGAGAAAAATCTTTTTTTTTTTTTAATTTAATAAAATTTGAAAATAAAAAATTCCATTTGTTATATAAGTTTTACATAATGATCGAAAACTATAGAAAATTCAGAAAATTTTGATGTTACTGTGAGCAAAGTTATACTGTAATAAATTTTAATAGCTGTTTGTTGTTATTACTTTTTTTATATATCAGCTAAGACTCTGAAATATGCGATCAATATAATTAAAGTACAATAAATATATGTTCACTAACATTTTCCTGTAAGTAAAATTTTTATTTAAGCATAATTATTTTCCTTAATCCATTTTGTTTATTTCTTTTCATTTAAGACATTGGGACTGACACACTAATTTTTAAACAAGCATTTAGAGGCGACTTCGCTGTTGAAAATAACTTTAAAAGGCCTCTTTATTGACAAACAGAACTTAATTTTTGTTTGTCGGTGTTAGACATCGAAGAAAATATGAGCAGTGATTGTTAACAAAAAAAAAATCACATACCATTGAGAGAAAGCGTAAGCATACCTAGAAAAAACCTAAATTGGCGCCTAATATTATTATTATTTGCGTATTTCAATGGATCAGCAGTGCTTTCGTGTTGTCCTTCAATTCTATAAGCCGAATATAATATTAATTCAATAATTTAAGTAGGATAATAAATGTTCGCAAACATTATCCTCCAAATTAATTTTTTATTAAACAAAATTCTTTACCTTAATCTATATTTTGATTTCTTCTTTTGAAAACATGTGGTCTGACTCAATAATTTTTAAACAAAAAATCACATACCTAGACAGGAAACAAAAAACAAACTTAAATTCGCGCCTTATTATTATTTGCTTATTTCAAAGGACCAGCAATGTTTTCGTGCTGCCCCCTAGTGCCATCAGTCGAATATAATATTTATCTTAACTGCCGAATGCATTTATTATAATGAGATGTGGTGGTTGATGCTCTCTAATGACTAAACCTGTTGTGCCGTTTACTGTTTTTACCCTTTCTTAGGGAAAAAAATGCGTTCACTTGCTAAAACATCTTTTAGAACATTTTTGAAGTTTGAAACTTGTTGTTGTGCTAATTAAAACAAAGATAAGTTTTTTTAAGTTACACTATATTTTTTCCGTGCTAATTTATGAAAAAACTAATTACGCTTTCAAATAACTTTAAAAAAAATGAAATTTTACTAAATTTCTTGTGTTTAAGGTATACGGCCATACCTTAAAATCAGTTTAGTTTTATACATCAAGCTTCAAACATTTGCTAAAAAATGCAAGTGAACGCATTTGCCCCCCAAAATTTAAAAAAAAACACTAAACGGCATAACAGTTTTAGCCAGTAGAGAGCATCAGATGCAATATAATAAATGCATTTGACAGTTAAAATAAATATTATATTCAGCTCATAGCAGTAGAGGGCAGCACGAAAACACTGCTAGTCTATTGAAATAGTTTGAAACTTGATGTATAAAACTAAACTGAGAACTGATTTGAGGTATTACCGTACACCTTAAAACACGAAATTTGGTAAAATGTAAAATTTCACATTTTTATTTTCATATTATTATTTAAAAGTGTGATTCACTTTTTGATAAATCGGCAAAAAAAATGGATAATATATTTGTGTGTTTATCGATAGATAAAAATAGTTTAATGTAGTTACAGTTAAGTAATTAGTTCCTTAAGGTAAACAACAAAAGGTAATTTAGATGGTAATCTCAAATCGAGATTTTTATGATTCTACTTTACGCAAAGCACATTTTCCCCCAAAAGTATCGTTTCAAATTGTACCATTTTTTTTAGATGCAACCGGAAAGTAATTAAAGTATTGAACCTTGGTCAAAGCCAAAGCCATATTTTGTAATCATCTGATTGTGTGTGCATTTGAAATTGAAATAAAGCAAATATTTATCTTGATTTTTGAACTTGATTTTTTTTACTTTAAATGCTAATGAAGAATTTAAATTCTATTTTGTGATACATATTTAAGAGTGGTTCATGACCTAACTATATGACCGACTAGAAGAACTAAAATATGGTTCTTTCCGGTTGTTACTTAATCCTCTAATGCATACTGTTGCCGTTTGGCAACAAGTAACATAATTCACTTCGTTCTATTAAAGTATAGTTCCCTCTCGTCAAATCTATGTTTTTTCATCTATTACATTCCATTTTGAAGTTTTAGTTACTAATATCCCTCATAGATGGCAATAGCAAAAATGTATTCAAAATTAAAGTGTGTAGTAATTAACTGTTGTGAAATTGCATCTTTGGCAGTATTCAAAGTATAACAATATTAGTACTAAATATAAATAAATTGTTTTGAAAAATTAATTATAGTTAAAAAGGGTTATTTTGAAATATATATTTAGCAGTTTTCTAGTCATTATAATCAAAATTGGAGTTTTGTAGTTGGTTTTTGTCAAATGGAAATTTTTTTTTAAAAAAATTAAATTTTTTAAATTCTGATGCAGTTTATTTTTTTTCAGTATTTTTCCTATAATGTATGAGTATTAAAGATACATTTTTATTTTTTTGGGATGAAAATAAAAATTCATCCATTAGAGCAGGGGCTCCCAACCTTTTTGCACCTGCGTACCACTTGACTTTTTTTGAGAAATTTTGGCGTACCACGAGACTTAAATATTTTAATAAACATATAATATTTACACTTCTAAAAGTGTTCAAAGGTTTTTTTTAATACAATTCCTGAAAAAAACTTCGTATTTAATGGTTAGATATTCGTTAATTTATGACATGCTTATAATAAAGGAGAAAAAAAAGGTTAAAATTTAATAAATTTACAGTTTTGTTTATTACCTATAGGGAAAAAAAACATGCAAATACAAAATAGTACAAACTCGGCAAAATCCGATCCAGAAGTTAATTAAAGATTTCCTCTTTAATATAATGTTAATGTTTTAAATAATGAGTAATATATTTGCGTGCTCACTGTATATGCGTACAGAAGCTATTTACAGCATCATGTTTCTCGCATCGCTCACGTGTACCACCTGAAAAGTTTCCGCGTACCACCAGTGGTGCGCGTACCACCGGTCGGGAACCCCTGCATTAGAGGGTTAAATTTAAATACTCATTGAAATTCCTATCGGAAAACAAATAGATTTGTAACAGTAAATATCAACAACCACCGTTTCTATAAAAGATTTATTCACATTTTAAAAAATAAATCGTCAAACACAGCCATTCAGTTATAGTTTAAACTTCAAAAAGCAAAAAATTAACTATTTTCATTAATTTTCTTTCACAAATTACTAAATATTATTTTTCCTCTGCCTAACTTATTTGTAGTTCGAAAAATAATTATATGTTTATTAATAACAAAAACATGAAGCTACCCCAAACTGTACTAAAAAATACGAAATATAAATTAAAACTAACCAGAATTTTATGCAAAAAATATGCCTTGCCCTTTTCCAAGTAAATAAAAAAAAAAGAGCATTCAAAGAATCACATTTTGTTACATTGTATGATGCCATTCCAAACTGATTTACAATAAGAATAAATTATACATCAAATATTATTTTTAAATAAAATTTTCCCATGCCATTGTTGACGTGCCAACAGCTATTTAAATAAATCAAAAATTAAATTTCAATGGTAACTCAATGGGGAATTCGCAGACAGACAGTAAACTGACGGCCGTCAAGGACAAACGGAAAAAAGAATGAAAACTGAGTTTCTGAGTTCATTTCTTTTAAACAAAAATAATTTAGATTCGATTATAGAACTGAACTAGGATATGCACCTAAATACACGATCACTAAATTATCGCAACTGATGGATACAAGCAATCTAAACATTACTTGAAAGATTACGCGATATTTCTTGTGATTTTTCAAGTGATCTACGTTTTATCACTCAATCTTTTGGGAGAGAGCCAAACTAGGAATTTCAGAAAATTAAATCTCACCCTGATCTCATATTACGTTACAAAACACTGCAACGAGAAGAGACGGGTTTTCTTTACTAACGTCGCGTCGGTTCGTCAATTTGCTCAACTTCTCGATTACGATATGGGAAGTGTTTGATTAAAGGCAGCTCTGTAAAGTTTAAGTAATGGCTTAAAATAGTAAATCTTGGCTGGCTGGATTATACAAAAATTCTTATAGGCAAGGCAAGCATTTGACTGTAGTAACGAATGAACATTATTTTATAGTTTTCTAACCCATGCCCTTAGAATGTAGGGTTAATAGGTGTTTGATCAAGGGAAGTTCGATGGATAGAAGTAATGAAATAAATTCTTAGAATAGTAAATGTGTTGGATGGCTGGACTACACTAAAATTCTTGGACAAGGCAAGCATTTTAAAGTGTACTAACGAATTATCATAATTATTTTACATTTCATCAATAGTGTTCTAACAAATGCATCTGGAATAAAAGAAGTGTTCGATCAAGAGCATCTAAGCAAAGCTTAAGTAATGGAATAAGTTCTTAAAATAGTAACTGTTGGATGGCTGGACTACCCTGAAATTCTTGGACAATGCAGGCTTATGAATATAGAAACGAATTATCATTACTTTACATTTTGCCAACTGTCTTCTAACAAAAACATTTGTAACGTAGAACGTAGAGTTGATTTAGAAAGTGTTCAATCAGGGGTAGCTCAATAAAGTTCAAGTAATATAAGAAGTTCAAATTGTAAATCTAGGCTAGATGGACACACAAAAAAATTGACAAGAAGGTAAGCCTTTGAAATTTCTGCAGTTACAAACGAGCATTATCATTTCGTATTTTTCCAATGGTCTTCTTTTAAAACCCGATTGATATCTCTTATGTAAGAAAATTCATTTATTTCCAAAAAATTTTTGATGTAGGCAGCGAAACAAAGAAGAATAAGAACATGTCGAATATATTGCATAACTGTCTCTACCAATTATTTCGATTCCTTAGCTGTAAGGATTCTATTTTTAAACCGCTGATAATGGATTGAAGGTTTGATCTTTATTGAAGATGATACCATAAACGTAAAATTGTTATCTAGATCTTCCTAATCTTTAAATAGTTTGAAATTTGACTACTCCTTAGTAAATTCATTCATTTATCCCTGATTATATTTCAATTAAAAACAATTGCAGTTAAAAAGAAAAGATAACGCTCCGTGTCCTGTTAAAACCGAAAAGAAAAAGAATAATTCGATTCAATCTCTATTATGATCTCACAGCATTAAAAAAAAAAGTTTCGTCTGAAGAAGCTCGGATTGAAAAAAAAGGATAATTGTACTCAATTGATGATGTAAAGATAGTTCGAAAAATTTAACGCATCGCGCAATTGATAGCAACCATTTTCTTTGCTCTGTATTTCCTCACTGAGCAGAGATGGATTGAGGAGCAGCCAACAACCGTGTGATGCGTTCTAGCAATGTGGTGGTGGCCTCGGCCGCGTTCTGGGTCAACTTTTGCCTGCTGGGGGTCCTGAGATCGAATGCGGTCATCTTTCGGGCTTTGGTCAACGAGTACGATGTCGAAAGGCAGGGGGCGGCGTGGCCATCGGGCATATTTGGATTCTGCATGTGTCTCACAGGTAACGGAAAAAAATACAGTAGAACTTAAATTATCTGAATCTAACTTATCCCTTGTTTTACTCTTTTCTCCTGTTTACCTTTTCAGTCCCAATGTCAATTCAGCATCATCATTTTAGAATTTTTTTTCTGATCGTCCATAGCCATATATATCAAAAAGCATATCATTCAATTCTTAATTTTTTTATATTAGAAAATATTTTTTATTAATATCAATAGATGTCAGCCCTATTATTTTTTTTAAATCATGGTCAGAAATATGATGATGCCAAATGGCATCACTGGGACTGAAAGGGTTAATTATGGAATCCTTAAATGGGGAGAGTTTTACATTACAAAACTCAAAAGAGTTATTACGTACAAAATAAATTTGCTAAATTTTTGATCAGGTCAAATGTTAGCATTAAGAGGACTCCCTTGGAATTCCACATCTTGAGAATCGTAATGTTATTCCTATGGAAAACATTTGCAAGTCAATTACCACCACAATTTTAATAAAAGGTGACTAGTTTCTTGTATCATTGTAAAGAATGAAAGGAGTAGATTTTGTAAAATTAATTTGTTTTGTGAAAATCACATATTTAGTATTTTTAATAATTTTTTGAAGTCAGAACTTAATGTGTACTCCATTTTTTACTTACTTCAAAAAATTATTAAAAATACTAAATGTGTGATTTTCACAAAACAAATTAATTTTACAAAATTTACTCCTTTCATTCTTTACAATGATACAAGAAACTAGTCGCCTTTTATTAAAATTGTGGCGGTAATTGACTTGCAAATGTTTTCCATAGGAATAACATTACGATTTTCAAGATGTGGAATTCCAAGGGAGTCCTCTTAACATTGAAAATTATAATTTAGTAAATACTCTATCTATTCGCTACATTAGTTTCTTTAAAGTTTGTTTGCATATTTTTAAAAATCCTGATATGTTTCATAAGCTTGTATGTATAAACTCATGAAGACCTAATACTATTTATAACATTCCTAAACCTAAAAAGAATATTTTCTGTAAAAATGGTTTTATTTTATCTTGCACTAAAGTTTATTAAGGTCTTCTGCTCGAAATAAAATCTTTAAACAATTTCACTTCATTCAAAAACCAATTAATCTTTTGCATGATATTATTACATGATCACACTTCATTACACTAATTGAAAATGTTATGAGACTAAACTTTAGACTCTTTCTTTATTGGCGAATAATATCTAGCGTACACTCCATTTTATTGAAACCCCTTTTTAAGCTGAAACTTTATAGATCAGTAAGTTTTTTTTCAAAGATTAAAAGCACTTCAATAAAAAAATCTTTTCAGCCCCTTCATTCGTAAATTAATATAATATTTTTTTTTATTAAACGAGTATTGGATTGATTGATTCTAAATTTTCCATTACTGAAATTAAAGAATTATTTTGATAATCTAACAAAAACTATTCATGTATGTTTGAAAGTTTTTTAGAACGCCATTGTATATAACTGCTATAACGAAAAATAAGTTGACGTTACTAATTTAAGAATATAATAGACTCTATTTTATCAATTCCACGCTCTAAGGCTTAGAGAGGTTACTGATTGCGAAAGAAAGTAATGAAAACATTACTTTTAAAATATATTGGAAAATGTATTTTTGAAGACACGATGATTGATGAATATTTGATATTCATCAATATCTTGAGTTGAATGCACTTTGGCGAGTTTTACCTAAATTTGATCTGGTTAGGTGTCAAATGAAAAACCAAAATCACCAATGTTATCAGCCGATTCGTCGATACTTCTAATTCTGCAATTTTTTCTTATGAGCGTTTTATTTAACCCTAAATCTTTTATTTGTAAATGATTGAAGTTTAATACCTTTATAAAGCTTTAAGTTTGTAGGAATTCTGTTTTATACAGTATTTTGTAAAAAATGGATTTCTTATTGTACTTTTTCCAGTTAATTGGTCTAGTTGGAAATTCTAAAACTTTTCAGGCTACTACTTATATTCCTTGTGGTTCTTTAATGTTTTTTATGTACATAGTACTCTGGTTTTTGGACGTGATGATTCTGTTTTATGTGACCGACTTTACAAACACAGATTGGAAAATTCCTGCTGCCTACGTTGTGTTTTACTCATCGAGCGTAGCCATATGTATCATTATGTACAGGAAAAGAAAATCATTGACTATTTTAATACCAAAAATGCTTTTGAACAGAAAATATGAAAGAATAAGTAGACTTTGGAATATTTTATTCTGTAGCATTTGGGTAAACTCTATCTTGATCTCGCTGTCTCTTTCTCTGGCTTTTGGTATTGACGATTTAAATAATAAATTTTTTACCTACAGTTTGCTAATATCCAACAAACGGACAAGGTTTACTGCCAATTTTGTCCACATGCTTCTTTTATCGATAATGCACCCAATATTTAACCAGTTGGTGACGTTCCTGTTTTTCAGGCTATGCCACCGATTCTGTAAAATACTTAGGAAACTAACGAACGATATCAACAACTGTCCAGTGCAGCATTTTTCGCATTCGGTCCAGATAGAAATATTCAAATCGAAAGCGAAAGTTGACAAGTATTTAAACAAGCTGCAGGAATTATTTTCCACGATATCATTGCTTCTGTGCTTGTCCAGTTTTTGCACGGCTTTTGGTGTCTTAGGGCGTTTTATCTACATTATTGGGGCTAGAATAAGCATTATTGATGTGATCGATTTTCTGCAGTGTTTGGTTTTTTCGTCCTTAGCATTAATATCCATAATTTGGAAGGCCGGTCAAGTTCCCATTGAAATGGCTGATTTCAGGAATGCTTTTATGGGCAAATTAGAACAACGCTTTTTACTTGGACTGACGCCAAGAAATGAGAGATTAGAAAGCTTCTTATGCGAAAAAAGGGATATTGTGTTATCGGGAGGTAATGTCATTCCTTTTAAAAGAAGCCTGATCTTGACATTTGTGGGAACGGTACTTACTTACACATTTCTATTAGTGAATGCAAGCAGCACAAAATAGCCATTAATTGTTTAATATATTAAGAAATTTGCTTTCACACATAACTTTTGCTAGAGCACATTAAGCTGCATAAAAAATAATTTCAAACTTTTTTCGTCATCGAATGTTGGCATAATCATCAAAACATTATCTATACTGCTAAAAACTCATATTTTTTGGAGGATTTTGCATAAATTTAAAAAAGTTTCATACAAAACTAAACCTGAATTAAGTAACTCAAGCCGAAAAATACAAAAGTGGAGAAAGGTATGAAGAACGGTGATCTTGCCTCATGTCTATATTATGATTTCTTATGATTACTTTATTTTTCACTCGTTGGTTTACAATGTTAAAATGTAAGATTTCTTGCCACACTGAGGCTTCGTAACCCAGGATGTGTCCAAACGTTGAAGTCCATAAATACAAGGTTGTCCTATTCAGACTTTGTCGTCCAATTCAGACTTTGTTGTATACAAATCGCAAAAATGTTGTTTTATTCAAACTATGTTATCCAATCCAAACTATGTTGTCCTATCTAAACTATGTTGTCCAATGTCGACTATGTTGTCCAATATCGACTATGTTGTATAGCAATCGCAAAAATGTTGTCCAATCGAGACTATGTTGTTCAATACAGACTATGTGGTACATAAATTTGAAAAAATGTATGAAAACGCTATCCTAGTAGCAACTGTGCTCATACAGCAATCGTAGAATTCCCAAAACACAGGTTTATGGCTGTCAAGGTCAACCAAGATGATTTTAATGACAATTTTGGGTAGATATTTTGAAATTACAGGCCAAAATCTTTCATTTCGTTTTATGTCTTAGACTAAATGATGGAATTCTACGAATTCCTTCTCGCCGCTTTCTGCAAAAGATGATGTGCAAACTTATAAGAAACCAATTTTACGAAGCCGATCGCCGATAGCCCTCGTGTAGCTCGTGGGCGTTTTATCTACATTAGTATAGACTAACCTAACCTTTGGAAACCAAAGCAAAGAAAAATTCGAGATAAGATGTAATGATGATATCAAACAGACTTTATTAATTAAGTAAAGGAATTTGATAAGATTCACTATGAAACAAAATATATTTTTTTAAATTTATTTTGTTTCATAGTGCGAATTCAAAATATATTATAATATTTTGAATTATTAATGCGAATAATATTTGCAATTATTAATGCGAATATATTTCAAAATATTTATCGCATAGTGTGTGTAGAAAGCAAATTTTTGCTGGTGTGGTGCATTTACTGGTGTGGTTTACCTGTGATGTGTGGTTTACCTGTGATGTGTGGTTCACCTGTGTGGTAAGTTGAATTGGTCTCTTTTGTGTTTCGGATGCTGTGGTAAGTTGAGTTAGTTCCCTTTGTATTGGTGCAGTTTATTTCCTTTTTAAGTATGAACTGTTACAGAAAATTAAGAAAGGAGGAGTTAAAATCCCTCGCGGATGAGCTTGGATTGGAATGTGTGGCGGGTGCGAGAGTTATTGATTTAAAGAAGTTGATCGAAGATTCTAATATTTTTAGAGACGATCCCGATTTCGTAGAAATTATGGCAACCAATATTTTTCAGGAGAGACCCCAAGATCCTATGGAGCTAGAGAAATTAAAATTAAAACGCATAGAAGCCGAATTAGAATTAGCAAATAGTAAAATTTCTAATAATGTGGAACATGATGTGTCTGTTAATTTAGAGAATTTAATTAAAAGTGTGAGAACATTGACAATTCCAGTACCAACTAAACAAGAATCGTTTTGTTTGTTCTTTAATTCAATTGAGAAATCTTTTAGAACTAAAAAAGTGCCGGAAGATTTGAAAGCGGAAATTTTGTTAAATATATTGGGGGAAAAAGTAAGCAATTTAATGGTTTATGTGAAAGAGGAGGACATAAATAATTATGATAGTATTAAATCAATTATTTTAAAAGAGTTTCAACCCACACCTCAGGAGTGTTTGGATAGTTTTAATAGTGCACAAAAAACCCATGGCGAAAATTATGTTCAGTTCGCTTCTAGGTTGAGCGCTAATTTTGATTACTATTGTCAGTTAAGGAAGGTCAGTGATTTCAAAACATTGTGCGAGTTAATCGTTGCGGACAAAATCTTCAGTGAGCTTGATAAAGATTTAAAAACACATATTGCCGTAAAGCAGGGGGAAGCATGGTTTAACCCTCAAGGATTGGGTAGAGAAATCGATATTTATTTATCTTCTAAAGGGAACAAGCAAAATTCAAACGTTGCTAAATCATTCCCTGGAGTCTATAAGGGTTCATTTAACTGGGAAAATATAGACACTCATAGAAGCAGTAAATATAACAGTACCTACAAACCTAAAGCCTCAAATGTGTATGCGTCTAATGTTAAAACTCCGCAATGTATACTTTGTAAAAATAATGAAAGTCACATGCTGTATCACTGTCCTGAATTTAAAAACTTGTCCGTTTATGAGCGGGTTGACATTTTAAAGAAATATAATCTTTGTTTTAAGTGTTTTAATATCGATTGTAATGCAAAAAGGTGTAAGTTAAGGAATTGTTTTTGTGGTAAACCGCATAATAAGATGATTCATTTCCCTAAAGAGAACAAAGAAACAAAAAATTATAATCCTGAAACTACACAGTGTAATGCTTCTGCTTCAAAGTCAAATGTGCCGTCAGCATTGTTGCTTACAGCAAGTGCGTACGCGAGTGGAGTTGGTGGCAGAATGAACAAATTGACTAGAGTCTTACTTGATAACGGTTCGGAGCGTAACTGGTGCACAAAAACTCTTGCTACCTGTTTAAAATTAAAACCTATTAGGCAGGAAAGGTTATCTGTTTTTTCGTTTGGATCAGAAAAGCCCAATGAGAAAACGTATGAGGTCTCTGAGCTAAGCTTAACTAATAGGTATAATCCCAATCAATTTGTCAAAATTGAAGTGTTAGTGTCTGAAATAATAACTGCAGCACGGATTTCAGTACCAAATTTGGAGGTCCAAACTACTATGCAGTCTCGAGGTCTGCCCTTAGCTGATTGCTGCGAGACTGATATGGACATTGAGATATTAATCGGTGCAGATTCATTTTGGCAGATTATTGAAGGTTCTTCCTTTGAGAAAATCGACAAAACTATAACTTGTGTGCCAACACTATTTGGTTATGCGTTACAAGGTAATCAAAGTGGGTCCATAGTTAGAAATTCTGTGTCAGCCCATTTTTGTGCAGCGGCTACAGATTTAGAGAAAATGTGGGTAGATAATAAACACTGTGATGAAAAGGAAATAAATAATCGGGAATTAAAGGTATTGGGTGTAAATTGGAATCCTGAAAGAGACGAATTGTCATCGGAGATTAAGAGTTTGGTGGAGTCTTGGAAAACTTTAAAGAACAATAAGCGGTGTGTTTCACAAACAGCAGCACGGATTTTTGACCCAATTGGTATGGTATCCCCGTATATTGTACGCATTAAGTTGTTGTTGCAGGAAATATGGGAGAGAGGGTGCGACTGGGATGAAGAGTTGCCGGAGGATTTGAGTGAAAAATGGGTAACTTGGTGTAGAGAGATTCATAAGGTCGGTAACATCTCCGTCTCCAGATATTGTTTTGTTGATTGCAGCAATAATGAAGTCGAAGTGCACGTGTTTTGCGATTCTTCACTTAGTGCATATGGTGTAGCTGTATATTTGAGATATTGTGACACTGTTGGCAATTATCGAGTGTCTTTTGTTGAGTCTAAGAGTAGAGTTGCACCATTAAAGCAACTAACATTACCACGTCTTGAACTTATGGGCATGGTGATTGGCGCCAGAGTTGGTAATTATGTGAAGGAGGTCTTTGGGAATAAGGTTGCAAAAATCGTGTATTGGAGTGATTCGATGATTGCGTTATATTGGGTAAAGGGTTGTGCTAAAGGGTGGAAACAGTTTGTTGCTAACCGTGTTGTTGAAATTCAAGGTAAGTCTCGTCCTAGTGATTGGTGCGCAGGCCCAGCTCCAACGACAGCTACAGTTACAACAAACTGCAATATCAATTACTATATCATTGTTCATAATTTATGTATTCTGCGTGAGTCGCATCGATGAAGAGTGTTGAATTTTTTTTAATGTTTTTACGAAGTTCAATCTATAATTAAAAAAATGATGTTTTGTGTGTGTATGTCTCTAATAGACACATAAACTAGACATTTGTCTGACTCGTAACTTGGCGCAAAAGCGTAGTTCATACTTAAGTTCCAGATATAGTGAACTTTCAGGGCTCAAACTGTTTAATTTTTAGAGAAAATTCGAATTTACTGAAAAAACTACACCACCTGGGCTCAAATGCGATCATTTTTTTACTTTCCTGATGCCATCTGCTGAAAAAATTAAATAAAACTTTCAACGAAAATAAATAAAATTGAAAATGTTTATTTTTGTGTTGCCATTACTTTCAGAAACTAAAGTCATTATTTGAAACTAATTGATATGTTTCAAGTGACGTATTTCTGACCAGTCTTCATTCCAGGATTTATTGTGGGTTTACAGTGGTGGACATAATTATAAGACACCTACCTAATTTGACAATACACTGAAATAAAAGATTTAAATCATTAAATTCTTCGTCAAATATGATAAAAAATTACAATTTATTCTGTTATCACCCATAATTGTATTACAGAAATGATATTTTATAGATTTTAATAATTTTTTTTAAAAAATACCGTGGACAAAATTATAAGACACCCTAAATAATTTTCAATATGCAAATTTTCTGCTGCGCTGTTATGACGTCAGCAGTTAACTAAAGCTGCCAATAACCGTCTTCAAGCATTTACAAACATCCCGACATCCCACGAGGTACAGAATTAAAAGAAAATGAAATTTTCCTAAATTTGGAGATTAAATGCAATTGGTGCTTCAATAAATTATATTTCAAAAGTTGTTAAGCACTCTAGATGTGCACCTAAACATCTTTTGAAAAGAGGAATTAATTAATCGGTGATTAAAAGATCTGGGCGTACTCCTTGCTTGTCCCCGAGAGACAGACTCCATATGCTTTCGCTCGCAACACAGAATCAGATGACCTCTATAGCCATTAAAAATGCTTTGAAACTGAATTGATCAAGGCAGGCATCAAGGCATCAGCAAGGCAATCATTCGCAGGATGTTGCATAATGCTTCCTATGCGTAATTTTAAAAATGGGGGTAAAAACACCTCTTCTGAGGCAGCACAAAATGGACCTTCTAAACTTTGCAAAACAAACTATGGCCTGGACTGCCAAATGGTACTCTTTGCTATTTTCGGATGAAAAAAAAGTGTAACCTAGATGGCACTGACAGATTTCACTATTATTGGCATGATTTACGGAAGTCTCCTTATGTACTAATGAGCCACCAAATGGGTGGAGACTCAGTAATGGCTTAGGCTGGCTTTTCAATTCAAGGGAGAGCAGATATTGTTTTTGTGCGTTCAAGAATGAATTCCGAAGCGTATAAGAATCTTTTTAAAGATCAACTAGCAATATACGGTGAACTTCTTTGCAGCGAAAACTACACTTTCCAGCACAATAACACGTAATTTATACATCAAAGGAAACAAAGAAGTGGCTTACAGAGCAAAGCATTAATGTTCATCCGTGGCCTTCTCCCTTCCCCTGACTTAAAACTCATCGAAAACTTGTAAGAGATCTTGGCTCTTGCAGTTTACCGAAATTTGTTGGAAGTTTGCATGTGTTGAAGACATAAAAATGTTCTTGGGAAGAACTATCTTGCGGTATTCTGTTAGAATCAATATATTCGATACTAAATCGCATATTTCATGTTCTAAAAATCAATGGGGACTCCACCAAATATCGAATAACCTTGTTAGATTATTTTCTTTTAAAACATTAGTGTCGGCAAACTATGTTTACATTTGTATTTGGAAAAAAAAATCGGGTGTCTTATAATTTTGTCCATTATGTTTTTTAGTTTTTTCATTAAATTGTAAGAAAATATCATTATTATACAATAGTTATTTATGATAACAGAATAAATTTATCTTATTGACGTATATGATAAGACATTTTCAAGGTCTGAATCTTTTTGTTCATTATTTGTCAAATTTGATGGGTGTCTTATAATTATGTCCACCACTGTAGTTGATGATTTCTTCATTGATGGCTCTGTTGATTGCAATTATGCATATTTAAGCGTAAATGTATAGTTAAGCTATTACTGAAATGTGATGGTTAATAAAGGCCATCGCACTAGAGCTGCATATTAGGGTTGTATGCCAAATATGTTTTTTCGCCAAATATGTTGCCAATCTCGCCAAAATATTAATTCAAACTCGCGAAATGGGCAAAATGTTTGTTAAGCTATTACTGAACCATGATGTTTAATATATGCCATCGCACTAGAGCTGCATATCAGGGTTTTATTCTTTTTTTTTTCGCCAAATATGTTGCCAATCTCGCGAAAGGGGCAAAATGTTTGTTAAGCTATTACTGAACTATGATGGTTAATAAAGGCCATCGCACTAGAGCTGCATATCAGGGTTTTATTCTTTTTTTTTCGCCAAATATGTTGCCAACCTCGCCAAATTATTTATTAAAACTCGCAAAATGGGCAAAATGGTTTTTAAAAATAATTAATAAGCTGGTTGTATTTTTTTAAGGTAATTGTATTAGAACTTTATTATGGGTGTGTTTATAGCTATATCTATTTTCTCGCCAAATTATTTATTTAAAAAAGTGCCAAAAGAGTTAAAAGGTTTATGTATTTATGAGGGAATTGCGATGACATATATGAGTGCATTTTACAGCGTATTTTGATTTTAGAATATTAGGGCAATGAATGGGGATTTTATACTTGATAACGAGCGGAAAGAATAACTTAAGTTTATGATCTTATAACAGGTTATATGGTACTCATATTTGGATCGATTTGATATTTTTTTTATCCGTGCGAAGTACGGGTATAAATTTGCTAGTTATTAATATATATTAATCAAAACTATTCATTAGGTGCTAGCACAAACTTTATTATTACAATTTTTCTTGGGAAAACAGAAGCAATTATAAAAAATAAATAAAGTTTTAATCTGGGGTTTCTTATACCTTATACAATTTAATTAGTTTAACAATTTTGATTTAAAGTTTAGCAAGATTTGGCAATCTTAACTTTTAATTTTTTTAAAAATATCCTTAACATTTTATAATTTTTTTTAACTCATTTTTAATAAACAGGAACATAGTCATTTGAAGTGTACTGTGTATGTTTTTTTGTTATTATGACTTCGTATTTTGTAGGAGCGCTATCTGGATTTCTCACTTACTATATTAGTCTGAAAAACTTGGCCATGTTGGGAGTGGTTCTCGCCTCCATTGCTGTCAGTGGCAGTAGTTTGGCGTCAAACTTAAATCAAATAGTCTATCTCTACGGAGCTCTACAAGGTGAAATTCATTAGAAATACTATTTGCTTTCGCTAATTTTAATGGTTAATGTTTGATATAAACAAAAATGTTTATCTGTCTCTTTTTCCTACTAGGTGTGGGTGTTGGTGGTGCATCTGACCCCTGTGTGCCTTGTTTACATTTGTATTTGTTTTATCTGTTCCGTCTTTCCTGCTAAGCTTGGGTGTGGTGGTGCATCTGACCACCCCATGTGCCCCTTGTTTATATTTGTATTTTTTAAAAATCTGTTTACCTATTTCCTGCTAAGTGTGGGTGGTGCATCTGACCACCCCATGTGCCCCTTGTTTATATTTGTATTTTTTTTAAAAATCTGTTTACCTATTTCCTGCTAAGTGTGGGTGTGGTGGTGCATCTGACCACCCCATGTGCCCCTTGTTTATATTTGTATTTTTTTTAAAATCTGTTTACCTATTTCCTGCTAAGTGTGGGTGTGGTGGGGCATCTGACCACCCCATGTGCCCCTTGTTTATATTTGTATTTTTTAAAAATCTGTTTACCTATTTCCTGCTAAGTGTGGGTGTGGTGGTGCATCTGACCACCCCATGTGCCCCTTGTTTATATTTGTATTTTTTTAAAAATCTGTTTACCTATTTCCTGCTAAGTGTGGGTGTGGTGGTGCATCTGACCACCCCATGTGCCCCTTGTTTATATTTGTATTTTTTTTAAAATCTGTTTACCTATTTCCTGCTAAGTGTGGGTGTGGTGGGGCATCTGACCACCCCATGTGCCCCTTGTTTATATTTGTATTTTTTAAAAATCTGTTTACCTATTTCCTGCTAAGTGTGGGTGTGGTGGTGCATCTGACCACCCCATGTGCCCCTTGTTTATATTTGTATTTTTTTTAAAAATCTGTTTACCTATTTCCTGCTAAGTGTGGGTGTGGTGGTGCATCTGACCACCCCATGTGCCCCTTGTTTATATTTGTATTTTTTTTAAAATCTGTTTACCTATTTCCTGCTAAGTGTGGGTGTGGTGGTGCATCTGACCACCCCATGTGCCCCTTGTTTATATTTGTATTTTTTAAAAATCTGTTTACCTATTTCCTGCTAAGTGTGGGTGGTGCATCTGACCACCCCATGTGCCCCTTGTTTATATTTGTATTTTTTTTAAAAATCTGTTTACCTATTTCCTGCTAAGTGTGGGTGTGGTGGTGCATCTGACCACCCCATGTGCCCCTTGTTTATATTTGTATTTTTTTTTTAAATCTGTTTACCTATTTCCTGCTAAGTGTGGGTGTGGTGGGGCATCTGACCACCCCATGTGCCCCTTGTTTATATTTGTATTTTTTTAAAATCTGTTTACCTATTTCCTGCTAAGTGTGGGTGTGGTGGGGCATCTGACCACCCCATGTGCGCCTTGTTTATATTTGTATTTTTGTAATCTGTTTCCCTCTTTCCTGCTAAGTGTGGGTGTGGTGGTGCGTGCATCTGACCCCATGTGCCTCTTGTTTATATTTGTATTTGTTTTATCTGTTTCCCTCTTTCCTGCTAAGCGTGGGTGTGGTGGTGCATCTGACTGTTTATATTTGCATTTGTTTTATCTGTCTCTCTTTTTCTTGTTAGGTGTGGGTGTGGTTCTGCCTTTTACCCAGATGTGCGCCTTGTTATATTTGTATATTTCTTTTATCTGTCGCTCTGTTTCCTTCTAGGTGTGGGTGTGGGCATGGTGGTGCCTCTAACTCATGTGGTTCTGAACCAGCACTTCTCAAGGTACCGGGCCTTCGCCCTCGGCATCGCCTACTCTGGATCTTCTGCAGGCTCCTTCCTCTTTCCCCCGCTCACGCAGACACTTATGCAACAGGTATGAGAAGTTTTTTTCTGGAATTTAAATAACGCGTTACTTGTAGTAGTTACGTTTTTTTTTTCGGTAAAACTGATTAACGGAGTGAGATTTTTCAGAAAATAAATGTAACAAAGTTATTTGTAGCGGTAATAAAAAATTTGGTTACTTGTGAATTTCCGTTATTAGCTTTTTCCGATGGTCACTATTTTTTCAATCTTGGTTCTCTTTGATAAGGTAAGATTGTTCAAATGCAATTTTTCTTACAATTTGAAATATCTAAAAGTTACTGTACTTAGTTTTTTTCATAGTAAGTAGCTTTAGAATAAATTTTTTAAAGTTACTTTCTTATCCCTGTTTTTTTTTGTATTAAAAATTATTTAATAATTACTCGAGAGATACAAACGTATAAACCCGTACTTGTTAAACGTATAAACCCGTACTTTTACTTTTCCCAAGAAAACATATTTATTAAAAAAATTATAATTAATATTTGAATTTAATTAAATTAAACGTTGAAGTAAAAAGGGTTTCTTAAAGTACATATAACGCGTATGTGTACACATAGTTGAAAAAAGTGAAAATGATGTCCATTTTTCACAGAAAAATTATGAGATACCTTCAGAATGTTAGGCCGGTCTTTATCCGTATTTGGTACATCCGTCTTTCCTACCATAATTTTAAATTTAAAAATTTTATAAATATATTTTTTTATTTTGTTCCTTATTTCATTTGGAAATGATATTAAAATCCACTTTTCAAAAATAAAATTTATTCTGATATTTTTTCTTAAATATGATATTTGAAAAAAATTAAAATTTAAAATTTATGCAGTGAAAACAATCATATATTTCTGCCCATTTCCCCGGCCGTTCAAAAAGTTTATAATGAACCTTGGTTCAAGGATGTTACAGTTATGTTTTTTTACTAAACATTATGGCTCACATTGTACTAAAATTGAAATTAGTTTAAACATTAAAAAAAATTGAGTTTTAAATTGATTCAGCACATTTAAAAAAAGCACATTGTAATAAAAATTTCAAAAACAATGCTTTTTTTCTTTTACATTTCTTCATTGTCATTTCAGTACGGTCTGCCAGGCACATTTCTGCTTCTCGGAGGCGTGATGCTGAATGCCCTAATGGGCGCTATGTTATTCCGTGCGCCCCTACGCACCCACAAGGCGTCTCCCAAATGCCAGGAAAGGGCGGTTCAGACGACCCTAGTTGTGTGTCAGACGGATCACAGTATTAAGAAAGGTAAGTCTCTAATGGTGTATCCCTTTACGACCCCCTTCAGATGGCACTGAACTGATTTTAGGTTATGAGAATAAATGTTAAGAGTTTTATAAAAAAAAAAGTTGCCTTAAACAGCATCAGTGCCAGCTACTCCTTAAGAACTAAGTCGTTTTTATACAAATAAGGGACTGATACAAGCCCGCTGCTTTGGTATTGTGGCAATTGTGTAGCTCTGATCGTAAAGGGGTATACACTTAGATTGCTCTGAAAAACTTGTGTTCAAATAGCACGAGTGGAACACAAGTATTGTGTAAAAATAGTGTCGCGAAATGAGTAGGAGTTTATGGCCGCTAAACGGCGCTGCTTATATGTACTAAAAGCCTAGCGGCCAGAAAATCCTGCGTTCATTTAATTTGATTGCCTTTTTGATGCTGCTTAATAAACATCTATGTTTTGATAATCGACTCGTCTTTTATCCTAAGTAACCCCAGCATCGTTCAGATACAGTCGGTAAGAACTGAATCTTCTATCAAACTTGTGCGTTATTTCAATGCAAGAACTGTGTTAATGCCATACGAACAAAAAAATTGTGTTTTTCCAACACAAGTGACGATCGTGAGAGGAGACGATTGACAAATCTGTAAACTGTTATTGTTTGCAAAAATATGTATACAATATTATAACATTTATTCTAAAGTACCGAAATATATATTTTTTCTTGCTGCTTTAACACAATTTTTTTTAACTAACCATGCATTATTATTTAGTCACAACACAATTTTTGTATTGTTTCAACCCAACTTGTAATACATGGGAACAATTCGTTGCATTAAAAGTCAACTCATTTTTTGTCGAATTCGTAGCGGTAAGCGAAAAAAAGCTGATGCCTTTCGATTTTCATTATCTTTCAATACTGTGTTTTCTTCAAGATTATTAATCAGCTTAAAAATTACTCACACGAAAAAAATACGTTTTTTTCGTTCATAATTTTAAGTCAACTACTAAAATCTAGAGTAACTCTGTGTGTCAACTTATACTGATATGTACAGAAGATTTCCAACCAAGTTTGCAAACCCATTAATTAGATGATTTTAATTGTTTCATTGCAGGCAATCCCGATGAAAATTGTTGTCAGATTCGAGAGTATGAATGCACTTCCAAACCTCCGAATGCATCCCAACAAGATGTACCGAAAAATAATTTTTGTCAGAAATTGGCTTCCACATCTCTGATGGCGGGCGAAATCTTGCTCAATCCCCACTTTCTCATTGTGTCCGCTGCTTACGCCGTTTACTTCTCAACGTCGGCAATATATCTGATGGTCATACTGGATTTTGCTCATGGTCAGTACTAGTATGTTTTTATGCTTAAAGAGGGTTTATAAGATTGTAAAATAGTTTTCTGAGCGGCGATAGCTAACGCGCACACACACAGTGCACAGACCGGAGATATGTGCCAACCATACCTACACTGTAAAAAATTTGGCTTGAATTTACTAACGATTACTTAGTAACTTAACAGGTTTTCACCATTTACTAGAAAATCATCTGTAACCTAAAGAAACTACTGTAGTAATACTAAGCAATACTAAGTAAATTGTTGTAACGCTTACAGCGCCACCTGGCTATCTTTTTGAGAGATGCGTAGTTTCCCTTATTGCATTGTTTTGTTTCTCGAAATTTGTTCGATCGGCAATCGGATTTAGCAAAAACTAACCGGTGATCGCGTCCGTAAATTGAAAGTGTACGAGACTAAGAGATAAAAGTCTGATTCGATATCGGTCAAAGGTGAAAATTCAATCAATGTGTTTTTCATCGAAAAATTATAATGAATCAATATCGCAACGATGAGAAACCGAAAAACGTGTTTTTTTTTATTTTAGTACATACATACAAATTGCGTTAAATTATTTCTAAAACTTCATATCCGAAAGCTTTATATCGATCAAGATTTTAACCTCATTATTTACACGCAAAGGATCTGCATTTCCCGATGACCGCGTGGACAAGCGCGCTACTTCTCGTTGAAAGACGAGCTAATCTAAAATTAGTGGCGCCCTCTTGTTTAACATTTTTGAAACTGCTAGTTACTAACTTTTTCCTAGTAAAGATACTACATAAGTGGATGTATTGATTACTAGAATATATCTTGTAACGTTTACTGAAGTTTTTATAGTATGCTTGCAATTTAAATGATTGTATTGGATACTAAGCTTTAATTAGTAATATATACACATATTTCTTATGTAACATTACTAAAAAAACTTATGGAAGCTGAGTTTCCTAGAGAATTCTTAGTAACCTTACAGATTTTTTTTTAGAGTGTATGCTTAAATGTTTTCACTGGAGACGATGTGAAATAACTTTTTCAATGTAGTTTTGAACACACCAAAAAATAGATCTTCATTTTAACTTTTAGACTAACTAAAAATATATTCTACATATTATACCAAAATCTTGAAACAATTTTTTTTAATGGATTAAGAACATTAAAAGAAAGAAAGATTTTTCACTAGCATATCTTAAATCGGATTATTTTTAATACTAAAGCTCGCGCTGGTTCAATTCTCGTGTCACAGTATTTTTGTACCTAGGCATTCTGTCGGTTCTGTCTTTGAAAAGGTATTATGAGGATAAAGGCACTTCTTGTGCTATGATGAATTTGTACCAATCCCAGTAAAAGATCCGGCGATAGGTGTCGCCCTGAACAACGACCCCGAAAAGTTCATTTCTACCTTGTTTTCACGGTAGAGGGCAGCACACCGACCGTAAGTTTCGCCTTCTAATTTAGAGATAGTTTCCAAGGAAGGGATCCCAGACTTGTCTTGTCCTCCCCATTGGTATTGATTTGGTATGGGAACTAGGAGGGGACCTTGTGACCACGACAACCTAGACTTGCACTAGTTACCGTACACGAGGGTCTTCAGCTTACAGGGTTTGAACCCGCAATCTAAGGGAGGTCAGTTCAACACTCTACTAAAGGGCCCTTAAGACTTGTTCCTGACTTTTGATAATCTTGGGGGGGGGGGGGGGGCAGTAAACCTAACAAAGTGTTTGCATATCTATCAAAGACCGTAAGCATTTGTGACGGACGGTCAGCCCACTTTGTCTCAGATGGCTCAGTGTTGGATTGCACGCAAGGATGTTCCTGGATCAAAACCGGTACATTCTTTCTCTGGTCACCCCCATGACGTGGCGGCATCTAAGTGACACACACCTGACAACCTTCACGCAACCAAAGTAAAGTCCCGAGACTTACATCAGGCAGAAGCATCAACATTCCATATTGATCGTTCCTCTTCCGACTCACTGGAAGAGGAGTATTAGTGGCTGTCAGCACAAATACCAAATACTAGCACGCGCTACCAATAAATTACTTTGTCACAGACAGTTCTGAGCTTGCATACATACAAGAGGTGGTGGGATCGAAACCGGGCTATGCCCATCTTCACTCCCTAAAATAAACCAAGCCTCTTTCTTCTTTCCAAGACAGGGGCGTGGCCATGCAAGAAGGTGTATTCCTGGTCTCGGCCTTCTCGTTCGGCGACTGCGCAGGGCGACTGAGCTTCGGGTGGATCGCTGATGCACAAGGCCTGATGCCTCGCACTGTGCTGGTTCGCTTCTACCTGGTGGCCATGGGGCTACTTATGGGCCTGATGCCACTGTGTTCCGCACGCTGGTTTGCGGCTTTTGCAGTCGCACTAGGGCTGCTCAACGGAAGCGTCATCGTCAACCATTCGGTACTGCTCAACGAGTACCTGGGAATCGAGAAGCTGCCCATCGCCGTTGGATTTTCGATGTTCGCCATTGGGATGACGGCCATGCTCAGGCCGGTGGTCATTGGTGAGTATACGGTGATTCTCGCCAAAACAAGGTTGCTACGTTTGGCAACTTGTCGCTACCGTTTGAATAACTTAGGCCGAAATTGAACTTAAACGCCATGCGAACGATTCGCCTGCAAATAGGTAATCTTGTTGATTTTGCAAATCCTTCGCGCGCGAAGACGTCACGCAGCAATCGGTCTCCGACTATTGACGAATTAAAAGATTCGTTCTTTTGAACGATTCCTTAAAAAGAACGTGAACGTTTCGGGTGAATCTTTAAAGGAACGGGGGACCGACACAACTCGATATTTAAAAGATTTTAAAATTATTTCATTGGTGAACTAAATGTAAAAAGAAGTGAGTATAGTGTTTCTTGTCGTTTGCACGAATGACACGTATCTTTGAGCACGAATTAACATGGTATGGAAAGTTAAATACTGTTTTCCGAGGACGTTCGCAAGGCGGAGCTTAAACCAATCCCATCGCAGAGCAAACGTGCTCGAATTCGAAGCGTTTCAGTTCAATTTCACACTAAGTTGCTAAATGGCAGTTGAAAAGGGCCATTTTGGTACAAGTCACTAAATTGGCAAGAAAAGTTGCTACGTTTTAGAGCTTATCACTCGTCAGTAATCAAATCCTAAAGCAATTTGTTTGAGTGAGGTCCAGGATTAATTTATCAAAATCACTAATTTGGAGACAAAATTTGTTACGTTTGGCAATTGGTCTTTAAGCAATAGGAAAAAAGGCTATATTTTAGTCCTTTCAGAATTTCTTGTTACTCATTTCGATATATTTCTCTTTTAAAAAGTCTAACTTTTATATGCTATCTTGTTGAGTGTTGGCTGTCCGATTTTTGAAAACAGGGGAAAGTAAAGGCAACATGCAGCTACCGCGTTTGTGCTTGTATGCCCATTCGTCCATGCGCAGTTGTGTTTGCCATCGACAGTGTTGACATCATTATAGCTGCACTATCCTTTTGTAACACTAGCTTATAACATTATCCCTTGAAGTCAAAATATACTTGTTGTAGCGAATTACAATAATTCAAGCCTCAAGAAAAAAATAGATGTTCTGAAACATGTCGTCCCTGTTTCTTCTCAGGTGTGTTCCGGGATCGCCACTCGAGCTACGACCACCTCTTCATGTTCATCGGCTTCCTGCAAGTGCTGGTCACCGCCGTCTGGTTCACAGGCAGCCTCGCGCTCACCCTCCGCAAGCATCGCCGGCTGCACAACAGCAAAAGCGTCAATTGACGACTGGAGCAACCACGCCTACGGTGACGTCACAAGAACGTCAACAGTTGTCTTAAACTCAACAAACGAATGGCATTTCACTCTTTCGAACTAGAACGATCAAAAGCTTAAACTGACGCAAACAAACCATGCTCCTGCCCGGGTGGAGCTGCTTGTGTGATTGATCAGAATATGAGACTCGATAATAAATCTTCATCAAGTAAGACAAACACAGAAAGATTTTTCACCCAGGGGGAAGTACACTAAGGGCGAAGGCAGGAATCGAACCCGCACCCTCTATAGCGCTCAGACTGCTAGCGTAATGGTCTGCGATAAGAAACCACTAGGCCTTATTTATTGGGAACGCATGCCTTTCTGAGAGACAAACTATAAGTTAATCCTTTATGTTTTCATTCATATGTCTAAAGTTATATGTTTTTTTTCTTATGGGGCTGCAATATTGGCGGTCAAGCCATTGCAGACTCGGCATAATCCCCAGTACTGAGAGCCACTTTTTTGTGGCACCATCCAGGCGGCCCACGCTACCAATCTTGACGCATAGATTATAATTAATCTGAGCTCTTTGTAGATGTTAAAGTATGCCGAGATTTAATTTGGCCGAGAAAAAAAAGCCAAATGGGATCTCCAGGGATCTTTTACATGCCACATAATCATATGACATGCGTGCCCAGGATTTTCTCATCCAGAAAATCCGATGACTCAGCCGGGGCTACAACACGCGATCTTGGACTTACAAGGCGGACACGTTAAACCTCTCATCCACTGAGCCACCAAAGAAAAAAAAGTGAAATATGTTGTTAATTTCATTTAATCTCTTAAACTTTATTTTTATTTGGTGCCTTTTAACATCTCAAGCTTGTGATTTTAATATTAAAAATTTGCTGTTTCTTTTTCTGTGATGCATTAAAATGATATAAGAAAGTCTAACTGGAGCTATTTTAATACGCAAAAACTAATTGAAAACCATTTCAATTGCTTAAGTAGTTATTAAATAACTATTAAAAAGGACAGTTAATCCTATATCTCAAGAGCTAAATTACTACTTAGAAATTATACCGTATGCAAAATACGTATACTCCAAATTTATATCAAGCAAAATAATATTACCTATTCAGTCTTCCAACAAATGAATCAACTTAATCAGCAACCCCATAAGTCCCCCCATAAATAAAAGAACCATAGTTTTCGAGAAATTAAAAATTTGCTTTTTTAACAGCATCTTACATGAAATTACTGAACAGAAAGCTTAACAACAATCTTTTGAGCGGGATGTTTAATTACAACTTAAAAAAAAGTGTAAAAAAGCAATATTTAAATTTTTTTTAAATTTGCTGGACTTGTGGGGTGTCTGATGAACAAAACAAAAAAACATTGTGATTCAAGTACAAGAAAAATAAGTCACACTCACATTTTGCATATACAATTGTGTTTATTCAACTCAAAAATATTTTAGGCGCGAAAAAGTAAAAAAAATGACCAGAACAATTTGTATACTATATTAGACTTATGGGGTTTCTAAAAATTAAAAATATAAATGAAACAACAATTATCTATATTTCGCAGCTTTCGACAAGGTTGTCAATACATGTACATACAAACACAATAATGTTTGTATCCAAAATTACCAGAATTTTATTGCGAATTTACGCATTGGAACCAATACAAATTTAGGAGATGTTACGGAAACCTTCGGATGCATTTTACCAGTCAATGACTTTGGAATACGTAAACTACATTTTTTAGGAGACTGGTTACGCACTACTATTGTTATTTTATGAAGTAGGTTAAAAAAAATAACATTCTGATTTTTCCAATCATCATTTTACCTTTCCTGCCTCAGTAAAGTAGCGCCATCTATAGGCGATAGAACAAATTACGAAATTAAATACTGAATTTCATTAAATGATAAACATAATAGAATCTTTAATTCACAAAGTAACTACTTATAAATTTACAAAATTAATCAATTTAAATTGTCTTAATAGAAGTAAAAGTAAACGCAGAAGGTAAAGATCTTAACCCTCTAATGCATGAATTTTTATTTTCATCCCAAAAAATATATATGTATCTTTAATACTCATACATTATGGGAAAAATACTGAAAAAAAATTAACTGCATATGAATAATTTCAATTTTTAAAAAAAAATTCCATATGACAAACACCAACTACAAAATTCCAATTTTGATAAGAATGTCTAGAAAATTACTAAATATATTTAGAAATACCCCTTTTTAAATATAAATAATTTTTCAAAACATTTTATTTGTATTTAGTGTTCTAATATTATTATATTTTGAATACTGCCAAAAACGTAATTTCACAACAGTTAATAACCTAACTCTTTAATTTTGAATACGCTTTCACTACTGTCATCCATGAGGGTTATTTATTATTAACCAAAACTTGAATTGGAATGTAATAGATGAAAAAAAAACCACACAAATTTGTCGTGAAGGAGCTCTAATTTATAAGAATAAAGTGGATTTTGTTACTTGTTGCCTAACGGCAACAGTTTGTACTAGAGGGTTGAAACAGTGAGGAATTTTCTCAACACTTTTTCTCATTTGATGATGATGGCTTAATATAAGGTTGCTCGATTTATTCTTATCTCAAGTCTCTTTGAATATTTAATGTTTGTTCTTTACATATGGGTCATTCTCAAAAAATGTTACAAATTTTGTACCCCCAGGATTCATTGCTTGCAGAATTTGTTATTTTATTATTAAGGATTTTTGACTTGAATTACATGAAAGAACGCACTTTGAAGTTATTTTACAAATATCTAAAAAAATAGTAAAACAAAAGTAAGAGATTGCATTTAAAAAAGCACATTTGGCAAAATTCACAAGTCCCATAGCAAACTATTAAAGGACAAGAGAACATAATTATAACTTAAAATAAATAGTTCGAGATTATTGATTTGTATATTGATTGTCAAGCATTTTGGCTATCAAATAAGAACAAATACGATTTTAACTGTCACTTAATTAAAAAAAAAGCCTTTTCTTTTGTGGCTTATTATACTTTGTACCAAAGAATCACAAATTTTGTGTGTTTGGTCCACTCTGTTCCCAAAATTTTACGTCATAAATGCAAATAAATGAATTTTTTTGCTGGAATAAGTACCACCTTAGACACTTATTTCTGAAATGGCCGATAATTATTTTGTCATGAATTTTCAGTTTATGAAGGAAAAAATACTGAAATTCGAAAAATTAAGGTGAGTGTAATTATTCAATGTCTACTTTGGTACCGATGTTTTGTTATAGATATTTTATGGTTGGTCTGATCATGTATGTGGCCTAGAAAGCTAATTAGTTTTGACACATTTTTCTGTATCTAGAAAATAATCCCTGAACTACAAAAGAGCTTATTAATTTACTCTAATTAAATTATAGGTTGTAAAGAATAAAATAACCACAAATATGTCTAACTAAACAATTTTATATGTGAAGTATCACGGATTTCTTTTTAATTTCTGTTTTCATTTTATAAACTGTACCAAAATTAAGAATCTAACATAGATAAAACGAATTACTGTGCAAAAATTAAGAATCTAACATATAAAAAAAGAATTGTCTACGCCCTTTAAATTACTCTCGGTATAATAGCATTGCGTTACGTGCAAAATTTTGAATTGAGGCACAAATCATAAAAAAATGTACAGATTTTGTGGAGTTTATTAAATAAGATAATTTTTTATGTAATAGTAACAAATGTTTCAAATAAAACCTAACTTTATTTTGGAAAATGTAAAGTTGGAATTATATATTTTTTTGGAAATAACCCGATAAAGAATAAAGCATTCCTAAACAGATACTACAGTTATAAGATTTCAAACAGAAATGTTTAAAATCAGTGACGGTCACAGATAGAAAGGCATAGACATGGGTTCAAAATGGGGACGTCATTGGTGGAATTAAATAATTTAAATGAAGTTTGGAAGACTGGAGATACTTAAAATTCCTCAGTTTAAATCAAAAAGCTATTAATAGTTAATAAATAATAAAAATAAAACATGTTTATATCTTTTATAGTTCCTGAGAAAAATGTTCCTAACTGTTGAAAAACCTTATATTTCAGGAAACGCAAAAGAAAAGTACGGTATAGGTAGGAACTGATATACAGAGTTTCTGAAAAAAGCTTATTAAAAGAAAACCACTAAACAGAAATCGATAATCTTGGTCTTAAATTAAGAGGGACTGTCAGTCCTATACACGTAATGCTTTATTTTTCAAATCATAGTTTCTTGAAAAGTATTTTTTAAACGTATGATCTGTTTGCACCAGATACGCAAATAGGGATGAAAGACAATTTAAAAAAGATTTGAAGGAACAATATCAATCAGTTTTTTAATTATTAATTTTTTTTTAAAGCTTCATTTTGAGAATCGTGGCGACATCTGTAGGACAACTTGGCTTAATTGATTAAAAAGATTTAATATTAATTTAAATAATTCACTCATGCATTATCTTTGTATGTTAATACAGAATTTAAATGATGCTTTTACATTTCAAGTACTTTTTATGACAAAAACGCTCATAACAAACGAGGATCTATGATTTTAAAATTTGATGACACACAAAAATAAATGTCGCCAAATCGTAGAAGGAAAAAAACGCCAATATCTAAATCATTCAAACTGTAAACCTAAACCACATGGAAAAGTGGGCGGAACTCATTATAAATCCAGCCAAAGAATTTCGCGCGACTTTTAAACTTGACTACTTTAGTTGTAGTATAGGTTGGATACTTTTAGATTAGATTTGGTTTAAATCATCGTCGCACTAGAGCTACACGAGGGCTATTGGCGCTTGGATACTTTTTGCTATTTTGATATGTACAGCTGTGGAAAAAGTTCCCACTAGTGATTATTTCGAACGTTAGTCATCCTATAGAACCTTTTTGACTTTGTGTTTATATACCATCATGAGTTTATTGCAGGACAAAAAAAATTGCATAAGGAGCCGTCTTCGTATTAAAAATGCTATTAACTTTAAAATTTTCAATGGCAGCACCCAATTTTATAATTAAGAAATATTAAGAATCCTCATAAACCCTAAATCTTAGTTTTTGTTACATTTGGCTGAATATTTGACGAGTTATTCAATCGAATCACTTAGTGACCTTTGGTTTACCATTTCTAAAATGACGGCCGTAGTCTGTGGGTTTATTGAAGGGAGAAATATAAACGTTTATTTAAAAATATTTAGGGAGGGGTCCTGGGATGTATAGTCAATGAGGATGAAGCCCTGGCGTTATTTTTAGAATATTTTATAATCTTCTTTTTAATTCGAACCATTTTTTTAATAGAAAAGAAGGTATTGACATGGTAGTCTTCCCAAAGTGTCCCGTCTGTCTGTCCTTACTTCGGTGACGAAATCTGTTCTATCCATCAGATCTTAAGAATCATTTTTGTCATCGAAAGATAGGACAGCAGGGACCTAACTTCATACTTTTTGTTCTTCTGTTTGTACGTCCATATGGATATCTGTCATCTTGTCATGTCGACGAACGCGACCCATTAAAGTAGCATTGGAATTTAATTTTTAGTCATTTAAATTACTGTTGCCACATCAGCAATATCACGAAAAACCTAATTTGAAATGTTAAAGATTATTAATTTTTTCTTTGTAAATCGATTTGGAATGGCGTTATAAAAAATATATAACAATGTGATTTTTTTTTAATGTTTATTATATTTGTTTACTAAGAAAGTGGTTCACAGTGTTACTTTTTTTTTTGCTTAAAGAGCTATAATTGGTATTAATTTACAATTAAATTCCTTTAATTATCAGTGCAATTTGGAGTTATTTCATGTTTATCATTGCCAAATGTTCTGGATATATCAGGTTTTTTCAAATATTATAGTTATTGATAGTTATTTAATTACAAGAATCTCGTGTAATTTAAGGTGAGATTTTCAAAGCATTGCCAAAGATCACGGAAAGGATGCTACAGGATGCGACTCGTTCAATTTTACATAATTATTCTTCAAACTGCAAATAAATTTAGCAAACTATAAGGATTATTTATTTAATTTGCGGAAGAAAAAATGTAATTATAGTGGCCAATTTTTAGAGTTTAAGATTCAAATTGTAACTGAACGCTGGGTTAGTCTATATTTGTTCTGAAGTTATAAATCTTGTGCGGAAGTGGTTATAGGTGGCAGTTAATGTTATTATAATACCCTTGCGTTTCGACGAGAATTTCATTCTAGTACTTAAGTAACTGCACATGTAGGCTTTTTAATTCTTTGAGAACTTCTCGAGCAACATTCAAGAACATGTGTCGTTTGGTGGCAGAGTACTGAAAGTTTAATGTGCCAATCACTCAGTCCGACGCTATTTTACAGGCCTTGAAAAGTTGCAAAAAACACATCAAGATTTCCCAGCTCCAAAGGTGTGCAATGTAGAAAGCTTCTTTCAGAACGAATGTACAGATTTGTGGCGGGAGTAAGGCTTGTAATAAAGAGACCAGTGTCTAATTAACAAGAGCAACTGAATGAACAAATTGACAAACTGCCACTAGCAATACAAAAGGTTCCTGCACATGTTATTGAAGACCATAAACCCGCGTTTGTTTGTATCTTGCTGACCTTATTATTGCCTTTGAAACTGCTAATACGACAGATTCATTATACATTGGGGTTTCTACTTTTGCATTAGTAGGCCATTAGTTTTAACAAACATAAAGATTGCTACGCCAACAATTAAAAGTACGGAACTAGATTTAAGGGGTTATAGTCTTAAAAATGTGCAAAGAAGGTACTACAAAGCATGTTTGATCTTTCATGCAATTTTTAACTACTCAATATATAAGTATAATTTTTTTATATGCAATTCTATAAGATTTACTTATTATATAACAAATTTTAAAATTTATGAAACTTCAGCCAAAACTAAAATAAATGATAACAAACATTAGACTATTGGAACACATTGGGATTAGGCTTGCGCGCGAAATTTTGAGGTCAAAATTGAAAAAATGACAAAGAAAATGATTTTATATTGTACAAATATGTACAAACAAAGACTTATACCTAATTTCTAAACTAAATTTTAATAAGTAATTATTTTCAGAGCTTTTTTTCTTAAATTTTTATTAATTTTTTTTAGAAAAAAGCTCTTAACATAAATTCTAATTAAAATTGAGCTCAGAATTTAGGTACAAGTCTTTGTTTGTACATATTTGTACCATATAAAGTCATTTTCTTGCTCATTTCTTCAATTTTGACCTCAAAATTTGGCACGCAAGCCTAATCCCAATGTGTTCAAATAGTTTTATGTTTGTTATCATTTATTTTAGTTTTGGCTGAAGTTTCATAAATTTTAAAATTTGTTATATAATAAATAAATTTTTTATAATTACATATAAAAAATCTACTTATATGTTGAGTAGTTAAAAAATTACATTAAAGATCACCTTCTTTGCAGATTTTTAAGACTTCTATGACCCCTTAAGAACAATACTGTTTATGTGCCGAAGCTAAACTAGTATTCCGAAGTTTACAGGGATGACTTTAGAGCAGTTCATAGCGGTATCAAATCTCGGTAATTATAAATAGAAATATAATGTATTAGTACGAGCAAACCAGAAAAGAAATCGTTTCCTGAAAGATCGTAATATTTACAAAATAAATACAATTTATTAAACAAATAAAATTAAATGAAAGAGACATAACCAAACAACACAATTTTTTTCCCTCCAGAACATCGTCCGGGTTGGTTGGTTGGTTGGTTGGTTTGACATATATTTTCAGGCTTGTGTGCTTGGTCGCAAGGACCCGCTTATAAGCCATCGTCAAGTAGGACAACACAAGACACACACATACACATATGACAGATGTTGCCATCTGTCGCCACCTCCACAATTTAGACATGTCCCTGAAGGGGAGGGAAATTTTCTCCAGGAACCTGTACCCATGGTGAACTGCGCAATGACCGACCACAGGACTTTCGGACCCAACAGATTTTACGAGCACGTACTCCGCATATACTCGGTAGGTCTTCAGTGGCGACCGGGTCTCGAACTCTCAACCTTCTGATCTCAAGCTGAGACCCTTTGACCACTAGGCTCCCTACAGCCCCACACATCGTCCGGGCTCGCAAAAGAGTACCGGAACCAGTTTTCGTTATTCTAAACCTGATTACAATCGAATAATCTTTATCTTGTGATTGAGAAAGCTTGCCATGCTCCACTCCCCAGAAAGAGAAACGTATCCCCTTTTTTAAATCGCCAGACGTATCATTTGGCGAAAATTTGTAACGCCACCTGGCGAGTCAGAATCAAAATAAAGTTGGCTGATAAATCCTCTTAAAGTTATCGATATGCAGATCAAAATTAAAAGAACAACGGAAAATCAACATTTTTGACCCAAAAACTCATCCGACCTCCATTAAGCTAAGAATCCATTTGCGTCCTAACTTGGCATAAATATATAGTTAATGTTTAAAGGCGAATGAGCACACTGGACTGCGGGTCTCCTAACCAAAGTGCTTCAGTGTTAATCCATTGCAAAAAATACTTTCTGAGACACATTTCTACAGTTGTATTACTTATTTTTGCATACAGCACATGTATTGGATCTTTTAAATTTATTGACGGGTGGCATAGTTAGGGATTTCTGGTGGAAGTGTTAAGGGGTCACAGGAGTCTTAAAAATGTGCAAAGAAGGTACTACAAAGCATAGTTTGATCTTTCGTGTAATTTTTTAACTACTCAATATATAAGCATAATTTTTTTATATATAAGTTTACAAGATTTATTTAATATAAAACAAATTTTAAAATTTATGAAACTTTAGCCAAAACTAAAATAAATGATATTAAACATAAAGCTATTTCAACACATTGGGATTAGGCTTGCGCGGCAAATTGTGAGATCAAAATTGAAACATTGACCATGAAAATGACTTTATATTGTACAAATATCTACAAACAAAGACTTATACCTAAATTCTCAGCTCAATTTTAATTAGAAATTATTTTAAGAACTTTTTTAGAAAAATATTATTAAAAATTTTAAAATTTTGATTAAAAAACTTTTTTTAAATAATTTCTAATTAAAATTGAGCTGAGAATTTAGGTATAAGTCTTTGTTTGTACAGATTTGTACAATATAAAGTCATTTTCATGGTCATTTTTTCAATTTTGACCTCACAATTTGCCGCGCAAGCCTAATCACAATGTGTTAAAATGGCTTTATGTTTAATATCATTTATTTAAGTTTTGGCTAAAGTTTCATAAATTTTAAAATTTGTTTTATATTAAATAAATCTTATAGAATTACATATAAAAAATTATACTCATTTATTGGGTAGTTCAAAAATGACATGAAAGATCAAACTATGTTTTGCAGTACCTTCTTTGCACATTTTTAAGACTCCTGTGACCCCTTAAATTGAGAAATTTCTAAAATAGGGTGTTCATGGTAAATGTAATGGCTAAGTGCAACATCGTTCGTATGTTTAGTTGACCTGCAATAGTTGACTCCCCGTGACGTACGTGCTGGCGTTATATTGAGTTAAAAAGACATTATTTTTGCAGACTTAAATATTAATAATAGGCTGTGGACGATTAAATATCAGCTTTATATTCTATTAATGATTGTCGAGATATGTCTATTTCTACCAAATATAGCCATTCTAGGTAGAAATCATGCAGCAATAACCTTATGTGAAGATAATGATATCAATACTCATTTTCAAGTCCCCAAATACATTCATTACACTGTAAAAAAAACCTGTAAATTTACGGTCATTTGCCCTTCAATTTTTACGGGCATTGGCCGTATTTGATGGAATACGGTCTGACCCACTAAATAAACGGCCATATCCCTTAAACAGTTAGAAAATAAGGGCAACCCCCGTATTTTTACAGTTTCAGCCCATCTGTTAGCAAAATTACTGCACACCACCGTAAATTTACATCCGGCAGGGGAAAATCCCTTCATTTCCAGAATGACGTCACACGTAAACTGCAACCGTGATGTTTTTCATCCCGCTAAAACCAAAACAAACAATTGAGGAAAACGAAGCTACATGCTGCATGGTTCTTCTAAAGAAAGAACAGAATGCTAATTAAAAGTAAGTAAAATGTTATTGTTTCTTTCGTTGAATGTGTCATCATTTTAAATATTAACGATTCTGTAAAAATTGCCCCTTTTTTGTTTTGTATCTATGAAGTTTAGCAGTCAACCACGTTCCCCAACAGCAACTATCATTCTAAAACGAATACAATTACTTATTCGAATATGTTACAACTTGTTTTACTGAGATTTTCCCATAATATTTTCTTTTTAGCAGATATCGCTATTAAATATTTATAATATTTGTAAAATTTCAATGATTATAAAATTCAGTTTAAAAATATAAATTAAGAAAGTGTCTGTCCTTGAAGATAGCTGATGTCTTGGTGTAGAAATGAATTCGCTTGTGCAGATTACAATTTAATGTTAACATCGTTCCAAGTTTTTAATAGTTTAATCTGATTTTTATTTGTATAGTTTGATAAGTTTTTGAAATTCAACAGTTGCTAGAACATCGGTAACCATATTATTTCTGACTTATTACAATGTAAATTCTAAAAATTGAAAAAGGCTTAAGGCAATATTTTGCTCGAGTGAAAGTTCTAAAATATCATTCAAGCTAGCATAATGAAGTGTATTTTAAAATGTGATTTTTTTTTCATATTTCGCACATGTGACATATATTCACAATATAGCTAACATCTTTTGATATTTTAATATATTTTGAAAATATAATTTACCTTTATTTTTACGAATTAAATTTTCTGAAGAGGATGTGCTGTTCTGGGAAAAGTGGAAACGTATCTTCAATTTCCCAAATTCTTTTTTTTTGTTGAGTGCCTTGTGTGGTTTTTTTTCAGATTTAAATGAATTTTATTACAGTTGTTTTTAAATATAATTTATTGTTTTGTAAACATTCTAGGTCAAAATCAATTTTTTTATGCAAATGTGTTTGTAAAGCACAAAAAGTTAAATTTAAGTACAAAATTTTAATTTAACGGAATTATCAGATTTCAATAATTGAGTACATTTTTATACTTGAATTATTTGTTATTCTTTTGAATTATTTTGTAAAAATAATTTTTTCAGCAATTAAAAAAAGACCTATAGCGGCTAGAATTTTTAACGCAAAGCAAAGCATGTTTATGACCCTTATTGCTTGGAAACTATTACAAACAAATTAAATTATTCTTTAATAAGATTATTTTTGACAGCAACGGACAAACACAATTCTTGGTAAATGCAATTCACAGTTGATTTTATGGTTTCCTTAACATATTTATTTTAAATTACTGCTAATTGTAAATATTCATCAAAATTTATTGTCGCCCTAATATTATATTATTAACAGAAGTGATTATTAGATTATTCTAAACAAATGTATATATTTAGGATTATTGTTGTTTTTCACCTCCCTGGTGAATGAAAGCCTACAGCAGGTCCAAGAGACCCGGAAGATTTAAAGTATGATCATCCGGCTCATCAATTGGATGCTTCCATGAGACGCCCAAACAGCAAAGAAGGTGAGAAGGACACTAACAGGTACAGTAGAAAGCATTTTTCTCTTATTCATTCATTATCTAAAAAAATTTCCAAAATGTACATATTTATTACTATCACACAAAACATTAATGCACAGTATCTAAGAGCATTTTTTTTTATTTTTAATAAATTTATATTTTTGTTTATTTATCCACAAATTCCAAAGTCTATAGCGCTTAACAGAAATTTTTTAATATTTTTGAGTTTTGTGTTAATAGCATTACCAGAGTGCCTTTTAAAGAATTACTATTTAGGATTGTGGTAGTTTGAGTTTCTAAATTTTTTAATTGTCTGAATTTTAAAATTTACGATCATTGCAAGTTTGACAGTTCACGATGGCCAGGATTTTCCAATTTCTAATCATTTTGTTTATACATATAAAATCAAAGTTATGGAATTTCAGCACTGCAGAATTTTATTTGTTTTCATAGAGAGTTTAAGACACAAGACCGGTGAACTAGAGCAGTCATAGTACAGCGGTGGCTAATTTAGAATAGGTGAACATTAGCAATTTTAAGAAAAATTATGGTGAGATTTTTCATAACCAGAAATAAAAAAATTGAATTGAGGATTTTGATAAAATTTTTACATTAACTGAGATTTAATTTAGTTTGCTGTTGCATTATTGGAGGATTCATTCGCATTTTGCGACTAGCGACCTTCAATTTTGAATTCTGTCTACTGCGAGGATAATTCAACCTAACCTTTAACTTATCTCGTTATATTTAGGGCAAGATCCTGTGTACTAACATCTGCAAGTGCATTGATTGCACAAAACTTGAAGGACAGCTAAGAAAGGAAGACTCTGATTGCACCTGGCAGATGCTGCGAAGTCAGGATCCAACAGCAAACTTCTCTTTGGACATCTCCCCAACAAGCCGCCTGTGCTAACAAGGAGTTGAAGAGGTATGAAATAATTATGTTGTTGACGTAGATTTGGGGTAATGCCTTGGACTCGTAAAAATGAGTTCACCAGAGAATTAGTTGGCACTCCAGGGGCGACAAGAAACTCTAGGAGAACTAAAATAGCTTTTCTATTAAATACTTACTGAAATTCTTATAGAAAAGCAAATATGTTTGCAACAGTAATTGCCACCTAGAGATTTTTACACCTTAGAAAAAATCCCAAAACACAGCCTCCAGTTGTAATTTAAATACCAAAATTAACTAATTTTTTTCACAAATTAAATTAATATTCATTATTGTTTGCCTAATTTATTATTACATTGTTCTTTCAAATTCAAGATAAAAGGAAGGTAAATTAAAAATGTCACCTGAAATTGTTTTCAGATCGCCTATTGGATATTAATTCCTGCTAAAAAAATTTTCCTTTTATGATCTTGATTACCATTTATGAGCCACTGTTGTATGGCTACGCTGTGAAAAGTAGTTGTTGAGCTCATGTTACATAGGAAGGTAAACTTCAGTAACCACAACAATGAATGGACCATTTTTCACTGGAGTTATTAACTTCAGTTGAGGAACCCTCAGTCAATATCTGAGAGTGCTTCTGGCCTAGAGTTGTTTGAAACAGCTATAAAGGTTCTGTTCTAATTAAGACATAGTGCAGTAAAATCATACCAGGTCATTCGTAAATCAGCTAAGAGCTCTGTCAGTTAAGACATTTGCCTTGCATGCAGAAGGTATCAGGTTCAGGTCCACGCATCCTCAAAATAACTGCCAACGTATACAGCAGCCTGAACAGCCAAAAATGTCTGATAAATGATACCCAATATTCATACTCAGTTATAGCTCCTGGACTGTAGAACTGGGAGTCTAGGTTCGATTCCTGAGTAAGACTTGGTTGTAAACAGTACAATCTCAAGTCTTGTAATTGGGTGAAAACCTTGTAGGCTGTGTGTCATAATGAACTATTAACCATAACCCTAAATCAACCACTGTTCTGAAGGCTTTTTTTTATCCGATTTACAGATTGTCCTGGAATGCCTAGTGGCTAATGCAAGTGAAGCAGAGAAGTCTCACTCGCAGGAAGTAGAAATCAAAAGACTGGTATTGGAGAAGTTAGTTCGATGTCTGGTTCCGATCATCGACTGGGCTAATCAAACAAAAGGTAGGGTGGTCTATTTTTATTTTTTATAATGTATCTTTTATAAACAATATTGAATTTGGCTATGACTATTGGCAAGAAATAAAGAGTGGCCAAAATGTTGATGTCTGTAATAAAAGTTAGGTTTCAAGTTCTTTTTGTGAAGGTTTGAAACATAGACCCAAAAAAATGAAACTACTTAGAATAGTCCTCCAAAGATGTTATAAGTAATTGTAACTCAACATTTCAGAAAATTCTTTTTAAAAAATAAATTGACTGAATATAACATTTATTAAAAATGTCAAAACTGTAATTTTCATATTTAAGAGTACACGGGAAGAACCGATTGATTTATTAGGCGGACGCCCACAATTGTCTGCTTGGCGGACATTGGCGGCAGAAAACTGGTTTCTCTTTTGTTTTTCGTCGCTTGGTCTAAGCGTCGGGATCGTCAATCGCCTGAATCTTGGTTGCTAGGAACCACAGAGAAGGTAGTTAAAGTATTAGAGTGGCAGATCACGTGACCAACAACACTGGATTCATTGGGGCTCTTGTGGGAGCTCCTTGCGCGTCCCGTCTGTCGTTAGCATTGGAGATCACGTGATCTGCCACTCTATTACTTTAACTATGATCTCTGTGGTATTAACTGAATTCCTTACACAAGTTTAAGCGATCACTCGCTATCATCGCCTAAGTGGCCTGCTAAGAAAAATTCTCTACAAAATCATTCGGTTTTTCCTGTGTACCCGCGTATTTGTTTAGGCTATGAAACTTGGAGAGTCACAATGAAATAGATAATTCTATTAATGCAGGTTGTGTGTTTGAAGGGATTTGATAGCTTAGGGGCGTCCATATTTTACGTTAGACGACTTTGGCGATTTTGTCCCCCCCCCCCCTTATCACTCTTCTCTTGGTTATATTTCATGGCTTGACACTCGCATGAGATTTGTTGATACTATTATGCTGAACCCAAAACAAATCACTGCAAGCAAATAACAATAATTTATGGACTCCCCCTTAAAGTGTCTTGCTTTCATAATCTTCTATGATATGCACTTTGGTAAAAATAAAATATATTTCTATTATAGTTTCAAAACTGGATATGCAGTGACATTGAACTAATCTTTTATTAACATTCATTTTGGAGTGGAGCTAGTCATGAAACACCTGAACATATTTTGTAAATAAGTTTTATCATCATAAGGAACTGCTTGAGTTTTACCCTTTTTTGATCCAAATTTTAGAATTGACTTGTAAAAAAGTTTTACGATAAGCATATTTAGAATTTGATATGTTTTTACACAAATAGTGTGACTTTTAAACAGCAAACATACTTTACAAATCTAGATGATGTATAAATTTACTATTTTAAATGCTCATTCCATTCTCATTCTTGTCATTCCATTTGACATTGTGTTGTTTTACACAAAAGCATAGAATTTCCATAAATCAGGGACTGATCTGATGAATTCACATGAGTTTATAATAAAAAAAAAGACTTTAAAATTTGAATAATTAAATAACATAACTTTTTTATATCTTTGTAAATGCTACTAAAATATAAATAATTTACAGGGTGTAGGACTTTAGTAAAAATTTTAGTTCTTATAATTCTTCCGATGTTTTATTAATTACATTTAAAATTCAAATATTTATTTAACTGATTAAAATAATTAAATATTTTATAAATGTGTGTGGATTTTTTCGTTCTAGAAATTTATTTCCATGCTATACGTCTTGCGAGTGTAATACTTTGATGTTTGTTTTTTAGTTAAATTTATTTTATAATTTAATATGTGAAGAGTCGAGGGGAAGAAAACCTTGATTTGCTTAGGAATCTTCCCATAATTTGGTCTGCTTGCAGACATTGGTGATAGGAAATCAGCTTCTCTCTTGGTACAAACGTGGGACTTGTGTCTCGCGTGAACTGGGGTTGCTGGGAGAGAAGAACCAAGTAAGGAACTGATTTCCTTACACCAGGTTAGGCGATGATTTGCTAAAACTGCCAAAGAGGCCTGTTGTAGACAGATTCCTATGCTAGGAAGGGTTTTTCCCCCTGTATTATTCATGTGTGCTAATGTACTATTTTTTAAGTTAATATACTATTATTGAAAATTGTTCTACTTGTAATTTCAATGAATAAAATTAAATGTTTGATGAAATTGCTATTTTGTATTTTGATTTTTTTAATGCTATGAACACATCGTTAATTAATTTACCTAGACCGTCAGAAAACGGTCAGATATATACAATTACACACTATCAATTTACGGTTAAACCGTAATCAGTTAGACCATATATTTACATTCAAAGACTGCAGTTATACGCTTGATACCGTTATTATGGCTGTCAATTTACGGTCCATGGTCGTTTAATTACGCTTAAATAGTAATTAGGTATACTGTAATGTTACGTTTAAGGACCGTAATTTTACAGTTGTCACTGTATTACTTTGGGTCGTTAAATTACGGTATGCAGGAAATTATGGGCATGAGTGTATTTTAACGGTGCATGGTTGGAAACTTTGTTGCCGTCCCAAGCCCGTAATTTTACTGTGATTTTTTTAACAGTGTACTTTCTAATAAAAGCTATGTGCTTCGTATTACTCTTACGTGCTTTTCTCGTGAAATGTCTAGAATAATTCTAATGACGCACATTTGAGGTCAACTATATCAAAATATAGTTGAATTTATTTTTATAAATGTCGCAAGAAAAGGTGTAGCAGAGTGGAAACTAAATAAGAGAGTGTGACAACCACCAGCAGGTAAAACTAAGATATCTTTATTGATAAGACAGAACGAAGATTACAATACAACAGTAAGGTTAGTATATAAAGGAAACTTAAGCTGCGCACGCATTTGATGAGTACGTATTTGGTTTCCGGATGTACTTGGATTTGCATATAGCAACACCCTCCCTCAAACCAAAAACATCCGAGAACCACAATACTACTAAATTTTACAAGAAATACTAAATTTTATAATTTCAAAAACTAATCAGTTCACTTAACATGATCACAAAAAAAAATAACATCCAACTTCAATATGAAATTAACATTTCAAACAAACATTATATTTCTAAATTTTTCAAATAACAATTTCCCAAGTGGTTTGGTTAACAAGTCAGCAATTTGCTCACTGGAAGGCAAAAATAATATTAATACAGTTTTATCCTGAACTTTTTCTTGAACAAAATGATATTTCACATTTATGTGTTTAAGCCGTTTTGGTTGTTCACAAGACTTGCTTATTCGAATAGCAGATTGATTGTCCTCGTAAATAGGTATTACTACATTTTCATACGATCCAAACTGTAGTTCTAGTAACAGATTACGAAGCCAACAAGCTTCAACTACACTTTGGCTTAATGCAATATACTCCGCTTCTGTAGAAGAAAGAGCGACACAAGTCTGTTGTTTAGAGCACCAAATTACTAAGCAATTGTAGATTTGAAAGCAATACCCAGTCGTAGATCTCCTAGTAATTTCATCGCCACCCCAGTCGGCGTCAACAAAGCCTTTAACTAAATTAGAGTCCAAATTCTTCCTATATACTAGTTTTAATTGAATAGTACCTTTAATATAACGTAATACTCTTTTCAAATGTAACAATAATTCATTATTCCCATAATTTTGATACCTGCTAAAGATGCTAATAGAATTACATAGGTCGGGTCTGCTTTCAAGCATTGCATACATAATACGACCTATAATTTGTTTAGAGTCGGAACCTGTTAAAATTAGATCATCTACGTAAATAAGTAGGTATAACTTACTAGTTTCAGTAATCCTGTAATACAAACAATGATCATAATCAGATTTCACAAAGTTTTGAGAAAGCATAAAATCATGAAATTTTTCGTACCAATACTTAGGTGCCCTTTTTAATCCATAGATAGACTTTTTAAGTTTACAAACTTTCCCACTAGGTAAATTACAATTTTTAGGTAAATACATGTATAGATCCTCCTTAAGTTCACCATGTAGAAATGCACTACAAACATCAATTTGATAGATTACCCAGTCAAAATTTACACTTATTGCTAATAAGATTCTTAAAGTATTTAATTTAGCTACAGGTGAATAAAGATCTTCGAAAATTACATTTTTCTGCTGAAATCCTCTAGCAACTAACCTGCAATTATATGATAAGATATTACTACCTTTATTATCTCTTTTAATTTTGAAGACCCACTTACTATCAATAACCTCAAAGTCATCGGATTCGTCGACAATGTCCCAAGTCTCATTTTCAGATAAGGCTGCAAGCTCGGCATCTATGGCTTGCTTCCACTTTCCAGACGAACTCGATTTCATGGCTTCTTCGTAAGTTGTAGGCTCCTCCACGTCTGTTATGCTCCCGTAGCTGGTTTCACAGTCAGGATACCTGGAGGGTTTCTTTAGTTGATCTCTAGGTCTAAGAGTCATTCTGGTATAAGTCTGTGAATTAGACGAGGCTTCACTGTTGTTGTCGACATCAGTAGCAGTTGATTGGTTGTTGCCTAGTACGTCCATCTTGTCCTTCTGTGAATTAGAGGAGTCTTCACTGCTGTCAGAATCCACTTCTGTTTGATGGTTGTTGCCCGTGACGTCGAGCTGTTTCTCTTCTTGTTCCTTCTCAAACACTCGCACACAATTATCCTTTGGATAATGCGAAGTACTTTTATTCGGGTTGACTACTAAATCTCTGTGCAATGTCACAGTGTTAGTTTTTGCGAAATACACCCTAAAACCTTTGGTTGTTTCACTGTATCCAACAAAGGTGCCTTTTTCACTCTTAGGATCGAGTTTTCTTCGTTTTTCTTTAGGAACATGTACCCATACTTCTAATCCAAATGTATATTTTAAATTTTTCACATCGAAAACCTTATTTTTCCACAATTCGTATGGAGTCTTTCCTTTAACCGAGCTAGTTCCAGTTCTGTTAATTACATACACTGCGGTGTTTGCAGCTTCTGCCCAAAATTTCTTTTCAAGTTTTGCAGCCAGTAGCATTGTTCGAGCAGCTTCCATAATAGTCCTCATTTCGCGTTCAACACGCCCAAGTTGTTGTGGGTTATAGGCTACAGTTGTTTGATGTTCTATACCGTGACTGATCATGAGGTTTTTAATTTTACGGTTATTAATTTCAGTGCCATTGTCGGATCTTAATACTTTAATACTTTTGGTCAATTGGTTTTTACACATCAATATGTACTCCAACAGTTTATCGTGCACTTGATACTTATTTTCCAAAAAGTACACTTGTCTAAAATGAGAGTAGTCGTCTTTTAGCACGAACATGTAACGAGATTTTCCGATTGATTCAACTTCGATCGGACCACACAAATCAGCGTGAACCAATTCGCATATTTCGGAAGACTTCGACTTGCTTTCTGGAAAAGGGCTACGATGCTGTTTTCCTTGAACACATGCATCACAAAATGGGTTTTCTGACGAGACTTTTCCCCAACTAATATCGTTTTCGGCTAAAACTTTCTTTACGTAGTCAAAATGTTGATGCGCTAGTCTTTCATGCCAATACATTAAATTTTTCATTTTACTTTCTGCAACACAACACGCGTCTTCTTGATTTACTAGCAAATTTGGTTCTACAGGCTTATTTTTATCTAGACTAAACATCATTTTAAACAATTTCCTTTCACGTTTGGCTACCGCACAAATTACTTTTGATTTTCTATGAATAAATTTAGCACTATCATAATCTGATATCATATACACTCCCTTGTCTAAAGCTTTACCTTGGGAAAACAAGTTAATTTCCAATTCCGGAACATACAAAACGTTTTGCAACTCAACTTTAAAAAACTTTTCACCGTTAAATGAATTGACGAAAACTGACCCAATGCAAGTTCCAGAAATAAAACTACCATTACCAATTTTTACTTGTTTGGGCTCTTTTAACTTCAAATATTTACTAAACATACTTATATCATTGCACATATGCTCACTAACCCCAGAATCTAAATAAAAGTTTGCATCACAATTTGAATCTACTATCCCCATAAAGGCAAAATCACCTTTACCATTTTCGCTATTACTAAACTTACAATTCTTACTTTTCCTGAAGTAACAATCTTTGACCATGTGTCCCTTTTTACCGCAAAAATGACAGGTCACGTTTCTAGTCTTCTGAACGTTATTTTGCACATTTTTACTAAAACAAAACGCCTTTTTGTGTCCCAACTTCCCGCACGCGAAACATTTTATATTGCTCTTTGCTGCCAGAGCAACAGTCACTTCTCTAGTTTTTAGTCTTTCCTCTTCGACCAACAGACGCGCGGTCAAGGTATCCAAGGTCCTCTGATCATCAGCAACCGATTCCCATGCTGAAACAAAGTGCTTGAACTGTTCAGGAAGAGACATGGTTATCTTGGTTATAACCATCTTTTCAGGAATTTCTTCACCTAATTGTCTAATTTCTGCAACTATATTCTGAATTTTCGAAAGAAAGTTCATCACACTATCTTCGAACTTCAAGCTGTAGAAATTTTGCTGTAGTAAGTGGACACTCACATTCGAACTTCGTTCATAGACAGCACACAACTTGTTCCACATCTCATGAGCCGATGTGCACGACATGATGTGAGATATCGGACTCGAATTCATTCGTGATACCAGAATTTCTTGTGCTTTTGCGTCTTTCGAGATGAAGGCTGCATACCCGTCCGCAGTTGGCTCCGGTTTTACAGTTGCTCCGCTAGTCACATCGAAGAGACCTTTAGATATCAAACTTAATCTAGTTTGAAACTTCCACACGTTCCAGTTCGTATCACTCAGCTTAATAAAGCTACTACCCTGCTGGTGTAATTCTTCATCCATTACAGCAAACTCACACTACACTCGCTTTTACAAATTAAAACTAAATTTTAATTTTTAAACTTATTTTTAAACTAACAGGTCGGCACATGGGCCCATAACCTGTAGCAGAGTGGAAACTAAATAAGAGAGTGTGACAACCACCAGCAGGTAAAACTAAGATATCTTTATTGATAAGACAGAACGAAGATTACAATACAACAGTAAGGTTAGTATATAAAGGAAACTTAAGCTGCGCACGCATTTGATGAGTACGTATTTGGTTTCCGGATGTACTTGGATTTGCATATAGCAACAAAAGGTTAATAATAGGATGTTGATAAGGAAGTATCAATTTTAAAGCACTATTAATAGTATAGTTTAGGTAATTAACTTGAAACAAATCTAATATATCCCTGCTCGGTTGAAAGTCCCACGTAACCAACATTTCTGTGAGCTAAAATAGTAGCATAAATGAAGTGTTTTTAATATTGCTATCATATATACCATACCTTTTTAACAATAGTTATATGTTCCCGAATTTCGATTGAAAATAGTTCTTAAGGGGAGAACATAGTTAGCGACATCAAAAATGAGCAATTCTTAGTATTGATTTCGAAAGGCTTTATAAATAATTTAAAAATTATGTTACAAAAAACAAATTGTACCAAGTTAGAAATTGTACTTCTATTATTATATTTACACCTAAGAATTTTATTATTATTTTTTTTAAAAAAAAGACATCTTTTGAAACGTTCAATTACGAATTATTTTTGCGAAGTATTTTTTTCGGTACCATTTGTACAAAAAATATAGGGGAGAGAGGGGTAATGGCGCCACCTTAAGGGAAATTGACTTTTCATGCAGAAATGTGTTGCAATTAATGTAAATTGTAATGAGCATATCATACTACAGTTCATAACCTATCTTGTTGTAATTTTTTAAAATTTAAATCTTTAATAGAAACTGAATAAAATTGTGTTTTTCTAAAGCTCGCACAGTGGCGGGATTACCCCGGTATATGGGGTAATGCCGCCACACTACTGATGTTATGCCGCCACATCAATAAACAAAGCAAATAATCTATAAATAATGGAAAATTACATAATAAAGCAATACATATAGAACTAAAATAGGTTTAATTAACTTTGGAATTGTAAACATGGTACAGGGTACAGCTTTCTTACTAACTTTCTATGTGCAACTAACTATGCAGGTTTTTTTTTTTTTAAGTTTCGTTGGTCTATTTGACCAGTTCAGTTATTCTTTTTCGTATACGTGGCATCTCTAACGATAACTAATAGGTTGTAGGGCCAATATATGAAATTTCTATTTTACGGATTATGCCGCCATCCTTTTTGGATGTGGCCGCATAACCCCAGAGTGATGTGGCGCCATTACCCCAGTACACAAAATGGCATTGACGACTTGTTTAAAGAAAGGTAGTTAATCTAGCGTCCAAACTAACGACGTGATAAAATAGCCAAATAATTACTCTTTTAAATGATATATAACTGATTTATCTAACTTAGAGATAGCAGTCACTTATCGCTTAATTTCAGAAGGCTCAAGATTAGATGAAAATCACTAAAAACCGTATTTTTAAAATAACTTTACACCAACTCACCGCACGGCCATTAGCGTCTATACTACAAATTACTTTGTTTCCTGCTACAGGTCAGCGCTCACAGCCCCCTTCCCACACACACCGCTGGCGAGATACAAGGGGTGGCGGCATTACCCGAGGTGGCGGGATTCCCCTGCTCTCCCCTACAATGAGTGCACGTAAAACTTGTTTCAAATGCAAGTAAACAGCTAGATTTATATTGGTCAACTGTTTTTTTTTTGCCTAAAATAATTTTTACATTTTATTAAAAAAAAACATTATATTCTAAATGCATAAAAATTCTGATTTTCAAAGCAGAAAAGTGTAAAAAAATAAAAAAAATTGTAATTTGTAAGACTAAATGAGGTGATCTAAATAGATCTAAAATGGTTTTATGACACACAAAAAAACTATTAAGAAATGTTTAATAGATTTGGAGAAAAGTGTTCCGATGTGTTGAAAATTATAGTTTTGAGAAAAATGCGGAAAACAAATACTGTCGATCCCGGTTAACACGAATTCAAAAGAACCACCGAGACATTTCGTGTTAACCGAGAAAAAAATACTTTCTAAGCCACATTTCTCCGGCTTAGTGGATATTTTTACAAACGGTTTGTTTTTTTTGATAAATCTAGCTGACTTAGAGGTCTCTATAATCCCACTTTTTGAAGTAGCATAAAATATTTTGTGTAAAACTATTTATTGAATATTTAAAAATATATTCGTACCAATAGAAAAAATAGGGATTGTCGGGACCTGTAAGTCAGCTACATTTATCACATAAAAATATTCCAATCTGTATCATATGGTTTATCATAGATAATTTTTCTTGGTTCTAGTTCTATTTATATTATTTTTTATTTAAGTTAAAAAAAATATTTAAACTAGTCAAAGGTAGAATTGTATATTGTACCTTTGACCAGGAAATTAGGCAACACAGCAAAGAAGAAGAAAATATCATATTTATCAGTACAACAAATTAATGGAATTCAAATGTATACAGGGCAATCTAAACACAATGAGAATGTTGTTAATGGCAGTATTTTAAGAGTTTTAAATTTAATGTTTGCTAACTCAAATTTATATTTTAAAAATGTCTACTCCAAATAACAAACATTCTGACAGAAGAGCAGATCCACTATTAATATTTAATAGTATGGTTTAGTAGTTTAGCCACAATAAATTCAATATCAATATTATCTCCGCCCTAGTAAAGTAGCGCCATCTATAGGCGATGGAACAAATTACGAAATCAAATAGTAAATTTTATTAGTTGATAAACAATTAAACATAATAGAGTCTTTAATTCACAAAGTAACTACTTATAGATTTAAAAAATTAATTAATTTAAATTGTCTTAGTAGCAATCAAAACAAGGCATCGCTGTTTGTCCATAACTTTTGCTTTTTTTTCAAACAAACAATTAGCACCACATGGATTTGTTTTTGAAATTATAATTATCTTTTTATTAATGGTGTATTTTATTAATTGATAGACATAACAGAATATTTTATTCAAATAGCAACTACTTGTAGACTTACTAACTTGTCTTAAAAAGCAGTTAAGAGTAAATGCAGTAAGAAAATATCTTACAATAACAGTTAGGGAAAAAAAAAACACATTGGAATTAAGAAATGTTCATAAAAAATTTGAATTTTGCCCTAGTAACTAACTTATGATTTCTTTTTTTTTTCTTATTTATTTGGTAGGAATGTCGGAAGGTTGATAAGGCCCTTTAAAGAGTTTAAAAATTCAACACTGTTTCGCATATTCCAAGATTGCCGTTTTAGTTTTGCTTCGTATTGGCCCTTTTTGAACGACGATATTTAATTAAAGCATAAAGTGTTTTTTTAAGCATTCTTTCGTGTTTTCTTCTTCAAAATTTGTCCCCGCAACCCACAAGAACTTCCATTCCACTGGTTCTTACTTGCTTAGTGCTCAATAGATGGCGCCAACTACACTAACTTTTCTTTTATACTTAAAAACAGAAGAATGCCGACATTAAAAAAAATTTTTTCACAAAAGTTTTTAACATTTTGAGGCCTAAATAGCTTACTATAAATGGTAAGTTAACTTTTTATCAGTTGTTCAAATCGGCATGAATTACAACCAATTATATCTAAAAGCTATAATTTATACTTTTTAATGGACCAAGAAGATACACACAAAAAGAAATGAAAAAATAAACATTATATACAAAAACCCTAAGATAGTGTAGGTGAAATACTTAGGAATATTTCTAACTTTTCATTGTTAGATATTTATAATTTTTTAATCGCACATATTTTTCAAAATATTTGTTCATAAACACTCAAAAAGCCTACAAATTACTCCACTATTTTATGGTTTGTGAATTTTTATAAATCTTGTTTAAGAGTTATTATAAAAATACCATGTCAGAACTTTGACCTGGACACTGCCGAGCATTAAATTTGGCCAAAAAAGAACTTTGTAATAGTTTTCACCTAGGTCTAAACTTCAAACTTTTACTCCATAAAATTTTGCAATATAATAGAAGGAAGCTTAATTTAACGAAAGGGATGTAACCTGTTTTCTTTTTGTAGTTAATGCTTATTAAAGCAATTTATACATACATGATTTAAATCAGACAACATGTTGTTATACAGTCGCATCCTGCTGGGCGGCTTACTAGAAAAGCGATGGCAAATCGGCACTTGCTGTTGGCCCGCTGCTAAATTGCCGCTTTAACCCTTTCAGTCCCAAAAATTTACTTCACTACAGAAACATCTGATATTCACAAAATAAGCTTATTTTAGGTCAAATATGCGAATTCCATAAGAAAAAAAAATTCATTTAAATTTTTTATATGGTTTTTGAAACAATGCCAAAATTCTTTAACTGTGGAAAACAACAAAATAAAAATATATATATTACCTAAAAACACTTCGAGTTATATATTTTAAGGTATCTGACCATATTATTAAAAAAAATTTAGTAATTATTTTAACCGAAATAGTTTAAATTGGGTTTTAAATATGTGGAACTGAAGTGAACTTATCAAAAATCAGGAGAAACGCTTGTTGACTATTTTCTAAATAAAAAAAATAGTAGTTCTGATTTCTATTGAGATTAAAGTAAAATTTTGTCTGATAGAACAAAGTGTGAAGAATCGAATGATGTGTGTTTGGATGTCATAGCGGGACATAAACATTTTGAAAAAAATATTGAAAGTGATGATGCCAAATGGCATCACTGAAAGGGTTAAAACAACAGTAACTGTTGGGCAGTTGCCGTTTCACTGCTGGAGAAAATGCAGCTGTCTGGAAATAAGTGATGGATCGCTGCTGGCCAGTACTGCTGGACCAGCATTTTTCCAGCGGACACTATTGACTTTTAAGTACACTTTGCTCCCGGCACTGAATCAGCAGTTCGGCTGCTGGAAGACAGCAGTTTCCTGTTGCTGTCCCAGTGGATTTTTCTTTATTGGGAGGTCCATCAAAGCAAGCTTCCCGTTTCACTCAGATTAAGACTATAGCTGGACATCAAGCATGTAACTTGGTGTCAGCTGCGTATCTGGGTAGTTATTACAGTTAATGTAGACTCTCCTGCCCTCTGTCGATCTTCATGCTTTATTAATGGTTGGTTCTTAGCCTGGCTATAGTTTTTGTCGAATCTATCTGATTTTATATTATAAATAAAATTTCTAGTTGGAATTGAGTAAGATTGCACTTAGTTAAGATTTAGCTAATTGCAGCTGCATCTTGGAGGGAATTGTTATAGCCGTTAATTTTGAGATTTCTGCTTTATTGGCTAATTTATCTGCATCTTCATTGCCTGCAATTATTTTAACATAATTTTTTAGCAAAACATTTGTACTTTTTTTCGATAATTTTAATTTATATTTCATCCTGACGCAAAGTTAAATACCAGCATACATGCTGAAAGTACTTTGACGAGCATTTGATAATTAGATTCTATCTCATCTATTTTGGATACGAGGCCAAACGCAACGTGCACAAATTATCTGCAGTCGTATCTTAATTGTCGATGAAAAAAATGATAATTTGGAGTTCATGAGTATATGAATGGAAAGAAATGACTTAAAATGACTTGGAACTGTTCCAAATGCCTCCTAATGTTTCTATACTCTACCTTCATTACACCAGAGACTTATCTACGCTGAGTTAAATCGTATTTTAATGCTACTTTGAATTTAATTCAGGTGTATCATTGCGCTATCAAGTCAAAAGTAATTTGTTCTATTTACATACAAGTTAATGCTGAAATGTTAAATTTCATTCGCCACTATACTAAAAGTTCATTGTTTTTCTTTTACACCGACTTGAATATCTCATTTAAAGATTTATCTGCGTTTATGTGTGGATAGGTTGTTAAAGATAATAAAGCAGCCCTTGATCTTCAGTGATTTAACGAAATGCCAATATAAAATGAACCTATGAATCATGTATTAAATGTATAAAAAGAAATTACGAGGTTCTACTATTAATGACTATGATTTTTATTATAGTAACTGAAACTTCAAAATTGAATTTAATAGATGAAAAAACACAGATTTGTCGAGAGGGAGCTCTACTTTAATAGAATAAAGTTGATTATGTTACTTGTTGCCATATGGCAACAGTATGCATTAGAGGGTTAATCGGGAGAGTTTTATTTTTATCCTTACTACCAAAATTACCTAAAATTTAGTTTTTCCCTTGTTGTTCCTTTAACGCTGTGACGCAGATGAAAAAAAATACAACACACCTTGCAGGCGTTCGAATACAGTACCCGTGCTGGTAAACGTGACTGAAGTAATTACAGTATAGTGTTACCGATAGTGCGTTTTTATTAGCAAAAACCAAACCCAAAACACACCAAATTATAATTAAAAAAGCATTACAACCGCTTCAAGCATTCCGATCATCTTAATTTAAATTATTTACGATTACCAACACATCCACATAAACCCCTTATAATTACTCCCGTTTAATTACAAATAGAAACAAGGCAAATCAAAGCCGGAGAACAAATTAAATAACCGTCATCGCGACACACACAAAAAAAGCACTTTTATCAATACCAAACCGCAAGATATAATTAAATCCCATACAGATAAAACCCCTAATAGCGTCCTAGGACTTAACAAGCAATCTTCTCTAATTGAATTGTGTCCAAAGACTTTATTATTCAGTGACAGTTTCATTAAGCAAGCGGAGGCAATATTAATGAATCAAAAAGTTACGAATTCGTCCGAAGCTTTTAATTTAAATGCGAAAGCGAGGCGAATATCATTCTCCTCACGGCGACTTCATCAGAGAGATTCCATTTGGTGGCCAATGAAATTATGGAAGGAGAGATGCATTTCCTCCCCGCTACCAACTTTTAGAGCATCCCCCCTCCCCCGCTTTCTCTGGATTCGGAAAGAGAAAAAAAAACATATTCTTCCCCCTCCTAAAAAATAGTTTCTTAAAAAAATCTGACTTTGAGAAAGAAGGGTGTAACTCCCAAAAGAGATGATTTCAATTAGGTTTTAGTTTCAAGATGTCCTAAGTAGCTTACTTTGGAGGCGAAAATCATGTAAATGCTGTCGGAGTCATGAAAATTTACCTGAAATGATGTCATTTTGATAAATAAAAAATGATCTTAAAAATGTGGTCCGTTGAAAGATTGCGTTCAGAAAATAATTATGACTATTTTTAAACCGAATTGAAAAAGTCGTCATTATTATTAGGTCGAAATAATAGACGCAGTGCTTTTGACATATTTAGTTGATCTTTTGAGGCAAAAATCCCAAGTTAATATAATTTTTCTAATCCTTATTTCGGTTTTAAAGCGGATATTTATGACGTCTTTTTAACATGCTTTATTGTGTTTTTGGCCCAAAATCTTGTTTAGTTTGGGTCGCACGAAGTAGAAAATCTATTTGATGGGAATCACTAAGCAACAAAATTTTGAAAGCATTTTATAAATGCTGTAATTATTTAGTGTGAAAATTAGAAATTTTGTAAACTAATCAGTTAAAACGGAGTTTCAGAAAAACGGGTTACCTCTGTATTTTACATATATTAGAAATTATTAAACTATATCTTCAATCTGGTGTTAACTAACTGTAAAAGCAAAAAATGACTCGGTGAAAAGCGTCATACTCGTGTAAAAATTACTTTGTAAGTAAATTATCATTTTATTACAGTATAAAAATTCACAAAGCTATTACATGTAATTTCGTGGTGTTCTCCAATTTTAAGCAAAGCGGAGGAACGTCTTGATAGTTGACTGAGTTACTCTATAAATTTACGAGAAATTTACGAAGTTGCGCCCCTTTGCTTCTGATGTTCCACAACTCTGAGTCAAAAAACAGGAGATTCTGGGAGAAATGGAGAAAAAAGGAATTAAAAATAAAAACTTCGCCACCGGAGACCTACATCAAACGAACCGGGATTATCACATACACACAGCGGAAAAAAGAAAACTGGGAAATAATAAATAAATAAATAGATAAATAAAAAGATAACTCGAAGAAGAGGACTGGCCAAAAAGCACCGAGTCTCGCTCCATTACTTTGGATAAAATTAACAAAGGAAGAAGCGGAACTTGAGGGGTAACCTCTTCTGCTCTTTGAAAATTAATTTCTCGCGGACGCACGGTTGTGGGAAATAAATTATTCAACCTGCGCGCTCATCAAAATTTCATCCCAAAGACGGCAGCTCCGAAAACTTTGTCTCTGCAATTGCAGCAGGGTTGGCTGAAAAGAACCACGCACGTTTTCACCACACTTGCCATTAAATTCTCGTGAAATTAATGGTTTCAACTGGTAATGGACGACTTGAAAGGCCACGCCTTCAAGCGATATCACAGTTATGTCAATCGTTGTCTTAAACCCCACAAACAAAATAGTTAGTGGCTAATTCTTCAAAACTATATGGGCCACTCCAAAAGTGACGCCACATTTACGTCAAATATTGTTTTAAACTGGCAATGGACTACTGGAATGGTCACTCCTACAGTGTATTAAACCGCACAAGAAGCGAACCACCCGCCAGCTATAATTCGTTGAAACTAGAACGGTCAAGCTATCAGGAACGCCACAGTTATGTCAAGCATTGTCTTCCTTCCGGAAACGAAATCCCGATCCATCCCATCCATTAAGTTGCCAGAATAAAACGGATAAAAATACGGAAACTTTCTGTATTAAATTTGATAAGTTTCTGTTACAAGTGAAGAGTCAAATCAACTCAGTCATCACTCAACACAAGCTAAAAGTAGCAATGTTGTTGACACGAACACTTCCCTGAAGGGACGTCATTGACAACGAGTTTTGGAGAAAATGATTGTAAACAGTAAGTGAGTTTAGGAAAATAGTTTTAAACCTTTGAAAGTACTGCGCATTTTCCGTAAAAGTGACGTTTTTTTTTACAGTTTCCATATTTACTTATTATTATTATGTCTACTCTCCCCCCCCCCCCTTATGAAGGTTCCTGAATAAAAAGCAAGTTACAACTGACAATTTGATACCGCTTGTATGATAGAGCTTTACCAAAATAGTTACTTTATTTCGAAAACCCACAATAATTTAAGTCCAGCTTTGTCGGAAAAACCGTTATATTAGTTTACGGTTTAAACTGTTTGAAGTTTTGCTGGGAAGTGTTTCCGTGTGTTCGCTGTATAGCAATAAAAGTTATTTGGATATCAACTATTCATAGATCAAATAGTTTATGATTCAAAGTTTGTTTGCAAGTATTAAAAATCGACAAATTAATATCATATAGGTATCAATCTGTGATCAAGATTTCACCTTTATCATAATAATTATTTTTTTAAACTCAACGATTTCTCAAAATGTGTAATTGCAAAAAATTCTTCTTTTAACTAACGGAAGTTTTAATAGCACTTTTGCTGCAAGAATTAAAAAAAAAATCGACGCCATTTTTGTTTCTGACAAATTCAGATGCACATGCAAAAACGTGAACTATTAGAGAAATAACAAAAAATTCTGGTAGCAAAACTGCCATTAACATTTCCTTCAATTGATGAAGGAATTTTTAGAAGATTGTAGTTCAGGTGTTTGGTTCTTTTCGAATAATCCCGATCCAATTTCGCTCCGGTTTTCCCGTCTCTGCCCCCCCCCCCCGCACCCTTTTAAGTGAAGAAGGGGCAAAGTGGGGGGGATTAATTGATTAGATATACATCAAAACTGTATTTACTGACGAAATTAAATTCCCCTCTCCTGATTGTATCTGTGAGATTAAATCTAGGAGCTCTTTGACTCCAATCGTTTTCGAGTTAATCAAAATGAGGAATTAGCTTTTTTTAATTAATACGTGTAAAAACGATCTCTTACGTCGGGAATAATTGATCCTAATGAGAGCCGGAGTACCTAATCGAAGGTTAAAAGTGCGAAAGCCTTGCAGGAGAATTGGCGCCGCTCTTTACTTTGGCGGCTGCACACAGATTTAATTAAAGTAGGAATCAATTAAAACAATTAGCGCTCACTTTTGCTCATTAACTCGGAGAAAGGCTGTGGCCTCACAGTTTTGTCAGGACGAAAAATTGTAATTGGGATTAAGATGGCGCTGGGGTGTTTGGAATTTTTGTTTTGTTTTTTCATTACCATAACTGTATACCTAGCGTATTTTTACGTCACTCTAATCCAACGAAATAAACTACATATTCTTTTATTTTAAAAATAATATAATATGTTTGCAGTCTTTTTAGGAATGTTTTGTTCTACTAAAGTACTAACGACTACTTAAAATATTAAAGTTATCCGGGGGATAAAAGTTTATTTTCTCATAATTCCTTTTTCTTAAATCCCAATATTTTGTAATAAACGTTTTTTTTTAAATTAAATCGGCATTACGTGAAAGTACAAAACACAAAATATAATCGATTTCGAGAATGTAAATACATAAATTATGGGAAAATAGAATGTCCCATGCACATATATTTGTTATGTCCGAGTACAATGCATTATTTAGTATCTATGAGAACCTCGATATGTTAAGAGTACTCTGTTTCAGTCTTATCAGATTTTAATAATGCATGTTAAGCATTGTGTCATGTCGATAGGTAGAATACTACAGAAAATAAATAATAATTAGAAGTTAAATTAAAGTTTTCTTAACCACAACTGTATACCTGACGTATTTTTACGTCATGCTTACAGATTAATAAAATATTAAAGTTATTACGGGCATAGGTGATGTTTTTTGCCAGAAGTAAATTTTTTGAATTTCGACGAATAACCGAAGCTAATTTCTTTTATTTTAAGCATAATAATAATTTGTTTGCAGAAATTTTATGGTATAGTATGGTATGATACATATATATTCCAGCTTGTGTGCTTGTTCAGAGAACCGCTTATAAGCTTTCGTCAAGTGGGACAGACACAGAAAGAATTTTACAGTCACAAAGAAATGAATAACACATAGACAAATAACAACATTTATTGACTGTCACAAACATCCATGCCTGACCGGGATTCGAACCCGACCCCAGCAGCTCCAAAGGCTAGTACACTAACCATTCAGCCACCGGGGCGGCTGAAATTTTATAGAACTTTTATAGAATTTTCATAAACTACTAACGACTTCTTAAAATATAAAGTTATTACGATGATAAAAGATGATTTTGTCCTAGTTTTTTTTTTTTTTTAATTTTGGCGAATAATTGAAGATATAGTTTCTTTTTATTTTGAAACTAAAAATGTTCACAATTAACGTATTTCATTTGTAGAATCTGTTAAGAAATGTTTAATTTTACTAAAGTACTTCTAAAGACTACATAAAATTTTAGAGTTATTATGGTCAGGTGGGGTAAAATGGGTTAATTTTAGCTATTTTCACTTTTAAGGTACTCTGGCAATAAAACCATACTTGTTTTCAGCTTTTTTTAATTGCATCTTGATATCGCACTATTTCAGTACATTTTTATGCAGTTTAAGTAATTTTTTTAAATTATAAATTAATTGAATTTAGTTCCATAAGTTGTGACCCATTTTAAGCTACCATGGGCCAAAATGAGTCACACACAGGGTAAAATGGGTCGTAAAGCAGAATGATGACTTTATATGTAATCTATTTATTAGGAAATACACTAAATAAAGAGAGAAGGTCAAGAACACATAAAATAATTTAATGATACATAATTATTATGTTAAGTTTTCAAAATAATATTGTTGGCGGGTTATTACAAAACGGTCCTTCCAAGACTCTTGCAACATCTGACTTTTCTACAATATCCATTACTCTTTATCGGGAAAAGCATAAAAGTTACCTATACTATATTTTTAATCATATTTTACATGTAAATCATCCGCATTAAGTGTAATTTGACCCAGAAAGTATTTAATTGACTTTTTTCCTTTGCATTCAATTACCACCCATTTCCCAGTCAAACGTTGTTGGCTATCGTCAACAATTTTGGTTTTAGGTGACTCTGTTTTTTTACTCTGGTTTCTTTTGTTTAGTTTAAAAAACCCCCCTAAATTAACTTTTAATTTTCGGGTGTTTTTACCATTAGTTGAAGTTCTTCTGGTAAATGCTCCATTACATCTGCTGCAATTGTATTTGATGTAGCTAGTGTTGAACATGATGGAACGGCTGCATTATCGGAAATAACTAAATCATCAAATATAACTACGTTCTATGGTGAGACATCCGACTGAGCCTTTCAGTTAACACAATCCTGTGTTTACTGCTTTTCTATACAGCGGAAGAAGTCCTGCACCTATGCTATGCTTTCTCACTTTATTTCTCACTTTTTGTCTCCATGTATCACTTAGCTATGCTTTCACTTGAATACTTTTCATTACTTTAAGTCGCTTTTTAATCATGTTCAGGAAAATTATTTATTTAATAAGTTAAACTGGAATTCATCTTTTATTTTTTTTTTAAGATATAAAAAAATTATTACCACAAATAAATAAATATAAAAGTAAAATCTGTAAAGAAATAGTTGTTGCATTTTCAGAAGAAATCAGAAATGTTCCTTGATTAAAAGACTGAACTTTCTTCAAAAATCCTGAAATATTTGCAAATTTGTTACAATGAAGGCATGCATTTTAGTTTTGTTTTAAATTTAATATGATCCAAAACCACATTATTAAACAAAATTCCATTTTAAATAAGGGAAATAACTTTTCTTCTTTACCACCTAACCGGAACATATGCTGAGCACCCCAGAGCCTTTGGTTCCGTAAGCAGAAATGGGCACGGGAGGTCTTGGCACACTAACGGGCTGTTGTGCCGGGGATTTTTTTTTTAACATTATGGATTTACACTAACTGAAATGCCTCATGTATTTCTTTAAAAAATTCAAAACAATACTTAAGATTTTTCCATTTAATTATACTACAAACGACAAACAACTATCAAACTTTATATTTCATAGAATATTTTAGAGCTAACTCAATACCAAGCTAAACAAACATATTTCCATAAATCCCAATTCATGCTTCTAATAAGGAAAGCTTATGAAACGCATTTTAAATGTCATCTGAAGTCCTCATTTTCGATGTTTAACTCTGCTAAGCTATCTGATAGCTTTAGAACTGTCTGCACCGTGATAATAAGACTCGACATCATTTTCCAGATTAAACATTGACAACTGCTGGGCTCTGTTATTCGAGCAAACAGGAAAGTCTTAGCTTCTGAAACAGAGTAACGTTCGGACGAGTTCAATTCCCGCTCTAGAAATTAAACTAATCAGCTAAAATTTCCAGAATACACGAAATGCAAATGGTTCGGCGGTTCATTGAAATATTCTGGTTTTGTCGGCTTTATTTAAGGGCAAATATGAATATTAATGTCAATTTGCGGAGTTTTCAGGCTTATTAAAGTGATATCAGGTTTCAGTGTGTCGGAATAATTTTGAATGTCTTATTTTCAATAAGATACATTAAAAATACTAAAGTGATAACGGATTTTTCTATGAAATAAACGTAATAAAATTGTCTTAAGTAAAACCCATTATTTAAAAAATTACCTTCATTAACAAAGATGATCATCTGCCTTTTCATAGGGATATTTTCTTTGGTAATTTTTCTAAATTAAAGTGTGACATAATTTCCCAATTTGTATAATTGTATTTGTTTTTATTAATGTTCTTTGTGCTGGTGATTTATTTATGTCATGAAAATATGCATTTATGACAGTGTTATTATACATATAATGATGTTGATAAATATATATATATTTTTTTGTCTCATACTGAGTTTTATAAAATATGCTTAATATCTTGTCCTTTTTATTTATTTCTTGTTGTACACTTTTTGCTGGCTTCTCTGTTTTCATTCATATGATTGACCTTACTGGCTATTTGTATTTTATATTTTTATTCATTTTCTTTCCCTCCATTTTTTCCCATTTGTGATCTGTCTTGTTTTTATCCTCTACCTGTAAAGGACTTGTTGTTCTGTATGGTAGTATTAAATAAATAAATTATCAGTTTTTTTTTTATATCAGAGGATAAAATTCTAAAGTCTTTCGTTAACTTTATATTTGTCTTTTTTTATAAGATTTATTCTAAAATTAATGAAAGCCACCCTTTTAACTAGAAAATCCTGTTAAATCATCTAATATTATTTGCTGAATGCACGAAATGTAAAAAGGTTCAACGGTTGAAATTGCACAACTAAAAATGATAACATTAGCATCATACCTACGAAAAACTTTTGAGATCCAATACATGTGCAAAAGTTTGGTTTAGCACTTAAGTGTTTTTGCATAAGATATTAATTATACATTAGAAGGAAAAAGGTTTTTATTAAACTTTTTTCGATTTTTATGAAAAAAAAGAAAAATTCATCCTAGATATAATTTAACGAGTTTAGTTTTTTATACATTGAGAAATAAGCTTAAATCCCGTTATTATTTTTTTTTTAGAAAATGTTGCCTATTATTTTTTTATAACCTTAAGCGTTAAACAAGGAATCGTTTAATTTTAACACTAAAAATGAAAAATTTTACTATATTCATATGCGTTATAGAAAAAAAAATCATGAAACATGTTTTTACGATGTCTCCTATATTGCACTCTATCTTGAGAAATTTATATATTACTTTTTACACATTTCTTTTATGAAAAATTGCACGTTACTTCGATTTGAAATTAAAATACTACTCAGAAAAGGCAAGGACTCGCCTATTGGAGGGTTTGCGGAACCCCCCAATGAACCCTGCAATTCCGCTTCTGCCTGGGAGAAAATCCCCAAGAGAGAAAAATTGCGGGGTTTGCTCTTTATTCCGTGGATTCGATGGCTCATGTAAACTCGCCTATTGCTGATAAGAGGATACGTTTTGTAACCCACTCATATGTCGGAAACGTCACTTGACTTAAGTTTGAAATTAACAAGGTTTGTCTTCATTCCGTCTGTGTTCCAAAACCAATGGTGAAGTTAACTTTAATTTTTCGTTCCGTAATACGTTTAGATACATTGTGTTATTATTTTTGCTTTGTGTCTGTATATCCCTTTTATTTGTGTGAGATTTGTATTGTGCTTTTTAATTTTCTTTGCAAGTTCGATTTTATAATTTTATGTGTTGTCAGCACGGACAATGGGGTCCCAATTTATTCCGTTTTCAATAAAGAGTTTTCCTTCTTCTGGTATATCTAGTGAAACTCTAATCAAGCCAACCCCCTTCCCCCTTAGTAAAAAAATTAGAACTTACTCTTTCTCGACTACAGGAGAATCGGGTTTTGAAATTCCCAAAAATCCGTTGATGGAATAATTGATTGTGTCACTGAAAACAGGGCCAGAACCACACGCGGAATCTTTAATTGCTAACACAATGTATATTTTATTCAATAACAGAACACAGCGTTCAATCGAAACTGCTCCCATAACGCTTTTCTAGTAATCACCCCATAAGAGAGCCGAAAAAAATCCTAATTATTTCCAAAAAGACGATAATTTTAGCCGAAAGCACTTTTTAATCCCGGTCCTCAAAAACTCCCCCTTGTGCGAAGAAACTATTCATCTTTTCCAAATGCTTGTTTGTCGACGTTTTAATTGGATTAAGAAAAGAAGACATGCTTGTTAGGTGCGTCGTTCGTGACAGCATGCTAATTTATCATTGGTGTGCCTTGGGGAAAAAAGACGCGTCTAATTTGTTTTCCTTATGACAGGACTCCAACGGAGAAATTACAATAATTAAGGACTTGGGTGGAAATCGCCCCTTTTGAAGAACGCGCAATCAAAGGCTGCTGGATTAGACGGCAAAAAAGACCTCCTTTCTTTAATTAGCAATTTAATATGTTTCGTAATGCCTCAAAAGAGTGTGTTCCAGACACCAATTAACATATTGGGGAGATGGGCCGTCACCAGGGAGGGAAGGGGAAGGTTTGGCGCCATTTCAAGCAAAGATGTCTTCTTTACAAAGAAATCGAAAAAGTACGCCCAAACATGCAAGACTCTGTGTCATTTTATTCATTGAGATAGGCATTAAAATAATATTAATAATAATAATTTCAGTGGCAGGTAAAAAGATATATGACACAAAATATTTAGATTATTTCAATTTAGAGAAAATCAAAATTGTATCGTATTAAATTATTTATATAAATTTGAATAGTGAAGATTGTCGTACTGCAGTTCGGTTAGCAAAAAAAAAAATTTATCATATTTCGCTTAAAGCCATTTTAAAAGTGAAAAATAAAGCTGACTTTATAATTAAACCCTATAAATATAAATAAAACTCGAATATATATTTAAAAAAATATTAAATAAAATACCCATAAATATGACTAAAAACGAATTAAATATTAATAATAACACACAAAAAATACTACAAGCTGTTATTAAAAATAACACTATCTTAATCATCATCAAAATAGCGCCAAATATTTCGCCAATTTTTGGGCCTACTTTTAAAGCCATCAATTGCTTCACATGGCATTCTATTTTTTGCATTGGTGTTTGACTTGACTACATCTCTACCGTCTTTTTACCTCTTTGTACGTCACACAATGTGAAAGAAACTTACGCCAAATTAACGGCTTTTAATAGGCGGTCTAAGTGCCGGTTAGTGTATGGGGACTTGTTTGCAGTTAGTTTATCATAAGAACAAATTAGGGTTGCTGTGTACCGCTGTACTTATTTGTTGTACTTATTTTACTTATTTTTAAGAGTATTTCTTAATTAAGACATAGTTGGGTGTCTCTGGTGATTCTAAAAGTCTTTTTGAAGAGTATAATGGATGGTGATTTGGGCTTTTACTACGGAATTAGAACGCCATCCTTAATTACTGATTAAAACAGAGGACGGTTTTGGAAATGTTTGAAAATTGGAATGTGCGGTCGTTTTCTAAAAGAGTTGGAACAAAATATAGTGAGGTTGTAATTAAAGTTACGATTTTAAGTAGCTGAAAAATGAGAATTATACTGGTCACGAAATGATGTTGCGGTAAACAAAAGAACTTGTAAATACTTTAATTCTTAGTGAAGAAAATCCACGAAGCAATACTTCGTTATTATATTGCTTCAATGATAATCGTCAAACAAAATTCTACAATATAAGGCCTGTCAAAATGAAGTTTCTAAATAATATAAATTTGACTTTTGGTTTTCGTTCAAAACTCGTTTCGTTTCTCTCTTTGACGTGTTTTAAATTTTGTGTTTTAATAGAATAAATAAGATGTCAAAATAAGCCGGATAAAAGCCATGTGCATACGTCATTTTTTGTGCCAATGTTAGGCAAAAGAACGTAATTTCATGTCATTTAGGCGATAGATTCAGGTCAAAAGTGAAATGTATATAGAAAGTATATAATTATATTACTACAAAATATAAATACCAATTCAATATTTCATTTTTGAAAACCTAAGAATTTTTGTCTTTGCATCGAAAAAGTTCTCTCAATTTAGACCAAATTGGTACTAAAAATTTGTGGAATAATATAATGAACTGTACAAAAAAATAAGTGTCTGAAATATTTATCTAAATAAATTTTAAAAATATTATCATAAAATAAATAAATCAAAAGACCTCTCATTCATAATTTTACTCCATAAAAGTAAAAATGTTTCATTTTGATGACCAAATAAATGCAAATTATATTCAAATGATAAAACCCGTCTCCAACAACAACAGATGACTAATTAACAAAAAAAAAACAGTTAATAGACTATTTTACCTGTAATTAAATTCTTCAGCATTTAGTTATTATTTCAGTTTTATTGATAATTAAATTAACATAATATAATATCAACGGTTGAAACCCATTGTTTATCAATGCCCAATGCCAGATATGTGGTCGGAATCAACAAAAAGCCGTTCTTTGATATTTTGAGCTCCTAATTAAATTCTTTAAAAATGCTAAGTATTTCTATATGATTAATAATTGGAACTGACTTATTAACGTCTGAGACCAAAAGTCAAAATAAATGACAAACAAAAATTACTCCAATTACCAAAAAGACAGCATTAGAACTTTTGTTTGTACACCTTAAAACAAAAGAGTGAAACCCACTCCAGTATTAGAAGTGCATTTTCGACACTGGAAAGGAGTGAATATTAACTCAGACTGAGTTAAAATCACTCGTTTGGAGTCATCCTGTCTTAGGCTTAACACACAGAGGATCCACTCCAAAAGGAGAAGTGCATTTTCCAGACTGGAGGAGTTAAAATCAATCAGACTGAGTTAAAATCGCTCGTTCGTTTTAAGAGTGTACATGAATAAATATACTTTAAATATTTTTTGGATAATTACCATTACACATAATAAATTATCAACTTCTGAGAACCTATGTTTAAATCGATAACAGATACAAAGTACAGAATTACCAAAGGGAGCTTTTATTTAATATTTTGTGTCCCCAATTAAATTGTTTTAAATAATATATATTTTTGTTTTATTACCGAAAGACATTATAAAATATCAACTTCTGTGACCCAATGTCTAAATCAAAGACAAATACAAATTACGGAATTAACAAAAAGCCAACATTACATATATTGTGTGAATAATTAAATTCTTTAAAACCGTTAAATATTTATATATAATTATGAATTCCAAATAGACATTATGAATTGTCTACTTTTGAGACCCAATCTCTAAATCAATGACAGATACAAAGTGCAGATTTACTGAGTCAACATTAGCTATTTTGTCCATAATTAAATACTTTAAAAAGTTAAATATATCTATATAATTAGACATTTTAAATAGACATTACAAATTGTGTCAACTTTTGAGACCCAATGTCCAAATCAAAGACAGATACAAAGTACGGAATTACTAAAAAGCCCACATAAGATATTTTGCTCTCACATTAAATAGCTAACGAAATCCGCTAACAAAATGATCATGTAGAGCTGATGTCCATTGTTCCATTCTTAAATATTTAAACGCGTTAAAAATGTTTGCGAATTAAAACTCTTCAAAAAGCGGCGGCAGGCAAACACAAATTACAATTAGTCTTAATTATCATAACGATCAAAATCTTTTAAAGTCCACTGCGACGGCTCTCCTCGGGCATTTAAACCGATGGAGAATATAAATAAAATTAAATTTTTAGTAGCTGCCGGGTAAAAATGGCTATTATTCTAATGATAGTGGAGAGAATGGTAGTAGCTCAGAAATAAACGCATGCGTTATTTTAATAAACAGTTTTTCTCTGCTACAATTCTTTTTGCAACAAAATAAATCTTTACATAAAAAGTTATAAGTCTAAAATATAAAGTCGTAGTTTATTGCTATAGGCGTAGGATTTTCCAGTTCATATAACCAGGTTTTCAAATCACATTAGATTTTACGTGCACTAAGCCCTTATTAACTTATTTTGTATTAATTTAGCCTTTTTTACCCAACTAGCTTCATTTTTTATAGCAAAAGAGCTGCACAAAGACAGTCAGTACCTGTAATAGAGCGAGAGCCCGTGCCCCATAGACTCGAATCTTTTAACAGACGCTTTTGCTTTAAAGGTCCCTACACTCTTAAAACAAAAGAGTGAAATCCACTCCAGTTGGAGAAGTGCATTTTCGACACCCTAAAGGCATGCATATTTACTCAGACTGAGTTAAAATCACTCGTTTGGAGTGATCCTGTCGGAGGTTTAACACACAAAGGATCCCCTCCAAAAGGAGAAGTGCATTTTCCAGTCTGGAGGAGTGAAATCCACTCTGACTGAGGTAAAGTGGGAGTGTTTGTTTTAAGAGTGTATAAAGTTCAAACTTTGTCCCCAGCATCTGGAGGTGCGGTATAGCGCTACACATTCTTTAACTAAACAAAAATGTTATTTAATCGAAATGATAAACTTTTCTTCTTTTTTATTGCTTATCGACTCATTTTTATTTATGTCACTATAAAAGTAACAAACAATCATACACTCTTAAAACAAACACTCCCAATTTACCTCAGTCTGAGTGGATTTCACTCCTCCAGACTGGAAAATGCACTTCTCCTTTTGGAGTGGATTCTTTGTGAGTTAAACCTCCGACAGGATCACACCAAACGAGTGATTTTAACTCAGTCTGAGAAAATATGCATGCCTTTAGGGTGTCGAAAATGCACTTCTCCAACTGGAGTGGATTTCACTCTTTTGTTTTAAGAGTGTAGTACCCCTAAAAAAATGAAAAGGAAGGAAGATGCCTCTCTTGAGAAAATGACATAAGTTAACTTATACTTTACCTGCCTCTTGCGCCCTGTACCCGTAAATTGGCCGTCGGGCGTCGGTCCCCTCTAGCGGGTGTGCATACACTAAAAGTATATGAACCAAAACTAATCGCAGATGCATTTCATTCGTGAGAAACTGACTTAAATCTGGGGGCAAAGGGCTCTTGGACTACAAAGGTACTATAACCCTTGACATGACACATCAGCCTATCGGGCCAATACCACCTAAATTAGAAGGCCAAAGAACTAATCAACACAACGTCACACTAGTAGACCAATTTCGATTTGTTGACCAATAACGTTGTATCTTAAGATGACGTCGCATATTGATTCATCTTATCTTAAAAATTTATTCAAATACAAGATCTAGTCACGAATGATCATTGGTCAAAACCACAGAAACGGTCCACTAATATGACGTCAAGCATTTAGTTCGCCGGCCTTCTAATCTAGGTGGTATTGATCGGGCCAAACAAAAGATTTGGTAGGGTAAAATAGTGTCGCATTAGAGCTACTAAAGGGCTATTTAAGACTTGGATCATTTAGTTGAATTGACTTTAATTATAGTCGCACTAGACCGACACGAGGGCTATTGGCAAAAGACTAAAAGTGCATAGTTTCTAAAAAGGCATAGATTTAAAATATGTACTAAACCCATTTAACTGCCCTTTTTATAATGATAGGATATATTTTTCCTATCATTATTTTATGGGATTATTTTATAGCAAAGGGCTGGACAAGGGCAGAACTGGTAAAGTTAAATCGTGGCATGACGTATCCATGCTGGTGCAAACTAGCAGATTTAGTTTGTTCAAAATAGCGTCGCATTTGAGCTACTAGAGGGCAATTTGTACCGGGTCTCATAATCGAAGAGTTTAGTGGAAGAACGTGCTAAGTGACATTTTTTTTGTAAAAATGTGGTTTTTGTGTCAATAAACATACAATAGGACAAACAACAATAATACATGCCAATTCCAATAGGAAATGACATGTTAAAGATAAAAGCTCCCCTTTTTCATAAACTTTAAAGTTAAGTTCATTTTTTGCCATTTGTGAGTGCCGTTTTTAATGGATCTAAGTTCAAACTAAAAACTTTAAAAGCTAATTTTCTCTTTAGATCTTTTTATCACTTAGCACGTTCTTCCACTACGCTCTTCAATTTCGAAGTGCAGTCGAGACTGCAAAAGCCTACACTCTTAAAACAAACACTCCCAATTTACCTCAGTCTGAGTGGATTTCACTCCTCCAGACTGGAAAATGCACTTCTCCTTTTGGAGTGGATCCTTTGTGTGTTAAACCTCCGACAGGATCACTCCAAACGAGTGATTTTAACTCAGTCTGAGTAAATATGCATGCCTTTAGGGTGTCGAAAATGCACTTCTCCAACTGGAGTGGATTTCACTCTTTTGTTTTAAGAGTGTACTCCTGATCTGACACCCAATCTTTCAGTGACATCATGGATGACCGCAAATAACAGTTAAAAATACCCGTCTATTCCAATCTTTCTCATCCAATCTCCCTCTTTCTGTCTCTGCAGCCTCCCGCATAAAAAGCAATCTCCTGCCAGCCGCCTTCCCAAGGAGCGCAACTAATTAAGACTCGAAAACGGGAAAGATTAAAGAAAAGTAAACATTTCCCCGGAAAACGGGAGCGGAACGGGATAATTAGCGTTTGCTTATGTAACTCAATGAGCAGACCGATCTCGTTGTACGGGCTCCTGTGTGTCATTATCATTTGTGTCTTTTAATTTTTTCGAATGATATTGTAGGCTTTTTTGTGTTTTGTTAAGGAATTTTAATATAGATTTTTTATGGTTTTGTGATGGGGTGTATGTGGTTGTTGAGTAATTAACTTTTAACAGGATTTCACACATCGATAGCAAAGATTGAGCCCTGTGTAGGTATATACTGGTTAGGTCTAGAAATAAGGATGGTTAAGATTCGATCTTTGGTTCAACCGTCCTACAGATCAGATTAAACATATCCATAAGGAATACTACTTATCCAGTTCAAAGGTAAATGAGGTATTATTATTTACTCCTCTAATGCATGATTGTTTATTTTTACTCGAAAAAGTATATTTTGGTCTTGTTCATATCATTTTGAGAAAATAATTTTTTTTAAAAAATCATGTTTCGATGTAGCATCCAATAATTAAAAAAATGCTAAACTTACCGAATATAAACTCTATTTTAAAGTCATTTTATGTAGCAAAAATGGCTAAAGAGTATGCAGCTAAATGGCAACAGTATGTACCAGAAAGTTGCCTTGTTTAAGAGGGTTTTTTTTTTTGCTTATTAATATTGACTTCAGACTGTAATTCAAAATTAAGATGCACCGTTGAGCAATATGGAAAGCTGACAATTGGCAGCTGTATACTTTACAAAATAACAAGTTACATCCTTTGTCTTTAAGGGTTATCAAGTCTCGATAATTTTTTCAAGAATTCGTGTGAGAACCGTTGCAAATTTCTTAAGGATCTTGAAATAACTTTAATATCAAACCGAACCAGACAAACTCAGTATTCTCATGGTATTTTCATACTTTAACTTCTTGCGACCTGGCGTTCCCATTTGGGGATTTTTTTAAAACCTCCCCACACACAAGTAACACGTTAATTAGTTCCGAAATTGACCTGGTCCGATAGATGAAGGTCCAAATATCAGTTTTCAACTTTTTATTACATTTATCAGTCATTTATTTCTTTAAAAAATGAAGTTGAACGAGGGTCAATACCATATTAGAGTTCTTAATATTTTTTTCTAAGTTTTTAAAATATATTTTAGTGGTTAATTTTCAAGGCATTTTGAATAAAAAACAATGTTAAAGTAATCTGTTAACTACAAATAAGTGATACGGCCTTTTTTGTTGCATTTATAGCACAGAAATGTGCATTTATAGAGTTTGAGACGTGTCCCCAAGTAGCTACTTAAATTTTTTTTTAAATATCTTTGAAAAACATACTTTTTAGCATATACGTATTTGAATGAAAAGTATGTTTCTCTATATATTATAAAATTGTAATTGTCGTACGCTTGAAAGCCACGTGACTTACACGGCTTCAGCCAATCAGAAACGTCAGAAACGCGGAAAGTAAGTGTGGCCGGTGTGCTTATTTTGAGCCAGGGCTGCTTCAGGTTGCATTCCGTGTCTTTGGTCGAGAAAGTTTCTTAGCGCTACAGCTACGTGATGCCCTAGGGCAGTCCAACGGAAGCTAGCTTATGTTTCAACTATTGGCATCGGTCTTGAGATTCCGGCCACGGATCGTAAAAACAATAATGGGGCCCGGATGGCCGAGTGGTAAGCATCGCAGGCCAGCAGTCTGCGTGCTGTAACGGGCGCGGGTTCGATTCCCGCCTTCGCCCTGGGTGTATTTCCTCTCTTTGTGACAGTAAAAAGTCTTTCTGTGTCTGTCTTACTTGACGAAGACTTATAAGCAACTCACTGAGCAAGCACACAAGTCGGAATATATATGTAAAATACCCCCCCCCCCCCCGTAAAAACCATAGAGTTAGGAAAGAGCATAGAGCGGTCTATACGTATGTGTGCAGTAGCGCAGAAAAGAGGCAGGCTGGAGCTGTGCATCTTGGGATACTCAGTGACAGTTTCCATAGTTTCGACTACTATGTTATGCGCGGTAGCTGGAAAAACTGCTAAAGCGGTGCATCTTGGGCTACCTCAATGCCGGTTTGTTATGAGCAGTAGCTCGAAAAACCTGACAACCTTGCTTCAATAAATTTGAATTGATAGACCCAAAGACATTAAATAGAGTGGACTGCGCTTCAATAGTAAAGCAGCTTAGGGATGGAAAACTGAAACCGTTTTTTTAAACCGGTATTTTGGCCCCGGTTTTGACAGAAAAAAAAGTTTTTATAAAATAAGGCCGGTCTGAACCGGAAACCGGTTTTTTAGGGAAAAAACCGACGGAAACTCTTTTTTTCTCAAAAACCCTTTGCAAATTAGCATTATGTCCTAAACATCACAAATCGCCCAAAAGGTGAAAGGTTGCTACATATGGCAACTTAACGTTACCGTTGCGTTACGAACTATTCGAAATTGTCGCCAGACCTGAATATCAGCTGACCAGCCGAAGTAGCGACTTGCAGCTATTTCCAAGTCACGTGGGTTTCTAACAATCACAGTCGCTTGGTGTTTTTTTTAATGTTTTTGCAGACGATCTTTTGCGCAAATTTCTGATTTTTTTCTTCTGGTTTTTATAATAAATATTTAATTACATTCTTTTAATCTCTGAGCATGTAAACAATCGTGAATGTCTTAATTCAGTAACGTTTTGTGCAATATGCCAAATGCTTGTGCAATTCCTAATTGTAAAGAGAGGTATAAAAAAGGATTTGTCACACACCCCTTCACAAGTAAAATTTTTATAGTTCTGCATACTTTTAGTAATTGCGTTCTTTATAAACTATACTTTCTATCGAGGGAATTCATTCTAAAAGCTCTTTTATACTGAAGAATCATATTCATGATTAAGTCAACGTTGTTAGAATTCTAATTATAATTAATCTTTTGGGCGGTAGCTGAAAAAATCTGCTAAAGCGGTGCATCTTGGGCTACCTCAGTGCCGGTTTGTTATGAGCAGTAGCTCGAAAAACCTGACAACCTTGCTTCAATAAATTTGAATTGATAGACCCAAAGACATTAAATAGAATGGACTGCGCTTCAATAGTAAAGCAGCTTAGGGATGGAAAACCAAGTCAATTAAATTAATGGTCTGGAAATTGGCAGCTTAGAAGTAGAATATTTTTGGTACAATTTGGTAAAAAAAAAACTGTTTTGCAATCGTAGTTTTTGAGTTATTTATATTTAACCCTTTCAGTCCCAGTGATGCCGTTTGGAATCATCACTTTCAAATTTTTTTTTTCCAAATGTTTATGTCCCGTTATGACATCCTAACACACATCATTCGATTCTTCACACTTTGTTCTATAAGACAATATTTTATATTAATCTCAATAGAAGTCAGAACTACTATTTTTTTATTTATTTAGAAAAAAGCTAAGAAGCGTTTCACCTGATTTTTGAAAGTTCACTTCAGTTCCACATATTTAAAACACAATTTAAACTATTTCAGTTAAAATAATTACTATTTTTTTTTAATAATATGGTCAGATACCTTAAAATATATAACTCGAAGGGTTTTTAGGTAATATATATTTTTATTTTGTTTTTCCACAGTAACACAATTTTGGCATCATTTCAAAAACCATATAAAAAATTAAAGTGAATTTTTTTCTTATGGAATTCTTATATTGACCTAAAATAAGCATATTTTGTGAATATCAGATGCTTCTGTAGTGTAGTAAATTATTGGGACTGAAAGGGTTAAAAAGTCGAACATTTGTTGAATTTGAAATATATTGATGAGTTTTAGAAAGCTGGGTATATTCCATGTGAAACAAAGGAAAAAACAATATTTCAAAAAGACCTATTTGATTTTTTTAATGCGCAGTCCTTCCTATTTAAATGTCTTTAGATCGACCCCTTTTTTCCTACTTCTTAACTCTATGGTAAAAACAGCCGAAGCCGATGCATCTTCCCTTTTTCGTCTGGCGCACTCTCCCCGCTGGTCGGGACCTTTTAACTAATATATCTTCCCGATTGTTCGAATTAATTTTTGCAGTATGAAATTAAAAATATTGAATTAGTAAACAGTGAATGAATCACAAATTCAGTTCTTTAAATGTTTTTTGTGAAGATAAAACGCACTGAGCCAATCGTGGTAACTAAATAAGCTTAAGAGTTTGACGTCATCGCATCGACCAATCAAATCGTCTTTAACTGGTAATGAATAATTTATGTTTAATGAGCAGGAAGCATGTTTTATTCAATGCAGATTGTATAGATGAGTATTCCTGCATTGGCAGTACCCACTAATTAGTCTAAAATTTTTGTTTGCGGAGCAAACAAAGAGAAATTGCGTAGCAATTTTAGGGGGTTGTCGAGCGGAAGCAAGCAAGGGCGAAAATCCCTACCGGCCGCGAAGCGGTCAATGGAATTGCGCAGCAATTCCGGGGGGTTGGCGAGCGATAGCGAGCAGGGGGCGGAGCCCCCTAGTATATTATAAGAATATACGTGTAGGATTTTGCCCGGGTCTTAAGAGATTAAGGGGAGTACAAGATTTCTAAGAATACTACGCAAAGGAACCAAAATCCCGAGAAGTGACAAAATAGTATATAGGGGAGAGTGTTGTACCTTGGGACAATTTTTACATTTTAATTTTTTCTTCGATAATTATAGTCAAAATAAAAATTTAAAAGCAGCATTTCAACACACCAATATATTCCTCTATAATATAATTTTTTTTTAAAATTCTGGCAGCTTGAAATTAAAAAATTGCCACTCATTTAAAGTAGAGAGGATAAACTGTCCCAAGGTACAATATGATGTTGTAACTTGGAACATACTTTATAATTCAGTCAATAGTCATACACTTGAACTAATTTGTGTCAGGAAACAAACTTTATTGTTTTTTCAAGGAAATACACAAATAAAACTTCATAATTCAAGAATAATTTAAATTATACAGCAAAATTGCAAGTCCAAGTTATTTAACATTATATGATGATACAATATGCGTTACTGTCCCAAGGTACAACACACTACATGGTTTAAATAAAAGCAAGATAGTGGCCAATCTAAATGCATTATCATTATTTTCTCATAACCAAAATATTTTAAAATCTTCTCTTTTATGAAGAAAATAAAATGCAGTTGACTTTTTGTAAAAGTACAAAGATAAAAAATTACATTAGAATGAGAAAAATATTTACTTTGGGGTAATGAAATATAATTTTTTGTCAGCAATTCATCAATTCAATGATGCTAGTGTTAAATTTTATTTTGATGATGTCTGTTGGTTAAGGCTACTATTAGAAATAAACAATGTATGAATATTGCCAATAGAATCTAAGAAATTGTCAGTGTCCCAAGGTACAAGCGTCCCAAGGTACAACACTCTCCCCTATGTCTAATGAAGGAAACGTAACCGCTTAAGAAAATATGACTAACACGAAACTATTACGCTCCCCTTCTTCGAAGTGAGCGGCTAAAAGTGACACTTTTATAGCCGTGATATACAATTTTAAGAGTTTAATACAAAGAACCCGTGTGTTTCATCTTAAATTGTCTGTAAACGTTCAGTCACATTACTTTAGTGTACCGGATATATATAATTTGTATTAATTGTGTGAGGTTTTTGATGTAGGAGAATAAGTGTTATTTTTGCAACGAACTTCTAAAAAAGCGCTTCATTAGTCGTTGCGAAGAATAATAATTGTCTGTATTCTTAAATTGCCTGTAAATGTGCACGGTTAAATTATTTTTATTGCAACGGATATGTAATAACTTTTGGGAATTGTGTGAGATTTTTTAAAGCAGACGTTTCAGTGGTATTTTTGCAATAAATCTTCTAAATAGCCAATTTCTGGTCTGATATTTTTAGTCATTACATTAAATAGTTATCTCTTTTATTGCACAATTTTACACTTTTATGTTTTCATTAACATACAAAGTACCAAACCATAATATGAACAAACAAAAACTACGATTAATTGACTCATTTGCTATCGAATTGCACATCTATTTACCATCAGTTCTAATCGCAATCCGTCGATAACTCTTCATCTGAAAACTGGAAATTTCGCCCATTGCATAGCCTATTTCCCACCATACATGTCTAATCCTTTCTTTTGCTGCGCATTTCTAAATTTTGTAATACCTTCCTCTCAAAAATTTTATATCTCATACTTAGATACTACATTAAAATTTTCTCTGACTGCCAAAAACGTATTTTCTACAATTTAACATTTTTATCTTTCTCACAAAAAGCGCGAGTGTTCTTAGAGTTTCAGTATTGCATAATCTATTTCCGGATAATACATATTTAGATATTACAAAACTCTCCTTTCCTTTACTAGACATTTCTACATTGTAACACAATACTCCCAAAAAGCCGTTTGCAATTGCGTGGTAAATTTATCCGCGATTGGTTTTACTTTTAGTCAAATCCTTCATCTGCAAACCGGAGAAATCGTTATTGCATTAACTAGCCTCACATTTAGACACATATAAGATCCTCCCCAAAAGCGCAAGCGACCTTTTGGAATGGCCCAATGAATCTATCCTCGATCAATTCTAATTAGAATCAATTCCGGAAAGCCGGAAATTACAATTTTACATAACCTATTTACGGCCAATACATATTTAGGTATTCCAAAACTCCTTTCCTTTGCTACACATTTCTACATTGCAACATCTTCATCCCAAAAATCTTTTTGCGATTGCATGTTTAATCTATTCTCGATCAGTTTTACTTGCAGTCAATAACGGAAAACAAGTAACTTCAGTACTACATTACCCATTCCAGCCAATACATATTTTTATTTAGATATCACAAAACTCCTTTCCCTTGCTACAATTTTTTACATTGTAGCATCTTACTCCCGGAAAACATAAGCGCCCTTTCAATATCATCGCAAATCTATCTGCAATGGGTTCTAATTGCAATCAATAATCCTTCATCTAAAAACTGGAAACTTCAGTATTACATAACCCATTTCCGGCCAATAAAATTTAAATAGTCAAAAACTCCTTTCCTTTGCTACACATTGTAACATCCTAAAAGCGCAAGCGTAATTTTGCAATGGCATGGTAAATCTATCCGCGATCGGTTCAAATTGGAATCCGTTGGTAATCCTTCATCTGAAAAACTGAAACTTCCTTATTGCATGCACTCTTTCTAGCCATGCCCATATCGATATATAACAAAATTTATTTCCTTTGCTACCCATTTATACATTGCAACATCTTCCTGTCAAAAAGTGAATGGATTACGAATGCAAAATCTATCTGTTCTAATTCTAATCAATACCAGAAAACCGGAAACTTCAGTGTTACATAACCCATTTCCGGCCAATGGATATTTCGACATTACAAAACTCCGTCCCTTTGCTATACATTTCTACATTGTAACATTCTCCTCCCAAAAAGCGCAAGCGTCCTTTGCAATGGTAAATCTATCCGCGATCGGTTCTAATTGGAATCTGTTGGTAATCCTTCATCTGAAAAAGTCCCCCTGTTATCGCGGCCACCCGACACCAATTGCCCAATTATCCGCACTCCTCCTTTCCCGATAGCAATCTCCGAATGGAACGATTTGAATACGATCCCTCGGACCCTAATTGTATCCGACACAAGCAGTGCGAGGCCTAATCGGAACAATATGACACCGTCCCACACTCTCTTTTCCGTTTAATAGTAATTGGATTGTGTTTCTACTGGGGGAGCTATGATTTCACTCCCAAGAAGATTACGCTTCGGTTATTTATCCGAGTTATACGGATGTGTCATAGAATCGGGTGTTTTTTGAGGATATTACTTTTTTGAATATTTGTTAGGTAGGTAGGTTTGTACATGTGTTTTCCGATAGTTTCCAGAGCCTCCGAAAAGGTGGACTTCAATGGTGGAAATGGGTTAGGTAATACTGAAGTTTCCGGTTTTCCATTATTGATTCCAAATAGAACTGATAGATTTAGCATACAATTGCCAAGGAAGGCATCACTTTTTGAGAGGAAGTTGTTGCAATGTGGAAATGAGTAGCAGATTTAAGAATTGCTGTGTGTTCTTAAACAAATAAGGACACGAGCAAACACATAGACAAATAACATTCTATTGACACGACAAGCATTCATGAACTTGTATTCGCGATGTTTGTATTCGTTACCTGCTGGTTGGGATTCAGACGCACTATCCACTATGCCGAGTAGGCTACATGTAGGTTGGTACTCATATTTTCATCGTCCAGTAAGACAGAATCACATTTGTCCAGAAGCCCAGCTACAGGCTGAATTTTTACTGACATGGAGAGTTAAAGTACGCTTGAATCGAACCCGCACCCGGTACAGTGCTCAGACTGTCAGCGTAAAAAGGGTCAGCACGATCGAAACCCCTAGTCCACGTGGCCCCCATATTAGTTAGGTAGGGTCAAGTGGGGTAAGTGTGATTGGGGGTAAGTGTGATAAACAGCTCTTGTAACTTTGGAAATCATTCTAAAAATCTGAAAGTTTGCAATATATAACATTAGACCACTTATAATTAAACTAAAAAGAAATATTGACCTTATTTTTTGTTTAAAGAAAGTTTTGAGCTTTTGAATATGCTATTTTATTACATTATTTTCCCTATGTGGGGTAAGTGTGATATACAGAAATGGATTTTGAAATGCAAATTTTGTACACTTAAAATTGGAATTCAAACATATAAATTTTTTTCTACATATGTATGTTTCTTATAATAATTCACTACCAATTTTAGGATTTATAATTTACTTGAAGCAGAGAACGAATTTTTTTAATGAAAAATGCAGAAGCCCTATCACACTTACCCCACTTGACCCTAATGTAATCGTGTGCATCTGCCTATTTTTAGCCTCCTTAAAGAGCTTTAGCGCATAACATTACGTTCTAAAGCTCCTTACAGTTATTTTGGAAATATCCGTGCCCAAACCTGAGACCTTCTTTCGCATGCAGGACAAGCGTCTCGGTCTTACCGACTTGACAGCAGATTTAAATACTTGACTGTATTATTACTCCTAATGGCGGCTACAAATGGATAATCGGAAACGTAATATAATGTAATCGTTTCCCGCTGCTTATTTCTATCCATTATTAGAGCTGTAAAACAGTCAAATTAGCTTCGTAATTTAGAACCCTTTTCAAGTGACGAGGTCGACACCTGAGCGGGCACCCATCGGAACATCGAGTGACATGACATCGCACGCTAACACCATCGCTTCGGGACTTTCGACTCCACGGATTTAACGAGCACGTATATCGCAATGCACTCGGGCACCCCGGTGATTTTTAGAGGACTTTTTTCTCCTGCATGAATACGTCAATAGTATGGCTAGGACAAGGACAGAAACAAGAATATTCTCGATGTGAGGCTCGACGCTTACACCTCTCGGCCACCGCGGGAGGGAGCCATTAGTTAGGTCAAGTAGCACGTTTCAGGCTGTCTATTTCTAGCCTTTTCTAAGGCTAGTCTTTTCTAATTTTTTTTAGAAAATTATATTACAAAAAATACTTCGCAAAAAGTTTGGTTGCACTTTCAAAGACAAATATTTTTTTGCTTGCTTTTCCCATATGGGGGTACCAATTTTCATTTTGTAAACAATCAAAATTCATATATTTTTTTGGTTATTTATAATCGAAATCCAAAATATTGCACATACATTTGATCTAAGTGGAGAATTTTTTGTTTTTGGTTAATATGTGTATACTTATAGGAGTTATCTCTAAGAGTTTGGGTTACATTTTTAATTTATAAAAAAAAAAGAATTATAACCGATAAAAAATGAAGAAAAAAACCATAGATAGAACAGTACACTACGATGACATTAAACTAGTTGATAAATAACAAGTTAAATTTACATTATTTAACTAAGTAATATTTAATTGACATTAAAGATGCAGCCGTCATAATGTTGCAGTTGATTTAAAAAATTTTGAAGGGTCAGTAAAATTTAACAGCTATTTATTTGAAATTATTGCAAGATTTATAACTAACAAGCATTTAAGAAAGTGAAATATACATTTTTTTGCAAGTTTGCCTAGAGAAATGAGAGAACTTACAATTAATAATTTTTTTGTACTCTTTCTGTCACAAAGAGATTATCCTTTTATCCTTTTTTAGAGTTTTTCTCCCCTTTTTATGAATTGTTTTTTGTGTCATAAAACACGCGGTTTTCTTTTTATTGGAAGAATATTTGTTGACCAACATTGATAGTTTTAAACTTTTAATTTTCTTCATCATAACTTAATTAAGAATAATGGAGAACGTATTATATTTGAAAAATATATATATATAAAAGACAGCTCATTTTAGCTTCCTTTTACTCCACTACATAATATCCCTTACATAAATTACACTTACATAAATATCTCACAATTACCCATTAAATAAATACTTAATGGGTGACAGCATGACTCCAGAATATTTATTCATCTCAAATTCTTTTAGTAATTTTCTTCTTTTTATTAATGAGACATACTTTCCACAAAAATGTTTTGTAGTTAACATTATATCCCATTCAACAAAAACAAGCCAATGAACATTATGATAAATCGCCTACAAAGTTGACAAGTGCCTTTGATGCACCTATTCCCATCAGCCAAATCGTTTAAATTTAAATCAGCGCATGGGACAAGCGCTTGTCATAATTCATATAAAACGGCCCCCATACAATAGCCCTTGATCAATTTACCACCATTAGTTCTGCAATAGCCCCCCTACAACCCTTCATAAACTCCCTAAAGGCGATACGCGTGAAAAAATCGCTTTATATTAATGTCGGGCATCGAATTAAAAATGCACTCGTAACAAAACCTCAAACTCTGACAATTGCCTTTGGGTCCTGTTCGGCATCTGGACACTTCACGCCCCCCCCCCTCTCAAAACAACCCCCCGCGGTGACGTCATTGATCCCCATCCCTGTCATCTCATGGCACTGAGAGCAAAGGTCTAGAGATGTCATCTTTCAGTTATTTCTGTATAAGAGTTGTTTTTGTTGGTAGTACTTTTTGAAGGTATGTTGAAAATACCACAGTCATTAAAAGTATCAATGGTGTCTTAGAGATTGGATAGGATAGGTTTGAATTATCGTCGCACTAGAGCTACACGAGGGCTATTGGCGACGGGCGTCGTATTTTAGAACCACAGTCAAGTGACGAGCCAGCACCTGAATAGGCACCCAACGCAACCGTTAAGGGCGACATCGTACGCAGCGTTAGTACTTTGGAGCATATTTAACGTGCACTCCCCTACACGGGGTATTATTCGTCGGACATTTTTGGGCTGCACGGGCCGTTTATAGGTCGGCAGTTTTCTTGGCGATGCCCGGACCCGAACCTGGGACCTTCCGCATGCTAGGCGAGTGCCTAACCGACTGGGCTCCCCAGCCCCCCTTAGAGATTGGAAAACTTTAATGTGTTGGTAAGGGGGAAATAGCTTTAAATTTGAACTTTTTTGAATGTTTGTACTGGTGTTACTGATTTGGTGATCATGTCATCCTTACCAACAAAAAAAGGCAGCATTTTACTCTTTTTCAAATCGAGGCATTAAAAATCTATTCTATTGATAAATCTCTAGAATCTGAGCTCCAATATATCAAAGCCATTGATAAGGATAGATGCTATAACCCCAACATCATCGACGAGACATCAAGTAAAAGACTTAGAACAAAGTAAATATCACCCCCACTACTGAAGAAAAGAATTCTCAATTAGTTGTAATTCCCCATTATCACCCAATCAGTTACAGCATTGCAAATATTTTTTCAAAGTTCCAATTTAAAGTTATTTTCACTCCTACCAACAAATTAAAGTTTTCCAATCTCAAAGACCCCATTGATACTCATAATACATGGGGTCCATGTAACCTGACAATTTTCAGGGAGAAGTAAGTTAAAAAATGGCATGACATTTAAGAGTGAGGATATTGACAACATGAGAAAGAAAATGGAGAAAACGGTTTTTAACGGTAATTTAGCTTTGCCGCTTTGAAATGCGGTGTTAAAATAAACATAAAAGCAATTTTTGAAAATTAAAAATTCCATTCGTGACTCCAGTATTAGATAGGAAAAAAAGTTCGGCAAATTTAAATTAGCGGGACAATTATAACAAAAGATTTGCGTTTCTTGAAATGCATGTAGTAACCTTATTTTTGACAAGTCTTGGTACTAATGTTTAAGCAGTAAAGTTTAGTCCTTCCGCCTAAACAACTTGCTATATTTAATATAATGTAGCAGAAAATTTGGTTTTTCAGTATGAGATGCCATTTTCAGTATAGATTAGAAAAATATCTTAAGGGGGGAGAGACGTGATTTTCCAAACAGTGGAACAGATCTGTGTTAATCCAATAGAAAACGATAATTTTCTAATCCGCATTTCCCCTGCGGTATTGAATATTTTTACAGATGTTTTTTTTTTAATATGATAAATATAGCTGACTTAAAGGGCTTTATAATCCCTCTTTTTTGAAATTTGTTCAAATATTTTGTTGTAAAACTATTTATTGAAAATTTCAAAAATATTCACACATATTTCATTAATTCATTGTAAGTCATTTACAATAATAAAAAACGTTTTATTTTTAAAAATTGAAAACAGTCAGATAAATGTGGCTAAGGAAATTATTTTTCCCATTGGATTAACACAGAGGCACTTTGGTTCGGAGACCAGCTTCCATTCTTCCTTAAGATACATATTTTCAAATGAAAAATATAAGGGAAGACGCGTCTGTCTGCATTAGGTCTGCTTGGCGAAGATAGCGAGTCATCGCCTAAACTG
>CM043122.1:46546555-46715704 GCA_023701765.1 Hylyphantes graminicola
TAAACAAGAGAAATCTGGAAATTCGGGAGAGAACCTGCATTAAGAGGTTTGGGGGTGTCAGACGTACTGGTTAATCGTAGGTTTTTTTTTAGCCTTTTTGTGAGGGTTAGGGTTTTTTTGAAGTAGAATGAGCAGAAACATTTCCCTGTATTCTATTTGTTATTTACATCAAAATTTAGCCTTTTTATATTATGAAATTTTCAAAATTTCATTGTATATTGTCAAAGTGTTTTTTAGTATTTTGTCCAAGGAACGGTCAATAAAAAACTGTTATTAATTCAAGTTTTTTTTTTTTTTTCTTTTTCGTTCGAAATTGAGGCAATTTATTCAATAAATGTTTTAATATTTCTTTCCGCAATAACAGAATTAGTTCTAAATATTATGTAAAATGGTTTTAATTTTTCAAAAATTTGGACTAATAATTTCAAAGCTATCCATAAAAAAAGTTCAAACTCAAAATTGCCAAATTAATATTTAAAAAAAAAATATTTTCATTAAACAGAGTGGAAACATTGTATACACTATTGAAGACTTTTGTTTAAAATTATAATGACCCGATAAACTGAAACTTTTTTGGGAGTCGAAAAGTTGAAATTAACCCCACTAGGAATACCGATACTTTCAGGCTTGAGAGTGGCGATTCTCAGAAAAACAACAACAAAAAACAGTGTCAATAGGGGGTCAGACTGGGTGGTAGTTTTTCCGGAAGTGGTTTTGCGTTTGGACGTTTGGAATTCGGCACAACCGTTTGGAATTTGTATATGTCCAGTCGCTTGCGTATAAGTTTGCTTCTGTATTTTTTGTGTGAACTGATTGCATGCTCATTGAAATTATCTTTTAATGCCCATATATTTGGAACTATATGAGGGTCCTTTGAGGGGTTTTTTTATGGAGGGGGGTATCTATAAAATAAATTAATTTTCTGTGCTAGTATTTACCAAAGCATCTATCGTTAATATCTGAGATTATTTAAACTTTTTTTAATACAATTTACACCGAAAAAAGCCGTTTATTAACTTAAAAAAAGTTTCACTGTCTTGAAATTACCCCAACCAACAACCCTTAACTGTTTCTGAAACCGAAAAAAAATGCGTTTCTGCCACGAAAAGACCGCGTAGTGTAGGTTTCCTTTGAAGTTTACCGACTCCGAATGGATACGACGGTCCTGGACCGTCATATCCACCAAAAAGACCTCCATTCCACGGTCTTCACAGGTTCTGGGATGTCAGACGTACACGTGTACACGCGGTCTATGACGGTGAACCTTCGGTTCTAGATCACGTGTAACAGGGGCTTAAGCTTTCGTCAAGTGGGACAGACACAGAAAGAATTTTACAGTCACAAAGAAATGAATAACACATAGACAAATAGCAACATTTATTGACTCTCACAAACATCCATGCCTGACGCTAGCAGTCTGCGCACTGCAACGGTTACGGGTTCGATTCCCACCTTTGCCCTGGGTGTATTTTCCTTTCCCTGTGACAGTAAAAATTACTTGATGAAGGCTTATATAAGCCTGTCTCTGATCAAGCACCCAAGCCAAATTATATATATGTATCAACCCTATCGTTAATAAATCGGATTTCATTGTAACTGTTTTATAACAAACCATCTTGCTAAACTTTAAAGCCAATAAATACTGTTAATTGGCTGGGCTTTCAACCACAATTGATTTATGATGCTGGGGTGAGATGTTTTGGGTCATTTGAGTCTCTTTTGGTTTCCCCTACTAACTTAGAGTAAATTTGTCAAGCGATATTTATTTACTGTGAGATCTAAATTAAGTAGAAGAGGAGAAAAAATAGGGAATAAGTCATCTTAGAAAACCTGTCTTTTAGCATCTAGATGAGCCAAATATAAATAAAATGTGTTTTTCCTTAGATGTTTTTTTGTGAAGATGAAACATTAACAAGCTTGTTTGTAATAAGCAAATTTATTCATAAAAATTTATTTTGAATGATTATAAATGATTTGTATGTTATGTTATGTATTAAACCGAAAGATTGAAAATATTTGCATTGGCTGAAGGTTAGCACAAATTGAAAATGCAATAATTTGTTGATGCCTCAGCTGTTGTACTTTGCTATTGTACTCAGCTTTTAAATGTTTTATATTCACATTAACTGTTGATTCTTTTTCAAACCTCGTTTCGCCTGGAATGAGTAATCTTTGAAGCATATCTCAAACAAACTCCATTCACTCAATGAAACACGATGCTTCTCGCTGTGTATTTTTCGTATTCAGGAGGTAAATGCACATGTGATTTATATGTTATGTTATGTAAAACCAAACCGTAACTGCTTGGTTTTACATAATTTCGATAAATAGTGCCTCACGGACATTAAAAATTCAAATTGGGCGACTAAAATGAACAAATACAAAAAAATGTTGGCACTTTTTGACTAAAACTACTGCTTAGTTAACTTTGGATGATTCCTTGATATTGCTTTTTTGGAAGTTTTCTAAGCTATTATAATGACTTTTTAATCCTTAACTGCCCAGAAGGCTTGCTGTCATGTGAAAATTTTATAAGAGATTGCAACTTCCCGTGTTACAACAACAAACAACGAAATTATTATCGACAAGCAAATTTCAAGGTTTCTGTCGTAAGTGCATCTGGATTTCATAGACTTTAATAGGGCAACAACAAAAATGTAATTGCAATAATAAAAAAATTGTGATACCCTCTTTTTTTTTTATTTGTGTTAGAAATATGCAAACGAAAACGATTACTTTAGTGGCCCGTCCGTGGTCTACCCTTCAGGGACATGTCTAATTTGTGGAGGTGGCGACAGATGGCAGCATCTGTCATTTGTGTATGTGTGTGTCTTGTGTTGTCCTACTTGACGATGGTTTATAAGCGGGTCCTTGCGACCAAGCACACAAGCCTGAAACTATATGTCTACCAACCAACCGTGGCCGAGTGGTTAAGGGGTCATAGGACTCTTAAAAATGTGCAAAGAAGGAACTACAAAGTATAGCTTGATCTTTTATGTAATTTTTAAACTACTCAATATAAAAGTATAATTTTTTATATGTAATTCTATAAGATTTATTTATTATAAAACAATTTTTAAAATTTATGAAACTTTAGCCAAAACTAAAATAACTAATAACAAACATAAAACTATTTGAACACATTGTGATTAGGCTTGCGCGGCAAATTGTGAGGTCAAAATTGAAGACATGACCAAGAAAATGACTCTATATTGTACAAATACGTACAAACAAAGACTTATACCTAAATTCTCAGCTCAATTTTAATTAGAAATGATTTTTTAAAAAAATTTAAATCAAAATTTTAGAATTTTTATAATTTTTTTAGAAAAAAGTTCTTAAAATAATTTCTAATTAAAATTGAGCTGAGAATTTAGGTATAAGTCTTTGTTTGTACATATTTGTACAATATAAAGTCATTTTCTTGGTCATGTCTTCAAATTTGATCTACAATTTGCCGCGCAAACCTAATCACAATGTGTTCAAATAGCTTTATGTTTAATATTATTTATTTTAGTTTTGGCTAAGGTTTCATAAATTTAAAATGTGTTTTATAATAAATAAATCTTGTAGAATTACATATAAAAAAAATTATACTAAAATATTGAGTAGTTAAAAAATTACATGAAAAATCAAACTATGCTTTGTCGTACCTTCTTTGCACATTTTTAAGACTCCTATGACCCCTTAAGGCATCAAGATTCAACCTTGTCAGGAGTGCGGGGCTTCTAATCCTACCTACTGCCAGTCATCCGATAAATCGGATCTCTGTACTGGAAATAGTAGAAAGATCCTACTCGTGACGGATGGGCCCGAGTACACTGGGACAGACGTGTTCGTCAAATCTGTGGAGTCCTAAGTCCCGACGGCGTCAGCGTACGATGTCGCTCGAAGTTCCGTTGGGTGCCCGATCAGGTGTCGACCTCATCACTTGACCATGGTTCTAAATTACGAGGCGTTATTGGCTGGGTTAAGGCTCCTAAGGGAGGCTAGAAATAGGCAGCCGGAATCGATTACATTACCTACCTTACCTTACCTACCTACGCCTGATGTCTGGTAAAAGCACGCTTCGAGCGACGCAATAAAACCAAACCAACCAAATTATTTTCTTCGCAGAAAGTAAACTCACCGTTCAAAAGTTTATTTCCAGTGACAATTTCTCGGAGAAGAAGCGGTTCTAACAGCCCTTATCTATTTTCGCTGTCAACTTCCAAGTAACGGTTATTTGCTTTGGATACCGTCTACTTGTCCAAATTGAAGATGTCACACTCTTGACTTGGGCTGAGACAACTCAAAGCATCGCCCGCACAGTTAATGCAATAGCATCCCAATTAAGACGTAATGATATATCATCTGTCATTTTTATTAAGATATATGGCATGTTTTTTCTCACTATATCATCGGAAAGACGGGCTACAACGACCAACACAAAATGTCGATTGTATTTATCAGTTACACTAGTATTAAGTAACTACTTAAGATTTTTCATTAGAAAAAATCTATTTTTTTTAGTTAAAAACTAAAAATATTTTTAAAAAAATAGTTTTTTAATTTCAAAATCTTTTTTTAAAAAAATCACAGTTTACAACTGTTTTCTCTAAAACTTGTTCTCAATGACATCACTTTGGAGACGTGTCAACGTCAACAATGCTTCTTTCGACTTCGAGAAATGCTATAGCCGAGTTGGCATGACGCTTCACTTAAGTCACATTTAAAAAAATACGAATAGTTTACGGGCGCGAAAACAGACATTAACTGAAATTGACCGTATTTAATACAGAAAGTTTCAGTACTTTTTCTACGTTTATTTTCTGGCAGCTCAATTGGCAGAATAAAATCGTGTATTTAACGGATTGGAATTTTTTTCAGTGCAGTAATATTACTTTACAATTAAACCGATCAATAAAATTTTCAAAGAGTAGGCTTTCACATAAGAATAATGCCTACTAATGTTATTAAAAACACTTCGGCATCAAAGAAACAAAGAAAGCATGTTCATTTCAATGTGTTCCATTAGTTGGCTCTGCATTATACTCAAAGAAATGATTATGCGCAACGGAAATAGCAGATGTATGTTAATGAGTAATCGTAATTAGTGTTAATGTGATTTCCCATTAAGAAACTAAATGCATTGGTATCGGGTGTCGTTTTTAGTGCCCTTTCTTTTGAAAGATTGTATGTTAAAACTGGTTTCGGTATTGACTTTGTTAATTAGATGGGTGGATGTGTTAGTTAATTAAACTACTTTTGGTTTACGGGCAATTTAAGGGACTTCTTGGTTTATCTTGATTTATAATTTTATTAACTAATTAGAATAGTTATGACTTTTAATAACAGAAGACTTCTTTTATGACATTTACAAGTTTGTTATGCTTAAAACATAACTCATTACTGATGCATCATATCTAAGTCGACATTATTAAATACTATCTTTGAAGTTAAAGCAAACTTTTTTTGGTAAGAAAAGGTATAATCTAAAAAAACAAATTTTTTTAACTTAAGGAGCAAGAAAAATCTTCTCAGATTTGATTACTTTTAAGTTTTTTTTTGTCAAGGTATACATTTTTTTGACCAAGAATTCTTTTTAATTTGACATGGCAGCAACATTTATGAGCATATAATATTTAAAAAAAATTACAATCGTTTATGAAAAATTCTCAAAATTCCTTTAATTTATAGTGGCATTTTTAAAATGACCTATGAGTTTTTTTTTTTTTTTTAACTTTTGATATTATACATCTGATAATAAAGCTTTCTGGTAAAACTAGAAAAACAACAACCTAATCTGATATTTCAGGGAATTATATTCTTTTTTTAATAAGAACGTCCAAATGATCGTTAACCATGGTGGGCTATAAGGAATACTTTTAATTGTAAGCTAGCTATATTTTGTAGTTTGCTAATATTTGCTATCAATACTTTCTGGTTGTTTTCGCAAATGATTTTTGTTTCTCTGCAGTCTTGAAAATAAATACCTTAATATGTTGTTGTCTTTTTTTCCTTCAATAAGCCTTTTTGATTAAATGTAACAAATGAAGATTGTAGTTTCCAAAGAACAGTTGAGATATAGGGTCCGCCTTGGTTATTGGAAACTTCATCCAATTGAATTTCCGATCGTCAAAGGTCGCCAATGAAAACGCCGGACCCTATATGTTAGTATGACTTACGAAAATGAAAGTTTTGAAACTACATGCTTCATATGACTTTACAGTTCAAATGCCATTGCCGGAAACAATCAACACTACATTATGGGCATTTTTATAACGCAAACAAACTCCAAAACAAACAACCTCGGAACAAACTGCCAATCTGATAAACTCAGAACAAAGTTGTCTTGTGCTGCCCCTTAATGTGGTCCATTAGAGCAATGAATACCTATCGTTAAAGAGATAATTACAAGAGCGGAAATCAGCAGTCGTGATTAAGACCGTAATGTGTTCCATCATTAAGCGATTGTCTCTTGGCGATATCTTCATTGGAATGAAAGGGTCGTTGTGTGGGCTTGTAGAAGGGTGCCAGTGCCCCACCCATGCCCCAACTGGGCCCCAGAATGCCATTGCACCTGCTACTGAAAAAATGGGGCAGATATGTGTTAGATTACGGGAACATTTCAGCGTTGTTGAAACTGGAATATGATGAGAAGTATCAACTGATCAGTTGCTTCGCTAAATCCTGAATTTCACCATAAACATTGGAGTATCCTAATGCGCACCTCTAGTGCGACGCTGGTGAACCGGCCCACCAACCAGGCATGGAAAGTTCAAGAAGAACGAATATTTTTTTTATGTTAAAATTTGTTATCTTCTTTACGCTCTATTTATATATCCCTTTTTGACCGGCGGTCAGGTGGCGCTGATTTAAAATTATGAGACTAAATTTGGAGTTTTATCGAAAAAAATTAGTTAAACAGTATCAATCCAGCAACTCCTTAAAAGCAAAGTCATTTTTCTCAGGTGTTGGCTCGTCACTTGACTATGGTTCTAAATTACGACGCCCGTCGCCAATAGCCCTAGTAAGACGATAATTCAAACCTACCTTCCTCAGATCAGACCTGTTTTGATAGTTAAACATTTTAGATTTTACGCTGCCACCGTCTTCTTTTAAGAGTACTTTATTTTCACGATGACATTTTCTACAAGCGCAAACTCTTCTTTAACCTGCTGAGGGATACATATATGTATAAACCGTCACCTGGATTTGTTAGGTTTTCTAGTAACGCACGTAATTTAAAAAAATATATTTAAGCTGAATTTTTGCATTTAAAGTATATAGGTGGTCATTAAAAATCATCTGCTATAGAAATACAATTTTTAAAAATTCAAAAAGTTAAATGTCCAGTTAAAATTTTTAATTTTAACCTTATACAGGAAAAAAAGACTTACAATGCAGCCAATTTGCTTTCCCTCAGAGAGACGTATATAACCAATACTAACCTGTAAAAATTATTTTTAAAGCAATATCCTATTTTGTTATTACTTTCTTTATTACATTACAGTGTTGTAATGCACTTTTGCAGGGTAAATTAAAGTTGCTGTTTTTGTCAGTGTAGCAGTGCTTCAACTTCTGAAGTTGCACGCTCTATCCAAATTCAATTCGATAACAAAAAACATTGTGTTAGTGATCGTTAATTAGAAGAAAGAAAAAAGGTGATAACATAAGAACAAGTTTGTTCCCTAACCAATCATGCTGTATCCAGCAAAGCAATCTATACCCATTCAAAAGCAGAACTGTAGGCCATTTTCACTTAAAAATACTTAATTTTTTTTAAACCTTTATCCATTACAACAAGAGAACAAATTCTTAAAAATTTTAGTAATGCTCCTTTACTTATTTTGTAACTTTCTCTCCATTAAAAAAAAGCAATTTTGAGAAAATTTATTTTTTACACCAAGTCAATGTTTAGTTTATCATTCAAAGAAAATATGAGAATTCTTTTTGAAGTTATATCACACCTCAAAAAATCCATTTCAACTTGAAGGGAAAAGAATTTCTGCCTTCTGTAACAAAAAAAAACAAGTATGAAAGAATAAATCTTTATTTCTTTACCATCCTGCTTACCGTATGTGGTGTTGCCATGAATCTCGTAGCAATATCAGACGATATTAGGTGTCTCCCTATTTGTAATTTCGTCTGCAATTGGGGACGTCAAGAGCTGTTACGGCCCCTCCCTAACTTCCTTCAGCTTCCGATTGCTGATGATAGGAAAAAGGGAAGAGTTGGTAAAAAGAGATACTGATGATATAAGAAACTAAATGCGAGATTCTGATGATGTAGGAAACCAAATACGAGATGTAGGAAACAAAACGTTTGTTTTCTCGGATGCTTTCATCAAGTGAGATCCCGGAAGACAGATGGTATGGTTGTCGTATCGTGTCATCTGTAATAGATTTTAAGTGCCTTGTTTGGTCGTGTGAGTTATATTAATATTTTGTTTTTCAAAAGAGCATTTTTATGGCTTTTGTACATTAGTGGTCATAATTGGGACCACTATCACGACAGGCTTGCCATGATTAAGGTTTTTTTTTTTTGTATTCTTTCTCTATCAGACAATAAAAGACAAATGGGCAGATTTTGAAAATGGTGGAATTTTGTTTTCATTCTTCGCAAACTTGTCTTTGAAAAAAATAACGAATTCGAAAATTTTAATATGTATTAAATTCAATTACTCTGAGCTTGTTCTGTTGTGATACTCTTTTATTAGAGTTTTTAATAAGAAGTATTTTAATTGGAGGAAAATTGTAAACAGAATAGGAACCCATTACTTTCTATAAACTTTTAAATGCTATGGAAGTCAAGGAACCCATTACTTTCTATAAACTTTTAAATGCTATGGTAGTCAAGGAAGTATACTAATAATATAAGGTTGTTGTCTTTCACGTGCATTTCCTAATTTCACAAATTTAGCGTGCAAAAATATAAAATAGCTGATGTATTTGGGCTTTTGAATAATTATTTGGTATTGGAGTGTGTATTTGGATTAAAAAAACATAGTAGTTAATATCTTCAAAATTGGTATCGAGAGGCGCCAGTGAGGTGCCACGAATAATTTTATCTCAGTTTCAAGAAAATTTCCAAGACTGCACAATTAAAATTGTTCGTTTATACTTTAAACTAAAATTAACTATTCAACAAAAATATATAACTTAAATCTATTTCTGATAAGACTGCTAATGGAAATACACAACTTTTTGTTTGCAAATGTTAGTGAGCTGAATTATGACGAAAAGTTAAAAAAAAATTACGGAACTTAAAAAAAAGAGAAGAATTATGACGGAAAATAACTACTCGACACTTTTTAATTGGCAGCATTTAACCTCATAACGGTACTTTTTGTGTACTGTGTCGGCATAGATGATAGAGTACACCCAGAGTCATTGAAGCGTATTGCTGTGTGTCAAATGTCAGCCCTTTTCGGGCTCTTTTGCCGACAGTAGTCGTGGTAATAGAGGATATCGAAGCTTTTTCAATTTGTTCCGCTAAAGAACGGTGACCCGGCGGTATACTTTGGCTGAACGGAATTGCGAGTATTTCTCAAAGTGTTTGGTTACATTTTGATTAACGCTACGTATCGATAATGGTTTGAATATCCGTTACATAATCTTATCATATATCATTGTGGTCTTGTAGTCAAAATATATGGTGTTGTATAACATAATATAGTGTTACATTTTGTGTAATATTGCGTTATGTGTGTTTGGTTATATTTTGAATAACGTTGTCTATTGAATGGGTCTATTTATTGGTTTGAATATCCGTTACTAATCTTATCATACATTAATGTGGGCTTTTAATCGAAATATATGGTTTGATATTTATGATCGAAATTTCGATCGATATCGATGGTTTCGATCGATCAATATCGATCTATATTTATGATACGAAATATCTGGTTTGATTATTACATTTATAATAACATTACACATCGATAATGGTTTGAATATCAGTTATGTATTCTTATCATGTATTAATATTGTGCTCTGGATTAAAATGTATGCAATATCATTATAATAGTTAAAATATATTTTTCCAAAAATTTATTAGCTATATTCTAAGACTCTAAGCATCTGAAAACCGATTATAATAACTTTTCACGCATTTCAAAGAACAGTATTTGTTTGCCTCTCTTTGCCCCTGCATTTAAATTCTGATAAACTTGTTACAGTTTTCTAGAAATTTGCTTACAATCTATGAAGGGAAGTTTTAATTCCTTGGCATTTTTGAATGTCATTGTATAGAAAATCAAGGAGCGCATAAATTCAGTCAACCATGCTAATGAAATTACCGCCCCACTGAAGTGCATCGTCATTAGAATAACCCAGACGGGGTAATTATCACTTTTAAAAGGTATAAAACGTTTAAAAACTGGGTACTTTATTATTTTAAATGTGGGCACTAAAGCATTGACTACAAGAATCTACCATCAAAGGGTCTTTCTTTCTAATGGAATTGCAGTTTCACCTGAATACATTCAATCAGGACCGCTTTGCAAAGATAAGAGCACCAGAAAAGGATGTTAAATAATAAAATGTGCATAATTTAGACCTGTTTTTTTCCCAAAATTTTTAAGAACAATCCAATCTTAAGAATATAAATATCAGTTATTTTCAAAAATGTTACGATGTCCATTGCGTTGTGTACTGAAACCAAACATGGTTTCAAGTTTGAATTTCGAAAAGTTGATGATGTATATTACTTGTAAAAAAACTGCAATTAACCGACGTTTCTGTAATATTGGATCCACATATTTTACCAGCAAGTAATTATTTATTGTCTTAGCTAAACTAAAGTAACGAGACTTTATAGGCTAAATTATAAACGCAGCGTGAACAATTTTTTCCATTTAAAGTGAATACTAATAAACCCCTATTTTTACATTTTAGTACAATTTGGTTGCAACATAACTTCTTTCAGTGCTTTTAAATAGATATCTATCTATAATTTATTGCTTGGTTAAAATTACAGTTATTACTGTCGCTCCAGATTTGGTACCAGGGCATTGCAATCAAGCTAAAATTTTCTTACTTGTGGATATTTTTAGTAGCATACTCCTATTTAATATGAATAAGAGAAATAAAGATAATTGTTTTTTTTTTAATCTTTTGACCTAATCAATTGATTTGTCCTTACTGTCCCTATATATAGCGTTGTTCAGTGTGAAATTTGAATTGATATTATTTATTTCAATTATTTAATGATATTATTGCTTCATATAGAACAATGTATAAAAATTTATCCACTAATCACCTCATTGTGGTTAATTTGCATAAAAAAAAGTCAAATATTTTTGAAATTTTCGGTGCTACTACTAAAATAATGAACCTATTCAACAAAATTTCCATCTTAGGAATAAAGACGATGCTTCATGAGTTGAAGCCTCATTCCACTGTCCACTGTTACAAAAATTGGTTTGGTTTGAATTAACGTCGCACTAGAGCTACACGAGGGCTATTGGCGACGGGCGTCGTATTTTAGAACCACAGTCAGGTGACGAGCCAACACCTGAATAGGCACCCAGCGCAACCGTTAAGGGCGACATCGTACGCAGCGTTAGGACTTTGAAGGATATTTAACGTGCACTCCCTTACACTGGGTATTATTCGTCGGACATTTTTGGCTACACGGGCCGTTTATAGGTCGGCAGCTATTTTGGCGATGCCCGGACCCGAACCTGGGACCTTCCGCATGCTAAGCGAGTGCTTAACCGACTGGGCTCCCCAGCCCCACTGTTACAAAAAAAAAAAAACTATGTTACTTTAACATGATTTTTGGATGTAACCCCCTTCAAGCCAGTTTTGGAGTAAGCTGATACAGTAGACGCCGCTTAATGGATCACATCGGGACCAACGTGATTTGATAACAATAACCGATTGATTACAATACACGAAAAAAAAAAGTTTAAACTAAAAAATGATTTTTTTTACATACGTATTAAAATTAATTTTAAATTAGGAGTTGTTGCTGTGAAACTCTATAGTATTTAATAGAAATTAATTCACTCTAAAGAAAAAGAATTACTAGTTATATATTACATATTTAATGATGAACTGCAGAAAACAATACAAAAGGTTAATGATTAACTGAAAAAATAAGTAATCAATTATCGATTTTTTAGCATTCTTTTGAAACAAGTCATTTACGAATCGCTCATAATCATAATGTTTATGAAAGTGTTTCGCGTCAGCTTTGTTTTGCACACCTAGACGTAAGATTCGAAGTGCGTCCCTCATCTGAGCAGGCCTCGGAATTTTGTCCTCGATAGCACTTTTGGGATCATCATCGGCATCAGAATCTTATGAAGAAGCTTGATCTTTGACACATACGGCTTCGCAAATGTCCTCATCAGTTAAAGAAGTAGAAGTCGCAACCTTCTCGTCGATCTCCATCCATGCTTCAAAATCCTCAGCATTCATATCGGGCGAGGTATTGAAAACGTCTTCCATTTCTTTCATCACTGACAATAAACTGATAACAATAAACGAACAGTTGATTACAATAAACGATAATTTTTCAATGCATTTTGATACAAGTGGACGGGACTAAGCGATTTTGATAACATTAAACGATTGATAACATTAACCGTGAACACATTAAGCGGCGTCTGCTGTAATAAATTATATGAGGGCACTTCCGCAAAACTTGCTGTAACCTTTCGCAGAGTCGAAGCGCATGTACAATCTTAAAAGTTGTAAAACAGAAATTATTATAAAAAATTGTGAATTTTATCAACCCGACATTGAGTATCCGGTAACGCGACGCGCTTGTAATCGCAGAATTGCAAGGTAGAGTCTGGTCTTTGGACTAACTTTAATCGGATTTAAGACAAAAGTACAACCGTAAAAATATCAATACAAAATTTCTCACTGTTGGGAATAATGTTATAGATTGGCTAAACCGTTAATATCTATCGTAAAGTTTTTAGGCAGGTTTGGTGACCCTTTTTCTTTAATTAATTTTTTGTGTGTAAAGTTACTACTTCCTTTTGATGTTATTTTAAAGAGTTTTATTCTGTAACGTTAAGCTATTAAGCTGGAGACAGAATGCTGTCACCAATTTTATGGAGTAACATTACTGTAACGTTCTCAAGTTCATTTCAGCCAGCCTGAAAATGGATTGCATAATGCATAAAGGGGGGGGGGGGGGGCTGCACTGAAAAAATACTCTTATTGCTTTCTCTTATAAATTGCAAACATATCTCTTATATCTTTATAAAGTTACACCTATATTTCGTAAACGTTCTTGACTTTTTCAAATTTATATAGCTTCCTTGTGGATTTTCAGGTCTTCCATAGAAGCATAAATTAAATGATTTAATATACATACTTTTGAAATTCAATTCAATGCATCGCTATCAACAACCATCCATAATAGCGACCGCTGTAAAGTGGTTCAATGAATTTATAAGTTTATAACTAAATCTGGCAAATACAACTCCAAGTATCACGTACAGTGGTGGAAATTGATTTATGAACTGGCAGTTTTTTAACAGTATTTCTTTATTAAATGCGTTTTTATCGATTTAAATTTCATACACTATACAGGCTTTGTATTATAAATTATATCCGTAAATAAAATTGTATATAATTTCGCAAAAAATTTATTTTGTTGATATTTTAGTTTTAGCATAGGGAAATTGATTTATGAACTTTTGCATTCAATATCAATTAATAATTACTAAAACTATTTTTTTTCGTTATTGCTTCCTTGATTTGTATTTTCATAGACAACACGAAACTTTGGGTGAAGCAATTTCCAGTTTTTAATGATTAATAAGTCCTTCTATTCTATAACTGATACACACTCCATTGACACCATACTCTATTTGAGTAAATTATTCATACCAATCGATCTCAGACATTATTTTTTGGGTTTAAGTCATGGCTATTGACAGTATGATCTAAATGAACAACATTTTGTACGTTAAAACAGTCTACCATTTCGTTTGAAATGTGGATACTTGCATTATCATGCATAAAAATATAATCAAAAGTGTACTTTTGCCACGCAAAAAGAAATCAAAGATTTTTTTAGAACTAATCTGCAATAAAGTGATGTTTGTCAGCCCTTTAGAAACAAAACATTGTTTCTTCAATCATAAGATATCGTTGCCCAAACCATCAAACTTCCACCACTAACATTTCCGCCGAAGACAGATCTTGGCTATCTTCGAAGATCCTTTCAATAACAGTTTAAACCATCACGTCCATCCAAATTGAATTTTTTTCATCAGCAAACTTCTCTTTTTTCCCATTTCTCTCAATACACCCCCACCCAATCCATTTTCATGAAGTTATGACCATATTTTAATAGCCTGTTTTATGGTGAAGAGGCAGCTTTGGGCCAGCCTTCATTTTGGAACATTTCAAGTTCGACGACGATATCAATATTTGTCCTACTCTTCTGGGAGTTACAGGAAGTGATAGTCCATAACAAATTCGTCCTGTAATGCACAAATGCAGGCACAAATGGTAACTTTTTGGGATGCAAGTCCAATAATCGTGCTTTTGTGCCTCGTCCCACGAGGGTTACACCTTTTTTATTGATGGTTTTTGCCCCAGTCAGAATGATTATTCAAATATTTATGACTTATATTTATTGATCGTATAATTAATAAGCTGATTTCTCTTATAGATTTGTTACAATATTATATAAGGGTCATTTTTTACCTTTTTGGCTTCAGGCAGTCCCGCAAGCTTTCCTATTTAGTAAAATGGGAATAAAACAGATAAATTTCAACAAAGTTGGCCTTAATCTTATTTATAAGCAATGATAGTAAGCTCCCGTGAAGTTCAAATTAAGAACTAGTTAAAATATTTGGTACCTGGGTTCAAAATAAATTTGAGTTCATAAATCAATTTCCACCATTTGACATGCTTAAAAACTAAAAATAGATATATTTTTATTTAATATCATTTTTTGAAAAAAAATTATGTGTAAAAATCCTTTATTATACTCTGAATATACAACACACAAAGTTCGAATTGTGAGCACTTAATACAAAGCGATATCTGGTGAAAAGAATGTTAGTTCATAAATCAATTTCCACCACTGTAGTTGAGAAAGGAATAAAATTTATCTTGACATAGTCAATTACGCGTTTTTTTTTAATTTATATGGATATTTTGGAAATTTTCAGGAAAGTGGCTGGTTTTGTGTGGTATATCGTCACTTGAGTGTGGTTCTAAAATACGACACTCGTCGCCAATAGCCTTCGTGTAGCTCTAGTGCGACAGTAATTCAACCTAAACTATATGGTATATTTAAAATAAACCAGGGAATGTTAGGGTCACATGGGGGAATTATGGATCACTCTCTTTCCGGGGTAAATAATGATCACTAAGTTTTAAGGATTAAAAATGGTTTTTAGAAAAAAAAATTATGCCAAGTCATCCTTATACATTCTATTTTCTTATATCAAGTTAAAAAAAACAATGTAACTCTGCAGCAAATAATAGAAAAAAAATACTTTTTACACTACTATAAAAACATCTTAAAAAAAGATTGTCTTTGAAAAACATGATTTTTTTTAAGATCCATACTGGAGAAACATATTTGAACTAACTATATTGTTGGTGCTATTTTTCAATAGGAAAAGGTCTAAGCTTTTCATTCCGACATAAATTTTTTCATAATTATTTTTTTTAATGATTTTAAAGGTATATCGATTTATCCCCCAGTTTACTGGGGTAATTCTGGATCACTGGGGTAATTCTGGATCAGTGATATTTTTTAATTTTTCATGTGTTTTTAGCTAAGTGGTATACGTCATTTTGAAGCAAAAAAATCAGTTTAGGCTGCATTCCAAATTTCATTAAAAATTTCGAATTAAAAGTTTATGTAAAATTTAAATAACAAAAAATTTAATCTACATTGAAATAACATGCAAATTCCATTTTTATTCAATATTTTGACTCTTTTCATTTCGTCAAACTTACGAGAAACTTTCGAGATACTTCGAACTGTAAATTAATTTAACAAACGATAAATAACCGAATTTTCGAAAGAATGTAAATGGGAAATTGCGGCATAATTTATTAAAAAAGATCAGCATTATTCTTCGAGTTTAAAAAAAAATTAGCAAACGATAAAGTCTAATTTTTTTCTGAGAAAGAAGATTAATAAAAAGTTAATTTAGGCGTTTAAAAGTTTGCTTTGAATTATATTTTAACTGCAACCAAAAATTAATTTACTTTTAATATGCATTACTATAAAAAAAAAAGGGTGATCCATAATTACCCCATGTGTGATCCATAATTGCCCAAACCCGGGGTAATTCCTGATCACTCAATAATTAAAATATAAATTCTAAAATATTTAAGCTTACTCCATGCAAAATTAAATCATTCTATCTTTCATACTTTAGAAAAAAATAGGATGTTGTGATTTTTTGATCCATAATTCCCCCATATGACCCTACTCTGATATATTCGAGGAATACTACTGGTAAAAATTGGGCCGAACAAGATTTTCCAGTAACATTCCTGAATTCTTTTTTACAGTGTGATGTATGTTAAATCTGTCGGTTGTAGTGAAGAAGCAAACTCAAACTACGCCAACTTTGGTTAACTCCTGTCGGGAAATAACTCGACTGCTTGCTCTGTAAAGATCATTATCGGCTCCTGCGAAAGAACAAAAGGACGAGTGAAACCGAAAATGGATGGCGGCAGCCAAAATGTGGAATCGCCGAGATCTTCGGGGCTCTGGGTGGTGATGAAGCGTAAGGGCATCGGATGGCAATTAATGGCTATCCATTCAAACATGTGCTTGACTAGGTTTAATTTCGGGAATCTTTTCCGCGTAATAGCCGGGCTTATGGAAATGGGGACTCGGTCTGGGGAATAATAATGGGCCCGTGATAAATTAGCGATGAATCGGTAATTGCAACGGTTGAGTTTTCGCGTCGAGGAGTCTTTAAATCGTGCTTTTGACGGATGACGGGGCAGACGCTTTTAGGAGAGACCTCCTCCAGAAGAACTCTTTTGATCAGAGTGGCTGCTTTGTTGGGGTGTCGCCAATTAGATTTTTACTCAAAGTCAGGGATATTTTCAAGGTATACTAGGGAAATGCTCGTGTCTTCGTGAGTTAATAATGGAGACTCTATAAATTAGCGATAAATTGGTAATTTCTGCCAATCCAGCTGGGATTTTACGTAACTACTGAGGATTCTTTAGATCGTGTTAACGGTTGATAAGGCAAACGCTTTTAGGGGATTGTTCTGGAAGAAGTGGTCTTTGGTAGAGTACTACTTTAATCATAGTTGATGCTTTGTTGTGGGACATAGTATCACCAATTAGATTTTCCCCGAGTTTCAGGAATATTTTATTTTTCAGCTTATTAAAGGCTTGGTTATGTACACTAGTACTGGTGACATCATTCTGCAAGTTTAATCCAGATAACAACAACATGGGATTTCGATAAATAGCGATAAATCCATAATTGCACCCAATCCAGCTGAGATTTTGTGTCCCTGCTATGGATTCTTTCGATTCCGTTAACGGATAGCATTGTATAAGTACTCAGGAGAGAGTTTTAGAGCAATAGGTATATAAATAATGGAATTGCTCTTTGGATAGGAATGAGAACTTTAGAATAAAGAATAGAGTGACCAAATAGATTTCTCCCACATTTCGTTAATATTTTTAATAAACGCTGAAAAAACGTGCTACATTACGTTCCTCCATAAAATCGGAGGAAAACTAACATTGCACAAAATTTACTGTAACGTTACACCTATTTTGCAGTGTAAAGTTACTTATGAAGCTAGAGTAAGGTTACACCAAGATTTTACAGTTTGGTCTATTATCATTATAGTTTCAAGATATACCTTTAGACTTTTTGGTAAGATTTGTATCTCCGTGAACGGATGTTATTAAATACTAGTTTAACGCTTTCCATGAAAATATGACACTAAAGGAAATCATATTTTCCTTTTTAAGAAGAGTTTTTCCTGATCGTATGCATTTCGAACTGTGGGCTGATAAGTAACTAGTCTCCCATGTTAACTCAATGATTTATCTGGGGTTTGGAAATAGACAGACGGAAGCGCTCAACCTAACCTAACAATGATTCGTCACTTTTCCGCGCAATGTGGGATCCATGTTAAACAGCCGAAAAAAAACTCGACTCCCTGAAACTGTCCCAAATCAGGATTCGTCTCTTCCATCCAACCGAGGCATGACATTTTCCGACTGAGAGTTACAAATATCAAGCCAAAGGATCTCCGCTGCTTTGAGCAGACATAAGGCAGTCCTTTGAGCATGTAAACCCAACAACGAAACTGACTGATAAACTGATTGGAACTCTTGGCTTGATTGGAAAACCGTGCAATTATAGCTGACCCACATTGGAGTGGGTAAATCGGCACTTTTTATCGGTATTTTTTCTTAAGGGGTCTGTTACGCTTCTGATTGAAATCAGTTTGAATCTTTGATCTATACTGGGGTTGGGCAGGGACAATTTTGTCGGGATTTTGCTTTGAGACAAGGGTGTCTTTGATGGCTACAATGGCTGTTTTGTATTTAATTGACTCCAGAAATAAGAAGTTTAGGATATATTGTTGCAATAGAAAATAGTATTCGTTTGTATAGTAAATACTGCAATTATGAAGAATAGGTTTGGTAACAATTTCTCTTGAGATTATCAAATTTACGTCTCCCAAAGCCATTTCCCTCCTTTTCAGTAAGCTCTACCTCAATTTAAAAAAAAAAACGGAAAACGGAAATTAACAGCTCACTGTTTAAAATTTGCTTGAATTCACTAAATAATGGTTTTTAGTAGTTGCAGCGTTTCACCATATTCTCGGTATTCATTTTGACCATTTTTCAGGTTTCGGAAACAGGAAAATAAATAAGAACTTAAGCGTATAACGAAAATATGGTGAAACATTTCACCACTCATCCATTGCAGCTACTAAGAAGCATATGTTTGGTGAAACCAAGAGCTCAATTTTTAACAGTGTTGTGCCTGCACGATATGTCGATATGATGTAACTGAAGAACCGATCCTTCTAATCCAAAATAAATAAATGCAGCTTCAAATTCAAAAATCACTTGCGAAATTAATAATTCTACTTACCTCAAAAGCAATGATATGAGAGGCTAATGTTAATTAAAAATTGCATTAACATCGGTTTTATATTTAACCAGCCAAAAGAATTTTTAAAAAAAAATGCATAAATGAAAAAAACAAGAATTCCATTATCCATTATGTAATTTTTCTGGTCGTCCCAATCCCAAATAAATAAATACAGTTTCAAATCTAAAGATCTTTTGCTAAATCGGCCATTTTACTTATCTGTTTCGAGAGACAAGAGCAAGAATAGGAGAGGCTCAACTTTTAAATTCAAAGATATGTTATCGTCCGCATCCTATTAAATCAGCCATTTTAGCCTCCCCTCTTTTAAGAAGGCGCTTGCCGTGGATTGCATTTAGCAGTCAAACGACGCCGATAAAAAATTGAATACGTCACTGAAGAAGTAATTTGAACATTATTTCCAAAAGCAGAAGCACCTTCGCACGCAAAACTGCACGCTTGGGGGAAAACGAAGTAAAAGTAAGAAGAGAAAACGATCTCAAAGAGGCAAAAAAAAAGCGCCAAAAAAGAAGTTTACGCCAAAAAAAAACAATTTCGACTATTACATCGGCCATTTTTCCACCACTTTGGCGCACTCTGCTTCTCATTATACGCCGCGCTTGGCATCCTTACAGCTCCGTATACTTTGCTGACTTCACAAAGAAAAGAACGCAATTCCTTTTGCTCCCCCCTTCCCCACACCTTTTTTCCTTCGGTTCGCCTCCGCATTTGTGAAATAAAACCCTTTAAAAAAATTATATATTTGAGAGGGAAAAAATGCAAAAGGGAAAAAAATGTGGACTCGTCTCTGGCTGGCGAGCGCCATATGTTTCATTACGTAGCCCGCCAATTAAAGGTGGCCTGGTACTTACTTGGCTGTCGCTTTAGCATGTCATATCGCCAAGTTGGCTTGACAAAAATGTTACTTCGAGCACTGGAGTTTTTAAGTTAAAAGGGATTCGAAAATTCGATGGATGCTTAGTGAATTTTTTATTATTATTTCTGCTCTTGTTTTTGCCTAAACAATCAACTAACAAATTTGGAACGCTAAATGGTCTTAGATGATATTTTGGAAATCCACGGTTTTAAAATTACATTTTCGATTTAAAATGAGTTTATAATGAGAAATACTTAAAGGTTCGTATGAAATTTCAGTTTCAATCGTGTGCCACTGGAATTTATTTTGGCACACTGAAATTGAAATGTGTAACAAAGGAGCAATGGAAATATATAATAAAACGAAAGTCTAACCTTTTTCAAATAGATAATAATAAGAGGCATTTCTCCCAATCGTTTCAAGTACAACTCTGAATATTTGTAATTTTTTTGGGCATCGTTCTAGTAATTCGTTTCTTTATTATTGCTCCATCACACGATTACCCTTCTAACCCATTGGTCAATCTCTAAATTAATCTATTATCCTAACGCTCCATAGTTGAGCGCTGTTCCATAGCTCTATTATTTTTTTGTTGCATTGCTTTTTCTCTCCGTTCCTCTGTTGTCCCACTACTGATTCTACCGCATTTCTTTATTATCAAATAGTTCCATGGTCCTAGAGTTATATTGATTATTTTCAAACCAAATCCAGATACGCTGAATTACTTTTCCCGAAAAATTTCACACCATTCTGACCAGTGTTTTTTTTTTTTTGTTTACTTAAATTTTAAGAGTAACTTTACCCTTTTAAATGCCAACCTAAAAATATGCAAAACATTTTGGAAAAAACTTTTTTATATATATATTTGTATATTTAGAATTTTACAAACGAATTATTACATAAAAGTAATTTAGCTTTGATAATATTTAGGGGAGAGTGTTGTACCTTGGGACAATTTTTACATTTTAATTTTTTTCTTTGATAATTATAGTCAAAATAAAAATTTCAAAGCAGCATTTCAACACACCAATATATTCTTCTAAAATATATTTTTTTGAATTCTGGCAGCTTGAAATTAAAAAATTACCACTCATTTAAAGTAGAGAGGATAAACTGTCCCAAGGTACAACATGATGTTGTACCTTGGGACATACCTTATAATTCGGTCAATAGTCATACACTTGAACTGATTTGTGTCAGGAAACAAAGTTTATTGTTTTTTCAAGGATATACACACAAAAAATTTCATAATTCAAGAATAATTTAAATTATACTGCAAAATCGCAAGTCCAAATTATTTAACATTATATGATGATACAATATGCTTTACTGTCCCAAGGTACAACACACTACATGGTTTAAATAAAAGCAAGATAGTGGCCAATCAAAATGCATTATCATTATTTTCTCATAACCAAAATATTTTAAAATCTTCTCTTTTATGAAGAAAATAAAATGAAGTTGACTTTTTGTAAAAGTACAAAGGTAAAAAATTATATTAGAATGAGAAAAATATTTACTTTGGGGTAATGAAATACTATTTTTTGTCACCAATTCATCAATTCAATGATGCTAGTGTTAAATTTTATTTTGATGATGTCTGTTGGTTAAAGCTACTATTAGAAATAAACAATGTATGAATATTGCCAATAGATTCTTAGAAATTGTCAGTGTCCCAAGGTACAAGCGTCCCAAGGTACAACACTCTCCCCTATACTCTAAAAGAGAGCTGCAAGCGATTCATTTGGAGTCTTTATAGAATATAAACTAAACTCCTCGTAGCAACAGCCCATGAGAGGACCTAGGCCTGCCGTGCCCATTTCAGCTTCCGTTATCTAAGGCTCAGGGGTGCTAGGAATATGTCCCAGAAAGGTGGTCAGCCCCACACGAAACACCCAGTGTTTAGTTAAAAATTATGATTGGTCCCCATTTCATCGACCCACTTAAGGGTTGAAAGGTTGGGTCAACCTTGCCTAATCCGGGATTCGATCCCCGGACCTTTGGCGTGGCAATGCGAAGCACTACCGCTAAGCCACTGGGTCCTCTATAGAACATAACCAATAAAAAATTATACTTCGCGTGTGACCTATAAAAAGTCTCTATATACACCAGTCATAAAAAATTCAGATGCAATTACTATAGCAGTAAAAAGGTCAATCATAACCACTCTGCATTTACAGACAAGGGCTCAATGTGTTGCAAAAACCGTTTGATCACCAAAGCCGACCCAAGGGGCTGACGAGTCTAGTCGGTTAGGCACTCGCCTAGCATCCGAAAGTTCCCAGGTTCGGGTCCAAGAATCGACAAAATAACTGCCGACCTATAAACGGCCAGTGTAGCCAAAAATGTCCGACAAATAATTCTGTGAAAGCACGTTAAATATCCTTCAAAATCCTAACGCTGTGTACGATGTCGCTCTTAACGGTTGCATTGGGAGCCTATTCAGGTGTAGGATCGTCACTTAACTGCGGTTCTAAAATACGACGCCCGTCGCCAATAGCCCTCATGTCGCCCTAGTGCGACGATAATTCAAACCTAACCTAACCTAATCAAGCAACACAAGCTTCGTTTGTATCTGGGTGATACATCTGATACTCTGTGCGTCATTGGCCTAACTCGTATATAAGGATTGATGCACGTTAAATCTGTTTAATCGTGCATGACGTCACTTCAAGATTGCGCATGTGTCGGGTCCACCATTTTGATCACGTTCGTAAATGAAGAGTACACGGGAAGACCGATTGATTTCGTACAACGCGGAAACCCTAATTCACGCCAGAGTTGAGTGGAACGAGTCACACGCTTGTACTGCAAATGAAGAACCAGAAGAAAAACCGGTTTCCGGTCGCCAATGTCCGCCAAGCAGAGACAATAAAGAAATCAATCGGTTCATCCCGTGTACTATTCAAATACGAGTCATTAGTGGCAATTTCTTAAAACGGTTTTAAAAAAAAGCAACCCGAAGAGTTTCCAAACCAAACCCTGGTAAAAATAATCCTCTCTAAAAGTTACATGGATGGATTGGCAACACTGACTTCCTCCCATGTAGTAGGAAGCTATCTGACATATGGTTGGTTGTCCTGGTCATTATGTCCTGGTGTTTATTCACTGGCGAACGCAGCACCTTAAACGTTCATTCACTGGTTAGTCTACCTTACCTGCACAGTTGTAAACCTCAACATCTAAGGCTGTTATAAAACATGAGGCTTACGCAGCTAAGTAAAAAGCCCAATTATAAGTTAGAAAAGTTTAAAATCAGACCTACATAAGGTAGCATTGTATGTCGATTCAAAAATCAACCTCATCACTGCCTACTCAACTTATAAGACCATTGTAGATCTCCGTGACGTCGTGTTTGGAGTGCCTGCTGTTCCGAAGAAGAAGTAACCTGCTGACACACGACCGACTGGGTTCCGAACAGGTTTTGAGAGTTCAAACAGCACATGTGGAACCCAAGTGTTATATAAGAATTGTAACTTTACCACATTGTGTTGTTTCAACGCAAGAATTGTGTTGATGACACGGGAGGAGGCGATTATTATATCCGTGTGGGACTGAACTGCAAACTATTAAGATTCATAAAATATGTATAACAAAATAAAATATTCGACTCCAAAATAACGCAATACATATTTTTCATGTATAGCAGCTATTTATCCGAAACACTAAAAAGCAAATGCTGAACATTTCAGAAGAATGCATGCGTGCTGAACACTAAACTGTAATTTAGGTAATTAAATCCAAATCGTGGGGTGGGGTAGGTACAGCTGCGGAAATAAAAAAAGTACCACTTGTGATTATTTCAGCCGTTAGTCACCCTATAAAATCGGACCTTTTTGACATTGTGAACAATTAACATTCTGAGTTAATTGCAAGACACTCAATTTGCATAAGGGGCCATCTTCATATTAAAAATGTTACTAACTTTAAAATTTCCAATGGCAACACCCCGTTTTGAATCCATATTTCAAATCTATGACCTATGTTAATACTAAATGCCAAATTTTGTTAGTTTTTAAGCATTATTAGAGGAGATAGAGACGTGCAAAGTTTAGGTCCCATAATGTTAAATGAGTCGCACATAAAAAACTATCCCGGTCTATAAATAATCAAGATAATGAAACGAATTTTTTACTGAAAAGAAATTATAATAACCCAAACAAAATGCATACAATATTGGGGAATTTAAAACAATTTTTATATTTTTAAATAATTATTATATTAATTTTTTTAAAAAATATGAATAGAAACCCCTTAATATTTTTAAAGAATTAAATTTTAGACAGGAAGTTTAAGCGAAATCCCAATTTTTACAAATTTTTATTCATAATTTCCTGAGTAAATCACAAAATACTTTTTAATTACCCTTTAGGGGACTGTATAAGATTATGTGTAATTGATAAATAAAGACGGCCTTGCATGAATGCTTGCTTATCATTTTAGAGATGGTCCCTAAAAGGTCCACAAGTGATTCGATTGAATAACTCGTCAAATATTCATCCAAATATAACAAAAACTTAGATTTAAGGGTTTTCGAGAGTGCTTAGCATTTTTAAGTTATTAAAATTGGGTGTTGCCATTGGAAATTTCAAAGTTAGAAACAATTTTAATATGAAGACGGCCCCTTATGCAAATTTTGTGTCATGCAATTAACTCAGAATGTTAATTGTTCACTATCTCAAAAAGGTCCGATTATATAGGGTGACTAACGGCTGAAATAATCACTAGTGGTACTTTTTTTATTTCCGCAGCTGTACATATATGTACCGGCTTGTGTGCTGGGTCAGAGACCCGCTTATGAAGCCTTAGTCAAGTAAGACAAACACAGAAAGAATTTTTACTGTCACAGAGAAAGGAATATGCACCCAGGGTAAAGGCGGGAATCGAACCCGCACCCGTTACAGCAAGCAGACTGTTAGCGAAATTTAATCGTATCCGGCTGTCTATTTCTAGACTCCTTTTGGTGCTTTAACACAGCTATATGTACTCCTCGTAATTTAGAACACTGGTCAAGTGACGGACTGAACTATAGTGAAACTCTTACTAAGTCTTATGTGGTTCCAAAATACGACGCCCGTCGCCAATAGCCCTCGTAATGCTCTAGTGTGACGATATTCAAACCTAACATAACTTACAAAGTCTTAGAGTTGAGTTCAGTAATGCTGAGCATCCAACAAAATTTTTGTGTTTTATTTAACCCTACATTAATAATTTGTGTATTACCGCAACATAACTTGTAATAAAGGGGGGGGGACATTATTTTTGGAATTGAAAGGACCAAGTGGCAGAATGAATGATCAGGAAGCTGACCAGGCAGTCAGAAGGTCCCGGGTTTAAATCCCGGTGGCATGGATATTTGCTTTGCGTACTATGGCTGTATTTGTCTTGGATACATTGCGACATACAACTGAATTTGTGTAGTCGAAAGTCCAGAACAAGTGCACAATTGCGCCACTCGTTTGCCTTGCTGGGTGCCCGCTCAGGTGTCCACCTTCTCACTTTACCCGGGTTCTAAATTACAAAGCGTAAGTGGCTGTGTTAAAGCTCCATTGAGGCTATAAATAGACTTAAGAAAGCGTACAACCTAACCTAACCTTGATTACACTGGGACAGACGTGCCCGTTAAATGGCGGAGTCCAAAGTCCCGACGGTGTTAGCGTACAATGTCATTCGAAAAATTCCGTTGGGTGCCCCTCGGGTGTCGACCTCGTCGTTTGATCATCATTCTAAATTACGAAGCTTAATTGACTGTGTTAAAGCTCCATTAAGGCTAGAAATAGACAGCCGGAAAACGTACAACCTAACCTAACTAGGAAAAGCACACTGATTTGTTAAAAGCAGCTAGAAATAGACAAGCGGAAACGATTTATTTACCAAATTAACACAACGATATGTTTGAAGGTTAGAAATAGACAGCCGGAAGCGTTTTACCTTACCTAACAATAATTTGTATTGAAAGTAAACACTCTTTTTTTCTAAGCCTATGTGAGAAGCCCTCGCAACAGGCGTCAGAAATGCGAGTTGCAGGGTTGTCATCCCAGCCCGCCCCTCCTCTCCATCCCATTTCGGGAGGCGTCACGCAGCGATTGAGGCTATAATGGTGTTTTGAGATCCACCCATGGGAGAAATTCCCTGCGCTCTTCTGTCTCTATTAGGGACGGGAGCACCTTTTTTGCCGCCATCATTTTTGTCTCTCCATCCTCCCTCCCCCCATCCTTAGCGGTTATTCTCGAAGAGCAGTTGCTGTTCTTCTTCAGGGAGATGGGGAGCCCAGTCGGTAAGGCGTTTGCTTTGCATGCGAAAGGTTCCAAGTTCGTGCCCAAATAACAGCCAACCTAAAAAGAGTCTGTGCAGTCAGAAATCCGATAAATGATAACCCGTGTATCTCTCCTCGTGTAGAGGAATGGCACGTTAACTATTATTCAAAGTCTAGACGTTGCGTACAATGTCTCTCTTAACGCTTTCGTTACGCAGGATTTGATTTCCTTAAATAAAGTTTCTTCTTCCTCTTTTTTTTTTCCGGATGATGGACATGCATGTTTGCCTTGCACGCGATAGGTCCCAGGTTCGACACCGAGTATTCCAAAATAACAGCCGACCTTAAACGGACTATGTAGTCAAATATCCGACGAATAATACCCCGTATAGAGGGAAAGCACGTTAAATATGTCCCGACTTTGCTTACGATGTCTCTCTTAAAGGTGGCGTAGAGTGCCCACTCCAGTGTCGGCTCGTCACTTCACTGTGGTTCGACATTACAAAATTCATCACCAATAGTCTTCGCTTAGCTCTAGAGCGACGATTATTCAACTCAACAACATCATGATGTATATACTATATAGCTATTTTTTTCCAAATCGTTGTTCGAGACGGATGCTACAATTATGCACTATACAAAAATCATAAAGTTACACTTATACATCGCAAACGTTCCTGGCTTTTTAAGTTTAAATTGCAAGTTAAAAAATTCCAGCAAAATTTCATAAAATTAGTAATACAGTACCAGATGCAATCAAATACAGCAGAATGCTCTGCTACAACTATTTGAACGCTACACCCGACTTTTTACGTTTTATGCACCTAGTGTTTGTAGCAATAAACATAAATTTCAAAATTTTATAAATGATTATTTTGTGTTGGTATGTCATTGCTTTTCATTTGGAAATGATAATGAGCTCAATTTTTTAAAAACAAACCTTATTCTGATTTTCGAAACATATGTGGGGTTTAAAAAAAAATTAAAATGATGCAGGAGAAAACAACTATACATTTTACCAATTTCCATGCCGTTCGAAAGGCAAACAAATATATTTTTACGATAATTTTTTACACTTTATAACAGACTAAAAATACCAGATTATTTCTTCTTTTTCATCCCCCACCGCTCTTCTATCTCTTTTTCGAGGCGAGCTGCTTTTCTTTCTCGCTTTTTGTGAAAGGAGAGAGAGCGTTAAAAAATCATTTATTAGCCCAGAATGAACCCGCCTTAACCATTTTCTGCTTCACTTTTCGCCTATAGAGGCGGTGTATATAATTACGCGAAACAGTTTAGTATAACAAGGAGCTATATACTTTGGAGAGGATGGTTAGGATACAATTGGCGGAGACGGATTCTGGTCTAATCTCATCAGAAAAGAGTGTGTCCGAAAAAAAAAAGAGGAGCTTGAAAACCATTGCAAGTTCTTGTGGCTGCGGTGACTACCAGCTACCATATACTGAGATTGATTACGAATTGGGTATGGACCTAGTCTACACTTTCTTCTCTCTGCGTCAGTAAATGAGTACAGTATAGAACTCCAATAATCCGTAGCAATTGGCTTTAACCACATTCGGATAATTGGAGTGGGTATGTTACGCAATGTATTGTTGGGCTGTGAGAGTAGTACAGCAACCCCTCGTTAAATTGCGCTTCCCGGGAGACAAGCAAAAAACCGCGATATATCCCAATGCGCGTTATAACGAGGCGCGATATAGTGAGGGCTTACTGTATTTTTGAATCATACCCGACTGGTCTGTGGTTTTGGTTTTCATCCTCTAACGATAGTACAGCACGTTTTCTTTTAGAAGTTATAGTGAATGATAGATACTGAAAGGTTACTGATCTATATTCAAAAGATTATTTACATTAAAAAAAACGATGAGTACGTAAAATATAAGCAGTTACAGTCTGTCTGTCTGTCTGTCTATCTATCTATCTATTTTTCCAATAATTTTAGTTGATAGTTATAACTTCACTATATATGCTGCAGTTTTGTGCGGCGTTATAAAACAAATCTTATCGCTTATAGTTTTTAACCTTATAATACCCATCTAAGGCATTTTATACCGTTAAAGATGACTAGTCCTAATCTGGCCGGTTATGTGTCATTTTTAAGAGCATAGGGTAGTACCGTATTTTGTCAGTTTCAATTGTTGACGTGTCTAGTTTTTATAGGGCTAAAAAAAATTCCAACATATACTTTTTTAATAAGAGTTTTTTTTAAAGTTTTCCTCTTTGCTCATAAAAAAATTCATAGAAAAAATAATTCTTTTTTATGCAATTTTTTTCTTCAACTCCCCCAAAAAATCCCTGATTTATACATTTGACTTCCCTTTTATTCCCTCCTTATCCCAAAAATGATTATATCGATAATTAGGCAGCCTTCTAAAAATCCCCTATTCTAAGCAGGTGAAATGAATGACCGACTTACAGAATCGAAAAACGGCGCCAAGTATGTGAAAAATGCCCGGCCTACCCTTCCCAGGTGCCCGGGCATTATCTTTGTACCTTCCGGATGAAAGCAGGCTCTAATCCCCGCCTACTGCTTACTCCCCCTATTACTCCAGCACTCCTCTAAACGGATTCGTTCCGCGAGCGTAAAGCAGGTCCCAAGTCACGATCCTGTGGACATGATCGGAGACTAGCTACTCAATGTGAGGGATTGGCATTGGAAAAGTACTTTTAAAAAATATTAACTCTGTAACAGTTACTTTATTAAAAATGTAACTATGTTGAAGAGACAGCTACTTAATATGAAAAGCAACTATGTAACAGTTACTTAATATGAAAAGTAACTATAGTTAAACTCATAGTTTCCTCGCACAAAAGCCACGATCATGGGCGGAACTATAAAACGTACGGAACAATCAGATGAAGATAAAATAAAACGGCTGAAATTTTCTCTTTATCTGATTGGCATTGGAAAGGTACTTTTAAAAAATATTAACTCTGTAACAGTTACTTTATTAAAAATGTAACTATGTTAAAGAGACAGTTACTTAATATGAAAAGCAACTGTGTAACAGTTACTGTTACTTAATATGGAAAGTAACTATAGTTAAATCCATAGTTTCCTTGCACAAAAGCCAAGACCATGGGCTGAGCTATAAAACGAGGGGAGCAATCAGATGAAGAGAAAATTTCAGCCGTTTCATTTTATCTTCATCTGATTGTTCCTCGCGTTTTATAGCTCAGCCCATGGTCGTGGCTTCTGTGCGAGGAAACTATGAGTTTAACTATAGTTACATTTACTTAATGCGAAAAGTTTATTAATTACAGTTACTTTTTTAAATGTCAAGTTATTAGAAAAATTACAATTTAACCACACACATCTTACTGTTTTTCAAAGAGAACCAAGACTAAAGAAACGTAAGCACAAACAAAACACTGCAATTACAATTAATAAAAAAAAATATTTATTTTTAAAAAGTTGAATTTCACAATTGGCCTTTGGAAAGTACCGAAATTTTTCGTTACTTCATTACCGCTAAAAGTAAATAAGTTACAGTTACTTTCTGAAAATCTAACGGCGGCGTTACCTAAAAAAAGTAACTATTACAAGTAACGTGTTACTCTAATCCCTGCTAAATAGGGTCTGTTCTAACGTCGACATAGACGTGGCAACTTTTGGCAAAATGACAACGACAACAATCGTTTCCTGTAGTTAAACTCATAGTTTCCCTGCACAGAAGCCACGACCATGGGCGGAGCTACAAAACGCGCGGGACAATTAGATGAAGACAAAATAAAATGGCTGAAATTTTCTCTTCATCTGATTGTTCCGCCCAGCTCCGCCCATGGTCGTGGCTTCTGTGCAGGGAAATTATGAGTTTAACTATAAGATCAGCTTGATAAAAGTTCATCCTGTCCTGTAGGACGCTGAATGGACACTAAATTACATCAAGCACGGCCTACTCAACGTACAAGAACAGGGAAAATCTCCCAAACACGTGCTTGGACGGAAAGTTTGACGTCACTGCTCCGAATGCCGAAGATGAAGAATCCTGTTCGGAACCACGCGGAATTCTAAAAATATAGTTGGTCGTGGTGAACGAATGGTTCCAATCAGGTTTAGAAAGAAGGTTTCGTCAACTTTGGAAAACGACACTCGGAACCAGTGACGTAAAACCCTCCATCCACGCACATGTTTTCCAGAACTTCCCTGGCCTTGTAAGTTCAGTATAACATGCTTCGAGGGTGAAAGAAAGTGTCCTTGTGGAAAGTGGGAGTTTTGGGGGATTCGTTCATCTCTTAACTATAGTCTGACTATTTACTCTGTGAGCCCTGAAAAAACTTTTTTCGTCCATCCCTTCGCTTGGTTTTCTAGGAAACGGGGGGGAGCATCGCTTTTCTAAACCTAACGCTTTTGATGTTCTGTTGAGAGGTTAACAATCCGAACAGTTCAAACCCAAGTAGGGTTTGGAAAAAACACTCTCACGTCGTTTCGAAGAAAACCACAAGAAGCGGTTAGGGGAAAAGAAAATGCTTTCGAGGCTCGCATACAACACTCTTAAAACAAAAGAGTGAAATCCACTCCTATAGGAGAAATGCATTTTCGACACTGGAAAGGAGTGAATATTAACTCAGACTGAGTTAAAATCACTCGTTTGGAGTGATCCTGTGGAAGGTTTAACAAAACAAAGGAGTGAAATCCAATCCTATAGGGGAAATGCATTTTCAACACTGGAAAGGAGTGAAAATTAACTCAAACTGAGTTAAAATCGCTTGTTTCAAAAATGAAAATAGACCTACAATAGTCCAAACAAAGTTAAAAAGTCAAAAATTGTGAATTTCCTGTTATTAAAATTTTATTAACAAGCGACAAAACCGGACTCATCACAAAATTATCGTTTATAAAAAGGAGATGCCAAAACTTTAAAACAAAAAATAAAGAACACAAAATATGTTATGCATTTGTATACGAACTAAAACAATTATATTAGTAATATTTTTACGCGTATTTGTATATGAATAACATCTAAACATCTAAATGTAAAAGCAGAAAAAAATAGTAATGATAAAAATTAAATATTAACAATAATAAAATATTAACAATAATAAAATATAAATAATATATAACATGAGTTTGCGCTAGGTTTGGTAAAAAATAAAATGAGATAAATCTTGTGGCTCCTTATGAGACTGTAATGGTGCCATGTATACGTATAGCCACTATACTAAAGCCGACCTTAAGTTTGCAGCAGAGAAATGTACTGCGCGGAGGAAACTGGGTAAACAACGTAGCTGGCGCCGAAATTTCGCCTACTCTGATTGGCTGCTCCTTTGTTCCTGATATTCGTGCGCCCTGTTACGTCAAAATCGAAGGAAAAAATAATTAAAATTGCACTCTAACTGAAGCTAAACTAAAAAAAATAATAAATTTATGTCTTGAAATAACAAATAAAATTGTTTATTGAATGTGAAACACCTTTTTTATTCTATTCTCGCACTTGAAAATGAGAACTATTTACCTTTTTTCTCGAAGAAAATTTGTATACTGCAAACTTAATGTGTACTGTAAGTAGTATAGTAGCGTGATTTTGCTGTGTTGTGTTCATATATTACTTTAATTGTGTGTATATATGAAGAGTACACGGGAAGAACCACTTGATTTTTTTATTAGTCTTACCTTATGTGTCTGCTTAGCGGACATTGGCTACAGGAAACCGGCTTTCCTTTTGGACCTTCATTCGCTGTACAAACGTATTACTCGTTTCCACTGATCTCTGGCTTGAATCAGGATTGCCGTGAACAAAAACAAAGCGAGTAACCGGTTTCTTTATACCAGTTCAAGCGACTTCTCGCTATCATTGCCAAAGAGACCTATTGAGGAAAGCCATCTACGAAATCAAGTGGGTTTTCCCTTATACTCTTCATATATACATATATATCATTTAGAGAATTTAGATGCTTTGTATTTTTGTATTTGTATGCTCTCCAGTTAGGACATAACGTATGTCCTTATGAGAATTGTTTTCAAAGAAATCAAATCTTAAAAATATCCAAATCAAACTCCTTCATCTCTTTTCCCAAACTCTCAAAATAAAATTGCTCGCGGCACATAGCATGGAAACACATTTCAACATATGCACACCTAACTTGATTTTCTACTTATTGGCGGGGGAAAATCAAAAACGGCGATTCGCGTGTCATTTCCTGAAAATCCTGGGGAAGAAAGTGTTTCCGGAGCTTGTATTGCAATCGGACGGCGTATAATACCTATTTATCTTATCCCTTCCTTCTCTCCAATAAATTCCTGTCACCAAAATCACCCTAGCGCAACCCCTAGTTGGGATCGGCGGCGAAGCATTCCGCGCAAACTGTTTGCTTCTCCCGGCAGATCATTAGTGTGAAGCGGCCGATCACTTTACTTGACCGCTGTAGGATTAGGCTGCAGAGGGCTTCGCTTCGGTAGGCCCGCCCGAGGCCTTAAGCGCCCCTCTCAAACCGATTTTACGCTTCTCCTCAGACGGGAGGGGAGAGAATCCCCCATTTCACCGCCCCTGTAACAATCGCAAATGCTTGGGCGTTTGGTGTATAGTGCTGCTATCTAGTGGGAAGTTCGAGTACTAAGACATTTGAAGAGCTTAGTGAAAAAACGTGCTAAGTGACATAAAGGTGAAAACGAGAAGATCTTTAAAGTTTTTAATTAGCAGTTAGATCTGTTAAAAAAAAGAACTTGCCTACCGTAAAAAAATATATTGAACTTAAATTTATGAAACATTGGATTAGTTACATATTCTTTGACACAAAAATCTTAACATTTTGAAAAATGTCACTTAGCATGTTCTTTCACTAAGTTCTTGATTTTTTTGTGAACTCAAGTTTGCCGTCTGTCGTGTGTGGGTATTTTAAGCAATCTATAAACTAATGAGGTGATACAAGTTTTTAATATGATGATAAGAATTGAGTCCTTCTTTTTCTGAACCACATTTTTTTTTTTTTGAAATAATTATATTAGTTTCGAATGTACCCCGTAAATTTTCAAAATTTATATAAGTTTAAAATAGTTATTATAATTATTTCATGTTTAAAGTTTATATTTTGTCGAATTCGTTTAAAATCTCGAAGATACAGGTTGAGGCACTTTTTTAGGCTCCTAACAAAAGATACTTTCATTGAAAATATACGTAACAGACGACTATACACTCTTAAAACAAACACTCCTAATTTAACTGAGTCTGAGTGGATTTCACTCCTCCAGACTGGAAAACGCACTTCTCCTTTTGGAGTGGATCCTTTGTGTGTTAAACCTCCGACAGGATCACTCCAAACGAGTGATTTTAACTCAGTCTGAGTAAATAGGCATGCCTTTACGGTGTCGAAAATGCACTTCTCCAACTGGAGTGGATTTCACTCTTTTGTTTTAAGAGTGTATAAACTCTTTAAAGCTGTCCAACATCACGAACAACTCTCTCTCTCTCTCTCATTGCTGCGGCTGCATTGTAATATTGTAACAAGCGTTTTTTTTTAATCACCAAATGTAGCTAGCTTGCGAGGTTCGATAAAGCTACTTTTGAAATCTTTAAATATGTTCTGTTGTAAAATTATTTATTAATAATTTTAAAAAAATATTTGTACCATATCAAAATAGTTATTTATGCCCCTTGTGTGAAAAGTAGCACTTTTTAAAACTAGTGGAATTTATTGACACGTGTTTTAAAAAAGTTTACTTTTTTCATACACTATTTGTTATAATTACATGAAAAAAAATCAAGTCTCATTGGTTCAAAAGTAATTCACGTGCTAATTTTTTACGTGAAGAAGATAGGCATAGATAAATCTCTGGAACTACAAAAGACAAACTTATTTTTTAGTTTAAAGTCAGACATTTGAACATTGATACTGATACGAATTTGCAGAAAGTTGTCGCAATTTTCGGAATATTTGGCGCTTGTAGAAGCGATGAATTATGTAAAATGGAAGTTGACAATATAGAAGATCAAGAAAATCTACGGATTTTGCACTTAAATGCTACTGAGAATATTATTCTTAAATAAGTGTAAACACAAAATTTTGGAAAAACTTGATATTTTCTATATATTTTTAGATACTTTGGAAAAAAACGGTAGGTCACCTTTCGAAATTTTAGTACTTAAAATAATTTTTAAAAAATGGGTATTATTCCTTATCAAAGTTTAATCGACATTTAGTTGTATTAACAAAATTACATTTTAGTATTCACAAAATATAAATAGTTGTACTTGAAATGTTGGTTATAATGTTACCTTATAAAAAGAGTGAAAAAAAGTACTTGATTTCACTGCTTTTTGGTGAAAAGTAATTTGTTCATCACTGTGTCTGAAAAGTATAAACTTTCGCAGTAAATAGATTAGCGACCCACTCCTTTCTCCTTATATTAATTAGAAAGAGAAAGTGAAAGACGTATAGTGCTGCCACCTACGGAACAGCAGCAAAACTAAATAACCTTCCTCCAACTTTTCCCATCAAGCGGGGAATTTTCTAGAGAGGTTGGGGAATAAAAAGAGGGTTTTTTTCCCTCCATAAAATAAAATACCGGAGCTAAGGATGGTCGATAGGCCCGAACCACTGCTCGATTACCACCGTATTCCCTCACCGTTTTTCCATAACTGTAACTCGTCGATGCCACTTACAAGCGGCGGCCAAAAAGGGATTTTCGAAGAGATGTGAGCAGGGTCATAAAGAGTATTCATTCGTAAAGTGGGGCTCTCTTTTATATTCTGTTCTGGTTTTAGAACTGCGCCGGCAATAAAATGCGTCTTTAAATTCTCCTTAAAGTTTGGACCTCAGCGGATATCTTTGCGTCATTACAGGCTCTTTGTAGAGAAATTAAAATGTTGTGGTTTAGGTTTATGAGAAGTTGAATGAAATATATTTTTTCTAGAAATATTATCAAAATGAGATGTTCAAAATATTCATCCAAATATCAAATGATTTATTTGTGTCTTCGAATTTTTGAAAACAGTATTTTCTGATAGATGGAAACCCGATCTATCGAATGAGACCCATTTTGTATCGATCAGTTAATTATTTCTTATAAAAAAATAAAATTATAAAAATAAACAAATGCGCCACGCCTCCTTTGAATCACTAATTGTATGCTTGTAATATTAGTGTATTATATTATAAAATAAGAATTTTTCTTAAGTTGATTTTTTTAAACTATTCACTGGTTCAACGTTTCAATTTTTTGTACAAATGCTACCGAAAAAATGCTTGCATTTTTAAAAATTCGTAATTGTATGTTTCAAAAGATGTCTTTTTTTCTAAAAAATATTTTTTTTAAATAAGATTCTTAGGTATAAATATAATAATAAAAGTACAATTTATAACTTGGTACAATTTTTTTTTTTTTGTAACATAATTTTTAAATTATTTAGAGCCTTTCGAAATCAATACTAAGAATTGCTCATTTTTGCTGTCTCTCTCGCTAACTATGTTCTCCCCTCAATATTATCGTCCTTCTCTTTAAATGTTTTTTAAAAAAAAGCTTTATTATTGTGGAATGGGAAGGGGACAGTATAATACTTACACAATTTTTTTTAAACTTAATAAAAACATTTAAAACATAGTATCCTCCCCTCTTCCCTGCATTTTTGTAGCCTTAAATATGAGGTGCTATTTACTAGTGGTATCCAGGCCAGTTGGGTAGTTTGACGATGGTTCTTTATAACTTAATAATGGAGAAATATATTTATCGTATTAAATTTTCTGATCAATTGTATAAATGGTGTGAGCCGCATAACAGAAATTAATCATATAGTTAATTTATTGATATTATATTTATTAAGATGTACTTTTAAAAAAGTCAAATTTAGACAAATTAACGCAATTGGATCAATTTTTGCTCGTCATTCTCTGAATACATAGTTCTCAAATTTGAGAGAATTCGTTTGCTATTTGATATACTGCAAACTTAAGATCATGCGTTTTGCGAATTTTAAATCATGAATGCTCTCACTTTTGAGAATGATTGAGGTGGGAAATAATCGCATAGCAGAAGGAGTTTTCGTAGCTGTGTATTACACAAATGTCTTTGTGTAGCTACATTTTTGAACGAAGTTTTTTTACTGTAGCAAACTCGTATTCTCCATTGTGAATTATTTACGCCAAGCCTAGTGCGGGTGTACTCCCATTGCGTTAAGGGGTCATAGGAGTCTTAAAAATGTGCAAAGAAGGTACTACTAAGTATAGTTTGATCCTTCATGTAATTTTTTAACTACTTAATAAATAAGAATAATTGTTTTATATGTAACTCTATAAGATTTATTTAATATAAAACAAATTTTAAAATTTATGAAACTTTAGCCAAAACTAAAATAAATGATATTAAACATAAAGCTATTTGAACACATTGGGATTAGGCTTGCGCGGCAAATTTTGAGGACAAAATTGAAAAAAATGACCAAGAAAATGACTTTATGTTGTACAAATATGTACAAACTAGGACTTATACTTAAATTCTCAGCTCAATTTTAATTAGAAATTATTTTAACAACTTTTTTCTTAAAAAATTAATAAAAATTTTAAAATTTTGATTTAAAAACTTTTTTTTAATCATTTCTAATTAAAATTGAGCTGAGAATTTGGGTATAAGTCCTAGTTTGTACATATTTGTACAATATAAAGTTATTTTCTCGGTCATTTTTTCAATTTTGACCTCAAAATCTGCCGCGCAAGCCTAATCCCAATGTGTTCAAATAGCTTTATGTTTAATATCATTTATTTTAGTTTTGGCTAAAGTTTCATAAATTTTGAAATTTGTTTTATATTAAATAAATCTTATAGAGTTACATATAAAAAAATTATTCTTATTTATTAAGTAGTTAAAAAATTACATGAAAGATCAAACAATAATTTGTAGTACCTTCTTTGCACATTTTTAAGACTCCTATGACCCCTTAAGCCATCGCTGGAAGATAATGGGTGTTTAGGCAATTTGAAGTTCTTGTGGTGAACCTCAACGGACATATTGAATTTTAAGAACATGTACACTGTAAAAAAAACTGTACATTTACGCCCATTTGCCTTTCAATTTTTATGGGCAACAGCCTTATTAGATATAAAAATGTCTGCCCCACTAAATAAACGGCCTAATCCCTTATACTGTTGGAAAATTAGAGCCATTCCAGTAGTTTTACAGTATTAGCTCTTCTATTAGCTATAGGAAATTATGGGTATGAGTATTTTTTTTTTTTACTGGAATCTCTGCCGCCGTTCCCTTCTCTTTATTTTACACGGATTTTTTTTTTCCGTATGGTCTTAAATTTGGATTATCAACGCATTTACTTTTGCTGATATGTCTCACATTGTTCTCATAATAAAATGAGAACCGGAACACCTTCGTACTGTTGTTACTCTGACATGTTGGTGGTCTTCAATTTTTATTTGTACACAATTTAGAAGAGCTTCATTTTTAACAATGCATAAAGACACTTATAATCTTCTAGGAAACCGAAACTTCTTTTCGCAACTCCCCTAAAGCTACAATCCCGTCTTTAACCCGACAAAGTATTCTGCATCAGCAATTTAATTCTAAAAGTCGGAAACGCAGCCCCCCTTACAAAAAAAGTCGAAAAAGAGTCCGCCTAAAAAGATGTTCGGCATAAACGTGTGGAGCAGAAACATACGAAACAGGGCGCATTCAGCTAGAAAACGGGATGGCGGAGCCTAAAAAAAAATGATACAAAGAGATTACAAAAAATACAAGGAGATCCAATGGTTTGACAAGATTGTGAAGGAAATAGGTATGTTTCATGTTTAACCCTCTAATGCATACTGTTGCCATATGGCAGCAAGTAACATAATCCACTTTATTCGATTAAAGTATAGCCCCTTCTCGACAAGTTTTTTTTATCTATTGCATTCAATTTTGAAGTTTTAGTTGCTAATAATCCTCATAGATGACAGTAGTAAAAGTGTATTCAAAATTAAAGTGTGAAGTTATTAACTGTTGTGAAATTACGTCTTTGGCAGTATTCAAAGTAATAATATTAGTACTAAATACAAATAAATTGTTTAAAAAAATAATTAGAGTTCAAGAGGGTTATTTTAAAATATATTTCGTATTTTTCTAGTCATTCTTATCAAAATTGGAATTTAGTAGTTGGTCTTTGCCATATGGCAAAAATTTGTAAAACTTAAATTATTTAAATTCCAATTCAGTTTTTTTTTTCAGTATTTTTCCCATGATGTATGAGTATTAAAGATACAAATATATTTTTTCGGAATGAAAAAAAAATCATGCATTACAGGGTTAAGTCCACGCTAGCTTTTAGGATTTATTGTGTTCGGCAGTCAATAACTTAAAAACAAACGTGTACAGTAAAATGCCTCCATTGGCCTCCATTAGCAATTTTTTTTTTTTCAAAATTATTTTTCTCGCAGTTACTCTCTCAGAACTAATTTTTAAAATTCATGAAAGTAATTCGATCAAAAATGCTCCCGAGATAGATATTTACGTTGAACAATTTTCAAATATCCGTTATTTTTTTCATAATGGGAATATTTGTCAATAAAAGACACGCACACTGTTAGAAAGTTTCATGAAAAAAGTAAAATGATACTTTATTGTTATTTTACGATTATATTCGTCGGTAACAACCAAATAATAAAAATTATATTTAATAACATCGTCAACTGGGAGAAAAAAAAAGGCCCTCGCCAGATAAGACGGTGAAAAATGCCCCCATTCCAATCGGGCTAATTTTTTTTCTGAAAATACCTCATAGTATGGACAACTTCTCAGCCAAGTTTCAGCTCAAAAATATGACGCATTTTTGAGTAAAAAATTAAAGTTTTTTTTTCTTTTTAAATTGATTATTCCCTGAATATATTTGATAAATCCAAAAAACTGCTCATGAGTTTTTAGATATCATTGAGTAGTATTCTCAGAAAAATCCGCTCATAAATCTGATCGAGCGATCATTCTTAAAAATGCAATTTTATTTTTCAAAAAAAAATTTCATGCCAAAATCGTTTGGTCACAACTTAGGATTTTGTCTCTACATATTCCTCTATTATCAATCTATAATATATTTTTTTTTCAGATTTTTAAAATTATTGGACGATAGTTTTAAAAAATAATTCTTAAAGCCTGATTTTTTTGCTCTAAAATCCATAGATTTAGAAATAGCATGCTCACCGATTGCGCAATCCCGTACAACGCAATGATGCGTGATGAATCCACATTTCGTCGTTTTCGCAATGCATCACGGGATACTGATTCACAAAAATGGTTTTTCCGAAGAGTTACATACAATAAAAACTGCATTTTTAACTTGCTTCTTTTGTGAATATATACCTCATGCCTTACAGAAATTATCAATACGCATGCAGCTATAAAATTATGCTAGCGAAACTTGTAAAAAGTTTTAATTAGTTAATATTGAATATATATCTTTTATTAGTCGAATTATCTCATGGTGCCATCTGGTGGCGTATGGCATGCCATGTGCAAGAGCTTGCGAACTGCCAATTGGGATAATGGTTAACAAATGGCTTCACCTTTCCCCCTAGAGGCAGATCTGCTACTTTCTAAATCTATGCTAAATTCTTTAGTCCGAAAGAAATTCTCCCAGATTGAATTTCCCCGTCCTTGTTAGGAGTGCCATCTGCCGAGTAAGTAGTGCGAAAAGTCAGGTTTTAAGAATATTTTATTTTTTTTAAACTATCGTCCAATAATTTTAAAAATCTGAAAAAAATATATATTATAGATTGATAATAGAGGAATATGTAGAGACAAAATCCTAAGTTGTGACCAAACGATTTTGGCATGAAATTTTTTTTTGAAAAATAAAAATGCATTTTTAAGAATGATCGCTCGATCAGATTTATGAGCGGATTTTTCTGAGAATACTACTCAATGATATCTAAAAACTCATGAGTAGTTTTTTGGATTTATCAAATATATTCAGGGAATAATCAATTTAAAAAGAAAAAAAACTTTAATTTTTTACTCAAAAATGCGTCACATTTTTGAGCTGAAACTTGGCTGAGAAGTTGTCCATACTATGAAGTATTTTCAGAAAAAAAATTAGCCCGATTGGAATGGGGGCATTTTTCACCGTCTTATCTGGCGAGGGCCTTTCCTTTCTTCGCTTTCACCGTTTTCCGTAATTCTTTCCCCGCCGCAACACTTTCGGCCAATTGTTGGTAATTGATTATTTAATAGTTTCCGACTGTCGATTTCAAGCCTCTTCTCGGACAGTTAGAATAGAACAGGTTAGGTTGGATGACATTTTTTCGGCAGTCTATCTGTAGCCTCCAAGGAGCATTGACGCAGCCAAATTAAACTTCGCAATGTAGAACCTTCTTCAAGTGCCGATAGAACAAGTAACTGACTTGAGTATTTGTGGGAAACAATGAAAACGAACCATTTAACGCGAAAATCTCGAAAAGTTTTTGAAACTTTGGATTTGAGTTACACTTACATATTACATGGGAAATATAACATCGGTCCAGATAATACAATTAATATTAATTACTCTGATAGTAATTCTTAATTTAATAATGTTTCATTTAGAAAAGTTTTAACCCACGAAATTAACACAAAAATAATTTATTAATGTGCTACAGTTTAATAAAATGTCAGCTTTACTTTATTATAGTTCACGGCAAAATATAGTGTTAATATAATGCACTTCACATATATTTAATCAATTTATTCTTATATAATCAAAACTTTATGTTCATATGGACGCAAAAACCATGTCCGTGGGCCAAAAATCCACGGACGTGATGTCCATGAATGCACATGACATGCACATGATATCCACATGACAAATTACATGTTTCATCCTTGTAAAACATGGTATGTTCATATTTGAAACATGAGTTTAAAAAATTAAGCCCTTTGTATCTAATGCTACACGTAATTAAGTAAGAATAAACGTTAAAGTAGCTTACCTAAGTTCTTTCTTAGTTATATGCCACCATCTTGACCTTCACTAAATCTTAAGTTTAGAAGTTTAGAACAAAAAAATGACTTAAAGTCAAAAACAAACTGATTTTTTTCTCTTTTACCCACAATGATTCCATTTCGTATCATCAGCTTCCGATTTTTTTCTCACTAAGTTGAGTTCGCACTTATTTATCATTAGATGGAAGAATAATGTATCTTGAAGAATTAGTGTTTAAAAATAAGAAGTTGAAAATGAAAGGGTAAACAAAAGTACTAAGAGTGCTCCCCTACTTGTTTTGAGCAGTGTATTTTGCTATATAATATGGATGCAAATGAAGCTAAAACTACATAGACACTGCGTTGTACTACCACCTATTGTATTCAATGCAAATTTTTTTTCATGTCCACGGACGTGATTGTAATAATTGGGGACAAGCATTGAATAGTCAGTAAAATAAATACAAATTAAAAAAAATATATCATAAAATGAGTTAATATATTCCTAAAATGTTCTTTTCTTCATTTTTTTTTATTTTAAAAGTGAATTCATATCTTATAAGTCAGATATGTACTGCCAAACTACACTCTAAAAAATGAATGCTCAAAAACGACGAAATTTTCCTTAATTTTGACGATTCCGTTACTGGCAAATGCTCCGAGTTTTCGTTTCCTCAAAGTGAGGAAATTTGAATCGTCATTTTTATGAGGATTTGAATGTCGTCTCATCTAAAGAAATATTTCGTCATTTTTGGGCCTGTGAGTACAACAATGAGATTCAGTTTCCTCAAAATCAAGATACAGAATCGTCAAATCACGATCGTAAAAGTGAGGATTCGCGTTTACTCAAAAGTCACGTGATAGTTTGACGAAACAATCCTCAAAATTAACGAAATGAGGCTTGAGGATTCGTGAATCGTCAAAAATGAAAGTATTATTTCTGAGAGTGTATACGGACGTGAGGATGAGACACACCACGGACATGACATATCACGCTCTATGGACAAAAAAAAAAAACCCTCTATATAAAATGGAAATCTTGTATAATTCTTTCTGTCCTATCCTCTATAAACAGTATTCATATTTTTATTAAAGTTACTTTGCTTTTAAGCCTAGATTACTTTTAAAATAGGCAGGAACAAGAATGGTTCGTTTTCACAGTATTCACCCGCGGGCGTTTTCCTTTAAATAATATCCTAAAATAAAATTGACAGTGTCTGTGAGACGACCTTTATCTAGAAATAAATGGTAGAAACCGTATATGTGCTAGAAATAAGTACTAGAAACCGAATACGTGCTAGAAATATCCACTCATCAAGGTTTCCACGAATACACTTGAATAGACTTGCCCAATTAATCTGTGGAGTCGTATAACCCTCGATGGATTTAGCGCAAGATGTCGATTTACGTCATTGTAATTTTATTATTAGCCATACCTATATTTAAGGGAACCAGGAAGTCAACGATGCTTCTAAATGTCATGTTCTTGTATCTAACTAAATATCTTGAGTTTTCTTGTTAACTTTTAATTATTAACTGTATATTTACGAAAAAGCTGATATATTATACATATATGAATATGGGCTGCATGGCAAGGAAGTTATAGTTGATACCAATATTACTTTTTTTGACAAAATCAAATGCCGTTATTTAAAGACAGCAATTTTCAGCCTTTAAGGGGTCGTAGGAGTCTTAAAAATGTGCAAAGAAGGTACTACAAAACATAGTTTGATCTTTCATGTAATTTTTTAACTACTCTACATATAAGTATAATTTTTTTATTTGTAATTCTATAAGATTTATTTAATATAAAACAAATTTTAAAATTTATGAAACTTTAGCCAAAACTAAAATAAATAATATTAAACATAAAGCTATTTGAACACATTGGGATTAAGCTTGCGCAGCAAATTTTGAGGCCAAAATTGGAAAAATGACCAAGAAAATGACTTTATATTGTGCAAATATGTACAAACAAAGACTTATCCATAAATTCTCAGCTCAATTTTACTTAGAAATTATTCTTAAAAAAATTTTAAATCAAAATTTTAAAATTTTTATTATTTTTTTAGAAAAGTTTTCTTAAAATAATTTCTAATTAAAATTGAGCTGAGAATTTAGGTATAAGTCTTTGTTTGTACATATTTGTACAATATAAAGTCATTTTCTTGGCCATTTTTTCAATTTTGACCTCAAAATTTGCCGCGCAAGCCTAATCCCAATGAGTTCAAATTGCTTTATGTTTAATATCATTTATTTTAGTTTTGGCTAAAGTTTCATAAATTTAAAATTTGTTTTATAATACATAAATCTTGTAGAATTTCATATAAAAAAAATTATACTTATATATTGAGTAGTTAAAAAATTACATGAAAGATCAAACTATGCTTTGTAGTACCTTCTTTGCACATTTTTAAGACTCCTATGACCCCTTAAGTACACTTTCCATCGGCACAACTATTAAAATAAATTGAATAATTTTATACTTTAATTTTTTTATATAAATTAAGTCCATTAAACGCAATAAACCTCAAATTGTATGATGAATCGATAAAGCTCTGAAGTTATTGCTCTATATACAATTTTTGCGTCTTTTCTAAATGAAAAAAAGCGTATTTTTGAACTTAATATTATTTTTTTTGATATTTTTATAAAACTTTGGGGGGTTATTTTGTTTAATGAGCATACATACCAAATCTTGGAAAATTTCGACACAGCAAAAGTGTACCTAATGGCTGAGAAATGTTATTTTGGAATTAGTACATTGGATATTAGTTAGTATTAGTATTTGAAGCTGGCAATAAAGTTGTGTTGGAATTTACTACACCTTTTCCAACTACTATATTACTTATATACTACTTAATATTAATGCCTACAGTACATCCACTTTTGCATAAAAGCACTTTTTAGTGATTAAAAGTTAAAATGAAAATTCAATATTTTGAAGCGTCGCGTCGTTGGGTTCCAGGTTAACTTAACTTTTAAACAACTGTGTAGCTTTGTATTTATGGTTATTTTACCATACCTGCATTAAATAGTTTTAAACTAATTGAGGTAACCAAAGTATCCTTAACCGTAACAATTACGGTTAAGTAGATGAACAGACTGCTGTCAATATTTATCAATAACTTTTTTTTTAATTTCTAGCAGTGCATACAGAAAGATAAAAAGCATGATATATTTAAAAAAAAAGACATTAAAAGAGCTGAATGGTGAATCACAGCTCTTTCGTGTGCTAGCTTTTGTTCCCCAAGCGGTGTAACATACAGTATGTCAATGCATCATACCAAAAGTTTTTTGCCGTAGCGTTTAGTAGTTATTTTCACTGCAAGCAGTGAAAACGGCAAATATACTTTAGTGCATTATAAAATTAAAAAAAATGTCACTCGTTTTTTTTTTAGCTTTTTGGAAGAATTGACAGAACAAAACACTGAAAAAAAAAACAATCTGAATAACTGCCAGTTTTAAACAGTGAAATATGAGGTAGCAATAAACATATAAATTTTAAAGCAATAATACTTTGAGTTATATTGTGGCATTTAAAGTAATGCAATGAGGTCATTGAGGCAGGCTATTCCTCTTAGGGCACATACTACGAAAAAGTACTCAAAATCGGTTTAACGTAGAGACAATTTTTTTTTTAAATCTAAAAAATTTTGGAGGAGTTGGGTTTTAAAAAAAGCTACTAAAGCCAATAATTTAAATTTTTGAAACGAACTAACTACTTGTGTAAATATGTTTTTCTTCGCATATATGTCTAGTTGCGTCGAAAATAATCAGACAAAAAAACATGAATTTTAGAGTAGAAAATATTCAAAATAATTTTTTGGGTACTACTTCGTTTCAAAACAAAATGTTCTAACAGTGCCAAGTCCTAGTTATAGCTATTGCAAACCACATCAGCTCGAGGGCTGGGGGACGTGACAAAAGAAAAAAAGTCAAACGCCATAGAGCTAAAATCAAACCGAGACCCGGTGATCCAAATAACTGAATCTTGTCTCCCCTGTTTGCGCTGGAAATTAAATTCTAACCGTGCCAACATTCAATGCTCTCGATAAATTTCTTCAAAAAAAGAAACGATCGGGCTTTTATGGACCCCTCCGCGTCCCCAAAGCGCCTCGAGTAAACATCAGATAGAAGATTTACCTACTTTCACAATGATAAAGGGAACGAAACTTACGCATTCACTTAGGGCTATATCGATGACAGAGCCCTAACTGACATTATCCCCTTAGCGATCGGATTATGTTCAAGAAAATAATCGTAAAAGGGCCGATTTGTGTATGCCTTAAAATTATGATATATAATAATCTTTATTATTACAAAAACAAAAAATGGCAAAGAAACAATATAAAAATACTATGGCACAACAAGGGGAAAATCCCGTGGTGGGATTTGTTTTCTATAAACTCCTTCATTTTCACGGAAGGACGATCGGATTATGTTCAAGAAAATTATCGTAAAAGGGCCGATTTGTGTATGCCTTAAAATTATGATAGATAATAATCTTTATTATTACAAAAACAAAAAATTACAGGGAAACAATATAAAAATACTATGGCACAACAAGGGGAAAATCCCGTGGTGGGATTTTTTTTCTATAAACTCGTTCATTTTCACGGGAGCAGGAAAGGATCGAGGGGGTTAAACTGATTTTTAGAAAATAAGCATTACAATGGAGAAATGAAATTTTCTACTTTATACCAAACATGTGTGAACGGTATAACTTGATAAAAGAAACTCAAAAGTTATTTCTTTGTTGTCTGGAAGGGCCCAAGGGCCCCTTGGCAACCAATATATTCTGTTTTTTAAAAATAAAAGTTTCCTCTCTTCTTTCTTGAAATCAACTCAATAATTGTTTTTATGCCGAGAACCATTTTCTATTCCTAAAATATATAACTAAAACTTTCTAAACATGAAAAAAGCAACTATCATTTCTATTATAATTATCTGGTAATGTAAAAACTTTTCATATCTTAATTTTATCTAAAAAAAAACCTTGCCTTGTTCTTTTCATTTTATTTCGAACTTCCAAAAGCGTAAACACGGTCTGCTGGGAAGCTGACAATTTATTATAATTAATCAACTTATTACCTTTAAAAGTTACGAGTCTTTATATTTTAATTCATTATGTGCATTAATAATAATAGTTACCAATTCCGGTTTATTGAAAAGAACCTATACATTGTGTCGAGACAAATATTTTGTAAAAATTTGACAAACATTTCACTTCGAACTTTGTCAAATCGCTATGAGATATACTGCCGCTTGAACTATGTAATGGATCATAATTATTAGAAGAACCAGGTGGGTTAGAGGTCCCTATTTCCAATACTTCAATCGGATAGAAGGAAAGAATCATCGGTGCTTTTGAAGAAATTTTTTTAAGTGCATTATATTTTTGATGTCGTTTCTATCTAGTTGAAAAGCATGGGATATAAGTGGTGCACAGTTTTTCCTGACATCAAAAAGAGCTTAGGATCAGCTTTGATGGAAATAGAAATTATTTATTTTTTAAGAGGAAAATGTTTTGTTGATAGAGAGAAATAAAAATATAATTAAGTTTTCGACTGGTTCCCCCCTCTTCACCCCCCCCCCTCCCCCCAAAAAATGTCGAAAATTTAAATTATATTTTTTTGCATTTGGTGGAATTTCTATCGCCAAATGCCGTGAAATCGCGGGACAAGAAAGTGTTTATCTTCGGCTCAAAAATCGGGTTACTACATATCTACTTATATTTTTCTCTCTAATATAAACATAAATATGGAAGTTAAAATGAGGTAGAGAAGAGATGCCTGGTGAGAAATAACGGGAAGCTGCTGCCATGTCCTTGTGATACACCCTAACAAACCGAATTCATGATGGTTATTCAGAAAGGTAAAAAAAAATAACAGAGCTCTTAAAACACATCCACTTGCTTCTAATACAACCAATTTTTCAATCCAACCGAGTCAACCAATTTTTAATCCACCGGATCACGGGCATCCATAATCTTTTCATCTTAAATAGCAAAGCTTCATGAGGAACTATATCGAACGAAAGCCTTTTGGAAATCAATGTTAATAAAATCAACCATATTGCCTTTATCAATCTCATCTGTAACAGTGTCATAAAATTTTAAAGGATTAGTCGCACAAGACCTGCCTTTTCTGAAGCCATATTGATTACCTGAAAGCAAATAATTAGTTTCCAAAAAATTCATAATACGCGTTTTCAACAATGTTTCAAAATATTTACCTAAAACAAATGTAAGACTAACTGGTCTTTAATTACCCGGATCAGAATTAGGCCCCTTCTTGTATAATGGAGTGGCTCATCACACGCGTGGCTGTCCATCACAATAGGCGCGTTCACATGGCCTGTGAAATCGCCGGCGTTTAGCTGGCTATTTTGTGAAGCCTTATAATCCCGTTCACATGAAAACGCCGGCGTTCCGGAAATGACGTATGTGGGTACGTCACATCCTATAGGGGTATTGTTTGTTTGTTTTGATACTCGAGATGGTTTCTGTACTGTGTATTCTTTTTTAACGTTACTTTGTTAGTGATGTCGTCGCAAGAATAACTAAAAACAATTCTTTTACTAAAAATTCGTGGACTGACATCTATCGATTTTATTGATGATGAAGAAAGTAGGAGGTTGATGCGAATAAATAAAATAATTTTAGAATATTGCAAGTGGCGATATAAATGTAATTAATATCACAAAATACAAATCATACTTCATGATTTTTTTCAGACTAAAGAAAAGTTTTATAGCATGCAATACTGATTGATTTCAAAATAAGGGGCCACATTTTAATTGAAAACATGCATCTGGTTAATTGCAACTAAAAAAATTGTCTCTAATATAATTGTGATGCTGAAATTGTTTGAATTCTTTTATGGAAAGTAGAATTTAACTGCAAAATAAAATTTGAAACACCTAATAATGAAATACAAGGAAAACTTTAATAAAAATTCATTAAAAACACAATCAGGTTTATTTTAAGTATGCCAAACCTTCAATTCTTTAATATTGACTTAACATTTTTTTTTTCAAGTTTATATTTTCTAAGTTATAGTTTTCATTGTCAATAATGACGAAAAATGATTTGAGTAATCCTATGAGAAATAAAACTAATTTACAAAATAAACACACCCAAACACTGAAACAAAAATTCTAAATAATTCAAAACTTTTGTTAAAAAAATAAGTTGTTTATGAAAAATATCAAATTTAATCAGTGCCAACCCTGCTCTAGATACACATTAGAAAGTAATTTGGGACCTTCTTATCAAATACTAGTTAAAATCAAAGTAACAGCCAGAAACTGCATCTTCATTCTAAACTCCAAAGCCGAGCACACAAGCTAGAATATATATGTACCTACCATACCATGCCAAAGCCGAAATGCATCATGGGGGTGGTAGTGAAATCGCTACTACTCAGGGAGTGGGTACATTTTCGCACCCGCAATTTTCCCTACAGATGAATTTTTTCCCCCAAACGCCGGCGATTAGCTGGCGTTTTCTATGCATGAGAACGGGGCCAATGCGCAACCTCATACACCATCAGATGGCGCTAATTTACCTTTCAAAAGTAGATGGCACTGATTTATCTATGCCTTCTTTTATCAAGACCAACTGACCAACCTACTCCAGATAATAACGAAAATGGTAGTATAAAATCCGAAGCAACTCATCTCCATCTTGAGGATACTTTTTGTTGACTATGGGGTTACTGAGGCAGCTGCAAACAGGGCCGCCGACAGGATTTATGGGCCCCTATGCAACTTAGTTCGGGCCCCTAACTCATTAGTAACATTTTTCTAATCAATACTATTAACTAATTAATAAGTTAATTAAATATATTATATTTTATTAATTTTATTAATAAAAAATTTAATTAATTAATAAGTCAATTATTAATTAACAATTATATTAAACATAAAAATATTGATTAATTAAAATAAAATTATTTCATTATAACGATCTTAAACTTATGGCAACTGTTAATAACACTTAAAACCCTTATTTCTAATTAAACTTACTGATTTATTTTTTAACAAAAATTTCTCGTGTCTTGGGGAAATCTAAAGCCCCTTGTCAGACGTGGGTCACCATCAAAGACCGCGTAACACGAATACCGTCAGACACCCCAGAACTTTGGAAGACCTTGGTATGAAGTACTTTTTAATGGATATGACGGTCCAGGACCGTGGTATCCATTCGAAGTTAAACTTTAAAGGAAAGTAGACTACAGGGTCTTTTCGTGGCAGAAACGCTTTTTTTTTTCTAAAACGAGTTTTAGTGTTGTTAGTTGGGGTAATTTCAAGACAGCAGCCCTTTTAGTTAAAAGACACTGTTTTTAATGTGCAATTTTTTTTAAATAGTTTAAATAAACTCAGATTTAACAATAGATATTTTCGTCTAGCATAGAACCGTAATTAACTTTTGATAGACTCTCCCCCCAAATATATAATAACAATCAAATCCCTCTTTATATATTTCCAAATATATGGGCATTATTTCACAAACAGGAGATATACAATGAGCATGCACTCCTCGATGCAATAAAAATACACAAGCAAACTCACCCGATCCGATCACCACTCCAACGGAAACGGCCAAATGTTAACTATCACTCTTGACCTTGTGTTTTTTTTACCCTCGCGTCCCCCCACCCACGACCCACGCCTAGCTTTATTGCATATATTCCCAGCCTGAAAGTATCGCGTTCCCAGAGAGGTTACTTTCAACTTTTCGACTATCAAAAAGGTTTCAGTTAATGTGCCATTCTAATAAAAAATTACAAAATTATACAATGTCCACTCTGTTAATGTTATTATTCTTTTTAAATATTAATTAAAATTTTGAGTTTGAATTTTCTATTTATAGTTTTTAAATTATTAGTCAATTTTTGAAAATTAACAATTTTACATAATATTTAGAACTGATTGTTGGTGAAGAAATTTTAAAGTTATACTGAATATAATTGCTTCAATGGGAATATTTTTTATGATGTCACACTCTCCATGCTGGGATTTCATTGGTTGTTTTGTCTTCTTTGACAAAGTGTTGAAACAAGATCATTGGTTTTTATAACGTCAAGCGCTACGAACTACGATTTCATTGGTAGTTTGGTTTTCTTTGACAAAGTGTTAAAACAAACTTTTGAATTAATTTGTTTTTAAATAGATTTGTATTGACCTCTTTGGGAAAAATACTGAAACTCCTTGATGTACACAATGCAATTTTCAAAATATTTATAATAAAAGGAAAATTCTGATGTAAAAAGCAAATAGTTATACAACATAATGCGGAGATTTTAAAGTTTTCCTCTTTAAAAGACCCTGTTAATATTAACTTAACTATCAAATAAGCTTAACATCATCTTAGTTACTATATACAACATCACAAAATTATAACTATTAAACCAATAGAGAAAATAGTTAATTAGATAAAAGAAAACAAATCATCACTTACATCTTATGTCATGAGAACTTTCGAAATCAATCACTGAATTCAGCTTTGCAAATTTAGTAATTTTCATTATTTAATTTAAATACCAGAATTCATTATTTAATTTAATTACCAAATTTTAACCAGAATTTATTTCTAAAAATATCTTTATTTGACAAAAAGAGAGAGAGAGAGAGAGAGACCGCGCGCGCGAGAAACGAGAAATGCAATTCAAACTTCTGGGGTTTGCCGGTTTGGGGGACAGTCGGACAGTGTCTGCTGTCAAGGTCATTGAGTGAGGGATATTCTGATTTTTTATTGGTCCCGCTAGTCTTTTACTCTTTTGCTAGTAGAAGAAGAAGCAGGAGATCAAGATATAGATAAGAAACTGGGATTGAGGGGTTTATCCCCCTCAGACAAACAGGAAATGAATAAAATAAAAACTCTCTTCTCGCCTTCCTTGCTCAAAAAAAATCTTGTCTGCCCACAGGACGAAAAACGGCGAGCCCCGTCAATATTTCGAGTCGTCTGAAAGTGACAAACCGGATAATTTTCTTTAATAAGCATAGTGCAGTAAAATAGTTTCAGCCGCAACTATTTTTCGTACACTAAAATTGGTGTATACTTTATTTCATAATCATATCAAAAATAGTATGTTTCGGAAAAAACTAATTATGATACTTCAGTTTTGTTCAAATTTCTTTCAAATTTGCAAAAATATCAGCACTAAAATTTTGATATTAACTGGACTAATGGCATTAAAAGCGCAAATACCCTGTCATTTGTTATTAAAAATATTTGTTTTACACATTTAGTAAATGCGAACGGGGGCTTTCCCTAATCATAAATGTTAATTGCTTTTTCAAAAATTAAAAGGTATGTGTGTGTTGGGGGGGGGGGGGGGGGTATTAATCAATCACCGAAGGGCCCCTTTTAAAAAAATGCTAAAAAGTTTTTAAAAAAATGTGTAATAAAAATGACAATAAACACTAACATTTACCGTTTCCGCTTTTTTGCCTGATAAATTTAATAAATTTCGAGGCTAACAGAATGGAGATCTTAGGCTCCTTCATTAAATTTACCCGTGAATATACTCTAAAGTGTCGACAGCGTGTCCTCGAGCTTATTAAATACTTGAATTTTTGCATATCGACTTGTCTTACAAAAGAAACGATTGAAAGTTATAAATATTGTAATAATTATAACTAATTTTACAAAAATAATTTAAAAGATGTAATCTTTTTAATAATGTGATGCAATTTTCGGTTTCCTTCGACCAACGGCCTTAAACCTGGACATTACGGGCCCAATGTTTATTTTAAACTAATAAATATTTGTGTGAATCGCATATCAAAAATATTTTTCTTAAAAAAAAAATTTTTTTTTTAAGTTTTTTTTTTAAGAATTGTTTTTGATTTTTGTTGAAAATGTTAAAGGGCCCGCTGGCGCGGGCCCTTTAACATTTTACGGGCCCCTATGCAATGCATAGTTTTGCCCCCCCCCCTGTCGGCGGCCCTGGCTGCAAACTTTCTATGTTAGTAAATCACTTTAGCTGTCCCATAATATTCCTTAACTTTTCTCACACACATAAAACAAAATTTCATCTAAACTGAAGTTTTCCTACATTACGTTTTTATAATGTTTTGTACACTTGAAATCTAATCGAATTGAAACTGATAAAGTTTAATAAATTACAGGAATAAAAACAAGTTGCATTATATAATTCCAAAACTGAACACAGCAGAAGGCAGTGTTTGGCAAATTTTAATTGCAAAAGCAATTAATGATCAACAATGCATTATTTGTTAATAGTTACTTCTGCAATTAACAATTAGTCAATTGTAATTGCGGAATACTGCAATTTACATTAATCAATTGCAATTGCGGAAAACAATTAACAATTAATTAATGTTAACTCTGGATTCGAACGACCGACTTACCAATACCGGTAACCCGAACGACCGATGAAGACCGTCAACCCGACTGACCGACCGAACGACAACTCGAACTACCGACCGACCCAGACCGACAACCAAAAGACCGACCTACCAAAGCCAACCGACCGACCAACACCGACAAGCCGACAGAACAGAGACATAACATAGAGTGGACTGCGCATTGGCAAACCTAAAGTGTCCTAAACTTCTAACTTACACAGTCACATGACTGTGTCGCGTTTGGCTCGCATCTATGGCGAGTTTACCATTTGGCGAGTTTTTCCACAACGACCTGAACACAGAGGCCGACAATCTAATGTTATGATAAAGAAGCTTGGAAAGGAGCAAGGATGAATCGCTAGTATTTTAAGATCCTCTTAATAGATATCAGATTATTTCTTTGATTTTGTGAGTCTATTTAAGATTACTTGAACAATTGAATGTGGACTTTTTATTAAAAATTAATTTAAAAGAACATTAGTAGGTTTATGTAGTTGTAGAGTGTTGCTCAGTTGCTGTAATATAAGTTGGTAATTGACATGGTGAACATTTTCTGCCGTCTCTATAACCTTCGTTCTAACGGTCCGATTTTTAAAAAAAATCAATTTTTTTTTTTTTTGAAATATTGCTTCTTCCTTTATGTAACCTGGAATAAATCAACTTTCTAAAACACATCAATATATTCCAAATTCAGCAAATGTTCTACTTTTTAAATATAAATAACTCAAACACGATTGCAAAAACAGGTTTCGTTTTGACCAAATTGTAAAAAAATATTCTACTTCTAAGCTGTCTAATGTTCAGACCATTAATTTAATTGACTTGGCCCAAAATATTTATTATAATTAGAGTTCTAACAACGTTGATTTAATCATCTATATGATTCTTCAGTATAAAAGAGCATTTAGAATAAATTCCCTCGATAGAAATTATAGTTTATGAAGAACACACAATAACTAAAAGTATGCAGAACTAAATAAATTTTACCCGTGAAGTGTGACTAATCTTTTTTTATACCCCTCTTTACAATTAGGAATTCACAAGCATTTGGCATCTTGCACAAAACGTTACTGAATTAAGAGTACAACATTCACGATTCATGCTCAGAGATTAAAAGAATGTAATTAAATATTTATTATAAAAGCCAAAAGAGAAAAATACCAACAATGCTCAAAAAATCGTCTGCAAAAACATTAAAAAAAATTCAAGCTGCCGTGATTGGTAGAAACCCACGTGACTTGGGTATTGATGGTAGTCTCCACTTCGGTTTGCTAGCTGATATTCAGGTCTGGCGACAATTTGGAATAGTTCGTAACGAAACGGTAGCGTTAAGTTGCCATATGTAGCAATCTTTCCCCTCTTGGCGATTTATGATGTTTAGGACATAATGCTAATCTGCAAGGGATGGCGGTTTTCCAGAAAAAACCGGTTTTCCATTTTCCATCGGTTTTTCCCTAAAAAACCGATTTTCGGTTCCAAAGGGCCTCATACAAAAAAAGCGGTTTTCAGTCAAAACCGGGACCACCGGTTTTTTGAAAACCGGTTTTGGTTTTCCATCCCTAAGCTGCTTTACTATCAATGCGCAGTCCACTCTATGTTATGTCTCTGCGACAGACTTACCAAAAAAGACCGACAACCCGACAGGCTGATAGACCGACAAACCAACCCAATCAACCTACCAAACTGATCAACCAAACAATCCAACCAAACCAATTAAGCAACCAACCAACCCATCAAACCAACCCAGCCAACCAAACCAACCAACCGAACCAACAAACGGAAAAAACCAAGTCAAACCAACCAACTCGTTTCGTTTTAGCAATTAAAAAATCAATTGCAATTAATTTAAGTGCAATTCAACTTTTAATTGCAAGGTCCTATGAAACCGTAGGAAATTCAAAAAGTTTAAACAGAAGAAACACCTCATCTGAAACGACCCCATTATAAAAGACGTCATGTAGAAAAAAATATAATTCTTATGACGACATTGTTGCGGTCTGCAGATAGTGCATGCGTACGAGACGCCGACTGTTATTACGCAATCGCCGTAGCCGCCAACGCCATTGTCTTGAGTTATTTTCGTTATATTAGTTTCTGTATAAATAGGCATCCAACTTTTCTGATCTCTGTTATGTGGTTTGTGATTTTGCCGGCTCTAACTTCCTGTGTTTATGGAGGCTCAAATCCAAGGGATCTTAGCGAGGTATGTTGTTTACTTTGCGACATAGATTTTGAATAAAATACCTACAAACAAGTACAAGTCTGTAAATAAGATTACTCAGCGGGATCTAATTGTATGTAAATACTAATAGTACATATGTTAATCCATATAGTCTGGACATAGTTATTATTTTTGTCCAAATTTCAGTTTTTTCACCATTTTTTTTAGCTCAAATGTATCAAAAAAAGCTTTATTTCCTTGTAATAAAAATCAATAATTGTAACTTTAAACCAATAACTGCTTAAGTTAATAGTGATTATATAGTCAAATAATGCTGAATCACAAAACCTTTTTTTGTAATAATTCATATGACACATTGATATTTTCTATATAAAGTAAAATTGTTATAAGAAAATATGAATTTAAAAAATGTTTATCGTATGTATATAAGAAAATTTAAAAAAGCAAATGCTATGGGTAATAAATTATTCAAATCACTGTATAATAGACATATATAATTGAAAATATTTATCCAGTAAAGTAGTGAAGTTGATTGTTAATATATAAAGTCAGCCGATTACTTTTTCTTAAGTAACCATCAGCAAATGCCAATTTGAAAATTAAATGTAAAACTCGATTATCTCATGCGAAAACAACCAAAATTTACAATTTAACCGCGATCCTCCACTATTTTTTATATACATATTTTTTCAAATGTAGGATTTGTGCGTTAGACCATTTGGTAATTAGGGATCTTCGGCAAAAAGTAGTGGACTATGTAATAAAAACATTGTGGCCCAGAATTTATCATCTTTCGAACTCGTCTTCAAATCTTTCAAAGAGTTTTAATTAACCAATATCTAAAAAAAAAGGCTTTACTACGCGATCATGTTGCAAACTAGAATATGAGGGTTAAAATCTAGGTTTAGTTGCCGATTCTTCCTGATCCAGGGCTCTAAAAAAAATCGGACATTAAACCCATCTCAGAGGACAGCTTGTTCAACTATATACCTGTCCGCCTTTGAAACTGGCCCGTCAAACTCTAATTATGTTAATAGCTTCTAAATAAATAAAAATATCATTTTCTCTTATTACAAAAATTTATATAAATTGCACAATGAATTAGTGGTCACTCCGATTACATTATACAATAGTAAAATAAATACTAGGTTACTATTAGTAACCGTTCGATAAAATCTTACTTTAAGTGATTCTAACCCTTTTAATATAATTACTTAGGACATAAAAATACTGTTTTAGGAAACTATGACTATCCTAGATCAATAATATGTTCCGTAAACTTCTTGAATAAAAAGTCACTTTTTCGATTTTTGTTCATTAAACGCCACACTGTGCGTCCTCCCGTCCTCGGCGGTTGAAAATTCCCCGAGGACAACTAGTTATTGGATCCCTACGACCCTGTGGACGGGTATTTCCCCTTTAATGTTTGTGATACATTTTAAATTTTTGTTATCCTTCAAGAGTCTAGATCTCACTTCTAACATAACCTCTTAATGAAGAAATTCTGTTGATTCCTTCATCAGACCAAGTGTGCATGTTCACGCAATCGGTATACATACCTATGCAAGTATCTTAAACCAGGAGTATTAAAGCAATTATGATCATCTACCTAGCTGGAAAACACCTTTCTCATATTTTCTATGCAGAAATCTCTGTAAATCGTGGCCTTGATTGTAGAACTGGCAAACGCCAATAAACAAAATTATATTTATATTTATTTATAAGCTATTATAGTTTGATGGGTAAGTTTCAAAGAAGGATGGGTACATTGTTGGTCAAGCTGTCCTCGGGGATGGGTAAATTATGTTAGCAGTGAGCAAGTAATCTTGTTTGAACTGCTAAAAGTTAAAAAAATTTTTTAGTCCATTGGAGAATTTTTCACTGTGCTTATTTGTTGTTATATAGCAGGGATTGGTTTAAATCGCATGAATTTAAAAAAAAATCATTGATTGAAGTCATTTTTTTTTCCTTTACCCTGGTTCTGCCTTCCTTGTCATAAACCAAAACTCCTAAAAAAAAGAATTTCGTTTTCAATGAAAAGCAAAACTACATCTGGAAAAGGGTTAAAAGCCCAATGTAAAACATGTAGTATAACTATTATGGGCAGCTATTAACTATTATTTATTATACTAAAACTATTGTACTAATTACTATTGTTGTAACCTCAGCATCAGTAGAAAGTATTTTTTTCCGCCTATGGATTGGTGCATTCAACTGTAAGAAATAGGTTGGGCGCTGAAAAGGCAGCAAAATTAGTATTTTTGTATAAAGCTCTTAATTAATGAAGTGTCATCATGGTAATTTGGACTTTTTTTGTGCTAGATTTATTCTATATGTGGAATCATAAGTTTTAGTTTAAGATCAAGATTTGGTTATAATTATGATTTATTTTTTATTTTGAGATAATCTAGATTTCAGTCTAGCATTTTTCAACATTTATTTTACTTATATCCAAAGTATGTCTACTAATATTACAGTTTTTAAAACTGAATGTGAATTTAAATAGTTCAGTTGTATAATTAAAAATATAATCCATTTATTTGTTTTTAAAAGTATAAATTTGAAATATTCTTCCTTTTAGGTGTATATTAACTTTTTAAGTGTTAAGTAAATAGTCCCTAATCAAATTCCCAAGCATACGCTAGGTAGTATGCAAAATATTAGAAAAATAAAAAAATCTGATTAAAAAAAAAATCATGATTCTTTTTTCCACCCTGTATATAGGGATAGAAGAAGCCTAAGTAAGAATTTTTCAGCTGACTTATTTTTACGTTTAAGATACCCGCCTACATTACAGCTTTGCTGTTACAGAAAGTTATTGCTTGAAGACACATATTTAACATTGACTAATGGTTTGTTCCACACTCAACCTTTGTAACCATATAGAAAAGGGTGGATTCCTTCATTCTGCATTTTTCTTCACTTATTCTCTCTAGTGCTAGTTGTGGTTGTCATACTCTGTCTCTTTCTTGAAATGGCAGCCACCGAACAAGAACAGTTTTCCTTAGAGGAAAAGATGACCATAATAATGAATGTTGATAAAGGAGTGAAAAAAATCAAATGTTGCAAACAAATTTATAATCTCTTTCAACTCTATCAACCTTTTTGAAAGACCTAAATAAAATAGGAGCACAGTTGTCGGAGAAAAAAATAGTGAATGCACATTTTCAAGATGTGGACACATCCATTTTCAATACTTAGTTGTAGTATTTAGTGCTTGTTATTGAAAGTATAAATATTATAACTTTGTCTATAAATGAAATTGTTGAATATTTTTGAGTTTTGTAGCATTTAAAATTTAACAAACTATTATTATTTTTTTAATGCTACTCCGTTTTAAAGAACAATCCTCCATAACGAAGGAACTTTTCTGGTCTTCCCTTGGAATTTGTTGTAACAGAAATTTAGTGTATCTTTTAGATTTTAGTTCATTGCCCTTAACAGGGTTAGCACTGTAACAAATGACTGTAGTAAAATGAAATTTGGTTATCTAAGTAGATTTTATTAAATCATCAGATTTTGCATAATGGTGTTTTTGTCCCTAATTTAACAACAAAATAGCTAAAAAAAATATTTAAAAAAATTGTATTGTCGATGGATTTTTTTAAACTTTTTATTTATAATTTATGCATATAAGTGTTTAAAATATGTTTAAATCATTTTTTTAAAAAATTGTCTCAAACGTAGGCAAATAACCTTAAGGATTTGTTTAAATCGCCAAAACTTCAAGTCCACTTAATTTAATAATAATTAAAATTTTTACAAGAAATATTCTTCTGCATATTAAATGAAACCTAATGCCAACAATAATTTTACTTAATTGATTACAAAGTTATTTATAATTCTCTTGGTTAATTTATTAGATAATGTAATTTCCTTTTTTTTTTAAGATATTTAACGAAAACCTAAGCTACCCAACTAAAACTCAGAATTATGATGTCCAAGTTACAGAACAAGTATTATTCCATAATTTAAAGCATTTTTGGAAAAGTTCTGGTCTCTGGTAAGTTCTTATCAATTATTTTTTAAATGTTTATTTTCATAAAATATTTTTTTAATTTGAATACAAATGTATATTTTTGGTTTTTGAATTATTTAAGATTTTTTTCTAACTATGCGATTTGGAGAACCTTTGAATGTATAATAGTCCTAGGCATTTTTTTTTACCAATCTGTTCTATGAATTTTACTAAGCCATTTATTACGTTGACTGTGGAAATATATTTTTATTAATATGATGATCAATAAAATTAGTAGAATTCCAATATAGAGCTGCAAACTTATATTTAAAAAAAATTAGTTAACTTTAAATCTTAATTGCTGTAGGTACATATACATAATACATGTATATAATTTCCTGTTATTGCTCTTAATTAAATAGTTATTGATTATTTATAACTATAAATAACTACAGTAAACTCCTGATTATCCGCGGAATTGGGTGGCGCAACATCTGTGGATTAATGAATTCACGGATAATCCGCAAAAGGGTCATTCCATGTGAAATCACCCAAATTTAGGAAAATTTGTTGCCGACTAGTCACCGATTTTTTTCAAAAAATTACCACTTAAACTTGTTGTGGAGAAACCCTCAAATATCAAATTTTAGCGCATTTTGTCGATTATTTGCTGAGATACGGACATTTGAAAAATGACCGTTTTTGACAAATTTCGGCCATCTTGGATTTAACACTATGCACTAAAACTTCAATAACTTGAGAATGAATTGTTCAAATTTAACAATTTTGGTGTCCATTTGAAGCTATTTATATGAGAAATATAAATCTAGTGTTGAAAAGAAGTTTTTAAAAAATTTTACTAAAGTTTTAGAAGGAAAATTTAAAAAATCACTGTTAAAATTTTAAAAATTTCAATAGGCTGTAAAAAAAATAGGTATATTTTTTTTTCTTCGAAACTTGGTGAAAACATTAAATAATATGTGTTCTTTAAGTACAAAAAAAATTGGAGAGGTAAAATTTCTTAAAAGCAAGAAAAGAATTTTTTTGTAACCCGTGATATTGAGCGCTACGGCTGCAATAAATTGAGAAATAATTCTTCAAATTTCACCATTTTTGTTTCGTTTTGAAGCGAATTATATTAGAAATATAAATCCAGTGTTTAAAAAAGGTTAAAAAATGTTTTATTATAATTTTAGAAAGAAATTGTAAAAAAACTTAAAATTTTTCTAAATTCGATATGCTTAAAAAATATGTACCCAATTTTTCCCACCTGAAAATTGGTGAAAACATTAATCAATATGTTTACTTAAAGTACAAAAAAAATCAGAGAGGTAAAATTTTTTAAAAAAATAGAAAAGATTTTTTTTGTAACCCATGATATTGAGTTAACAAACTCACAAATGTAGGAGTAGGAATACAGTAAACTCCCGGTTATCCGGAATGCTTGGGAAATTGACTCTTCCGGATAATCGAATTTTCCGGTTAAACGGAAGTCGCCAAATAGGGTTACCAAAAATGCCGATTTTTTTCCGGAAAATACAAAAGATAATGGCTGCATCTCATATAATGCAAATAGGCAATGTTGCATTTATAATAATGCATAATATAACTATTATATTGCGATATTTTCTATTAAAAATATTAATATTTATTAAGAAAAAAATCGATCTTTCAAATGCTAATAATCTAAACACATAAAAGGTCTAACCCATGATCTAAAACTAGTGGGATATTTTAAAATGTAAACAAAATCAAGAGAATAATTGCAGAATTAAATTATAAAAATAACTTACTTTGGATAAAGGTTGTTTACTATTTCTTGAAAATTCAAAAAATATTGTGAAAGTTTGAAAAACGTTCTTTTTGGGTCAAATCAGAGAATTATTTGATATATATATTTAAATTTTGTTAAAGTTAATTAGTTAAGGCATCAGTCATTATTTTAATCTTAAATTAGCGACGCGATGCTCCGAAACTGACCATCGGAATCATATGTTTGTTAATGGTAGCAGCGGTTAAGTTTGGCGCAATCACTTCCATTTGAAGCTATCGGAATTTCATGGTAACCCATGAGAGAACGGCAAAAAAAAGTATCTTAGTAGTAAAAAGTTAAAAGGTAGTTGTTCAAAGCACCACTGCAGCCTTTTTTCTACTGTGATGGGATTCTCCGAAATAGTAGGGGACCATTGTCGACGCCGCGCTGATCCCCCTTCTACTGATAACATATATTGCCTTCGGCTGAGAATGTGCAGAAAAACGTCCTTAAAACGAACATCGAATTGAAACCAATTTGGGTTTGCATTTTTTCCAAGCTATCAGTCAGTGCTCAGTAACTTTTAATTTCTGTATAAAGTACGATGTATTTTAGCTGTAAAGATGCCAATCTAATTAAGCAGCACGAGAGGGAAGGGGGCCATTAAATATTCGTTAAGAAGAAACGGATTTTCCAGTATAATAACACATACAGTTTAAAGGTTCTTACTAATTATTTTCATTTGCTAAGGTTGAATTTTTTTGTTAGCTTTTAAGCATTGATCATTGATTCGATTTGCGTAAATTTTGATTTCAATAACCGTGGGTATATATAAATTATATTAGATAACTATTAACTTATAAACTTTAAGGTATCAGGGGAGTGAATTAATATAAACTATTTAATAAAAGACTTGAAATCAGAAATATCAGCACTTAACTTAGAATCGCGATCAGGCGATTCGACTACAAAGCGACGACTTGCCATCGATGTTTGGATCCTAACGAATTTGAGAAACTAGGCCAATTAACGTTTAATTATTTGTTTCATCCCCCAATTTTCCTAATAAGTTTTGATTCCGGATAAGCAAAATAAGTTTAAACCTTTAAAATATTTTCGTTACTAGCTTTTCAGGAATTCGATCCGAAACTAAATTCTACTTCTATTATATTTACTGAATAAAGATTTTATATTGTCGGTATAAGCATTTCCGTCAGCCGTATAGTTTTATCCGGAATTTAATTTACCTTTATCCGGACTGCTACCGACGTTGCTCTAAGGTTGCGCTAGGTGCCAACTCATATGTATGCCTCCGTCACTTGACCACGATTCCAAATTACGAGGCCTGTGCCAAAAACCCTAATGCAGTTCTAGAGCGAAACAAGGAGTGCTACCGGAATTTAAATTTTAGTTCTATCCGGAATTTAATTTCAGATTTAACCGAAAGCAATTTTCAGTTATCCGTAATGTAGTTTCGGATCGACTTCGGTTTTATTCAGCACTGATGTTTTATCCGAATGTCTTTTCTTTTAAAACGTGATTGAAATGCTGAAATTATTCTAAATATTGTTACAAAATTAAACTTAAATCCATAATTGACTTGTTTAATCAGCCTCGTAATCTTTTTTGCAGTTCTGGTTCAAGCCTAGCAATTCGACCTTGGAATTTATTCTGTTGAAAAGATATTGTCGATTTTGTGATTCCCGGCAACTATTTTGACCTAAGGTTTATTGTATGTTGGATAAATTTACGTTGCACTAGAGCTACTGGAGGGATATTACGTACCGAGTAGTCACATAATTTTAAACCGTGGTTGAGGCCGAAAATTAGTCAGGCCTCCAACGAAACTTATAGTTACAATGATTTAACGTGCACCAGTCCCATAAAATCGGCATTATTTATTGCTTTGTTGTCGAGCACAATCCGTTTATGACTAAGATGAGGATAGAACTTACGACGAGGTTATTCCTCGTTGCATGATGCCTTAAACAACCGCGCCCTGCCAATTCCTTAATAGTTTTTTAAAAACACGCATTAATATTAAAAATTCGCAGCGAATTAATTAAAAAGCATAATTGATTTATTCCGGATAACGGAAAAATGCTTTAGGTTAAAACTGGATTTAAAATACGGATAGAACATAGAATCAACATTTAAATTACGGTAGAATTCTTAATGAATTTCCGTCTCACTTGAATGAAGATTTTCGATGCTGTGCCTTGTAATTTATAAATGCGACCAAATGATAACCGACTTCGGAGCTGGCACAGCGCAATCTCAGAGCGACATCGGTAGCAATCCGAATAGAGTTAAATTAAATAATATTTATCTCGAATAAAACCAGTTACATGCTGAATAACGGAAAATCACTCGGTCAAATTTCGGTCAAAACATGATTAATTCCGGATAGAACATCTGGAACAATTTTATTAAATTACCGGTAACATTTTGAGATGAATTTAAGTCACACAAGTTATTGATTTTTTTCGGCTCCGAGCCTATAGTAATTTGGAACTACGATCAATTGACGAGGCCAACATCGGAGCTGGCACCCAGCGCAACATCAGTAGCAGTCCGGATGAATTTCATAAAATTTATTTCGAATAAAACTAGAATTAAATTCCGCAAGAATATTGATCAAAAATTTAAATCCCGGGATGAACTTATGCATAGCACTAAAAACGAGGAACTTAGGCGCCGGACCTCGTAATTTAGAACTGCGATCAAGTAACGAAGCCGACATCAAAGTTGGCACATGCATCCTTAGAGCAACATCGGTAGTCTAGTAGAGTCCGGATAACTATACGGTTAACGTAAGTGATTTACCGATAATTAAAATTTTTATTTTTTTAAATCTGGGTAGAAGAATAAAAACTTCCGATAGCAGTCCGGATAAATAAACTGATTTAATTCTGGATAATCAATTCCGGAAATGTTAAAATCAATAAAATAAATGACATATTAATTTATTATAGTTACGTTTCGGTGTGGACTTGTTAACCGGATTCTCTATTTAATTCCGGTTAACACTAAACTAAGATTTCGTATAGTGGAAAAACATACAAAAAAAAATACTGAAATACCGCCATACTTGGCGTTAAATCAGACTTTCAGTTCGAAAAACACCTTTTGCGCCAAATGTGGTCGCTAAGCGTAATTTTTTCTGGGAAAAAAAAAATCTGAGAGTTCACTATATTTGGCGAGAAATCGCGATTTTGGCGAAAATATACAATTTTATCGCCAAATTCCGTCGCCAAATCGGAGTTTGAAATTTTCCGGATATTTGAGCTTTCCGGTTATTCGGGAGCCGGATAAACGGGCTTTTACTGTATATGACACTGAAAAGTTTCCAAAAAATAATTGTTAGTACTAGCAAATGAGATTCAGGTACATACCATTTTTAACATTGAGAAGAAATAATTTATTCCTTCCTGAAGTTTTCAAACAAGCGTTCAATTGACTTGGTTTCATCAGGGGTGATTTTATATGTTCTCAGCATTTAACAATCAAACAAAGGAGAGCTAAATAATCGTGTGTAATATAGTTTCAGAATTTTCACAGTTTGCAAAGCAGTTCAGTGACAAATAGTATATCAAAAGAGTTAGAAGTGCCTCTTAGAAAAAACAAACTTCAATTCTGCATTACTTAATATAAACAATCCCTGCACCTTTTGCCTATGGATTGTTTGTTTTTATTACTGAAAAATGACATGGTTTAGTGATGACTTGTTTTGATTTTTGAGGTTTTGTTGAATGATTTAATTTTCCTGTGGTCACAGGTTTTGAAGAAATTAGGCAGATGTTCAAAGCTTTTTCCTTAATAACTTACCATGTGGATTAAACACTTTATTCTACTTGATGCAAAAGACAGTGTAAGGGAAATGAAAACTTATTAGACAGGAATGAGAGATTCAATTTATGTAAAATTATTGGATCGAATTACACTTTTATTGTTATAAAAACCTTTTTAGTGCTTAAAATCAAGTTAACATGATAATGAAAATTTTATTTTTTAGAAACATTTTCATTGGCATATTCCTGCAACAAAGGGTTTTATAGCTCAGTACCATGAGTTACAAAAAAAATTCTTTTCTAGCTTTTAAGAAATTTTACCTCTCCATTTTTTTGCACTTAAAGTACACATATTGATTAATGTTTTCACCAATTTTTCAGGTGGTAAAAATGGGTAGATATTTTTTTAAGCATATTGAATTTAGAAAAATTTTAACGGAGTTTTTTTTTTTTTTTTTTTTTACAAATTCCTTCTAAAATTATAATAAAACATTTTTTAACCTTTTTTAAACACTGGATTTATATTTCTAATATAATTAGCTTCAAAACGACACAAAAATTGTGAAATGTAAAGAATTATTTCTCAATTTATTGCAGCCGTAGCGCTCAATATCACGGGTTACAAAAAAATTCTTTTCTAGCTTTTAAGAAATTTTACCTCTCCAATTTTTTTTGTACTTAAAGAACACATATTATTTAATGTTTTCACCAAGTTTCGAAGAAAAAAAATTATACCTATTTTTTTTACAGCCTATTGAAATTTTAAAAATTTTAACAGTGATTTTTTAAATTTTCCTTCTAAAACTTTAGTAAAAAATTTTTTAAACTTCTTTTAAACACTATATTTATATTTCTCATATAAATAGCTTCAAATAGACACCAAAATTGTTAAATTTGAACAATTCATTCTCAAGTTATTGAAGTTTTAGTGCACAGTGTTAAATCCAAGATGGCCGAAATTCGTCAAAAACGGTCATTTTTCAAAAGTCCGTATCTCAGCAAATAATCGACAAAATGCGCTAAAAGTTGATATTTGAGGTTTTCTCCACAGCAAGTTTAAGTGGTAATTTTTTGAAAAAAATCGGTGACTAGTCGGCAACACTCATTGGGTGATTTCACGTGGAATGACCCAAAAGTAAAAAAAAAATATCCACAAAATTGCTTCTGGTTTTCTAAAGTCAAGTACAGTTATTGTAGTATTTTTAAAAATAACTTAGCATTTATGAAATATGAAGATTTACAAAAGAAGTCAGTCAATTATTTTTGCTTTTTAGCCTTGCAACTTCTCATTCTTATTTGTGATTGAAGTTTGTCTTGAATTGTCAAGACAACCTTTTCTCTCTTTTTTTGGCTTCTCGCTCATTTCGCTATGTGACGCTTTAAAAAAAAACACGCGATATGCACCTGGCCGAACACATTTTGGCACACACCAGGTTTCCTATAGTATAGTCATACTTATTTTAGTGCCTTCCTTGTTTTTCTGATAATGTATTCTATGTTTTTAAATATATTCATTGTTCTTAAAATAAATTCGCTGTTCTTGGAATGCATTTTTCCAAAACATATTTAAAAAAACTAAATCTCATTTCTCTATGCTTTGTTAAATTATTATTTTTGCAGGGTAAAAAGGGGAGGGTTGTGATGTGACCCGTGGATAATCTACCGCAGATAATCGGGAGTTTCCTGTATTCATTAAATTCTTAGGAGAACTATTTCATATTCAAAATTGTCTTTAAAAAAAATTTAATTTAAAAAAGCGCACTTATAAATCATTAAAACCTAATATGATTTGTAATCTTTGCATAAGTTTTTAAGTTGGAATTTGTAATATCTATGATTATCTCTCTGTCTTGGCTTATTTCTCTTTAATTTTCCTTTGTTGCATGCTTTATAATTGTTTTCATTTCGGATTAAATTATTTGTCGGGAAAATAAGTATATATGTTTGTGTACTTGTGTTTTTAGTGTTTAAAGTTATCCAATTCTTTGAATTATTCATATATTAATGTTTTAAATTGACTTAAGTTTAATTGCTAAAATATCAGGCTGACTTTATAAATATGTTTTATTTTTCAATTTTTATTCGATCATACTTTGCCTAGTATCCTAAAACATATTTTTAATTGTTATATCAAATATAATCTTACCTATTTTTCCTTGTGATATTAAAAAAAAACTTTTAAAAAAGGCAATGGAATTTAGAATTTCTGTAATTCAGATCTAAGTTGAGCCTCTTCATTTTTCCTTCTATTAAAAATCTTGCTGTTATGACGGTTTTACAATGTTTTTTATTGACTCTAAATGAATTGTTGATTCCTAACTACTTTTTCAAAAAGGTTAATTTTTTAATTTTCGTCAGTCTTATGAAACCCATTAGTCAGTGTTATTGCTAGTTGACTAGTTTGATGATGGCTCTCAATCAGTTAACATGCAATCTTGATTACTCATTTAATGAACACAAAACAATGCAGTTCTTAGTTGGCCCATGACTAGCTATCGACTTCTATACAAATTCTGTAGCACAAGAGCCAAGTTTGCTAACATTCATACTACTGTGGCTACAAATATGTTTTGATGTAAATTTATTTAAATTGTTATAGGTTTTATGTAAAAAAAATTGGAATAAAGAAGTTAAGAAACTAATAACCAGTACAAAATTAGTTTTTTTTTCTATTAACCTTTTTCAATGTTAGTCTGTGCAATTATTAAATCTGTCACTAAGAAATTTTCTCTTCTTTAACCTAGAATTTTAAAATGGATACCATCGGTGGACACTTTACACTAAACCATCCAAATCCGTTGGCTGGACTTCCCACTGTAACACCTTTAGAAAGCTTTTATAATACTGATATAGATGATTTGGATGATTTTGAGGACGACATTGAAAATTTGAGCGAGACATATAACTTTTTAAGTGCATACTACTATGCAAACAATTTCTTCGTGTTGTGCAAGGCATGCCGATCTGCTGTGCGTACAAGGGAAATCAAGGATCATTTAAAGAAAGAGCATGGTTGGAAGGTTTTGCATCCTCAAAATTGGAAAAACACTCAAATACAGCACATACCTACCCCCATATTCCCATCTACCACAGTTAGGCGTAACAGGGTGGTTGATACCCCATATAGGAGAAAACCTGGTGTTTCTACACAAACCAATAGCAGCAACTACAACATGAAGTTTTTCAAAGAAGCAACAGATATTGAGGGACGAATTAAAAGGCGAACATTATTTTCTGAGCTTCGCAGAAGGCTGCTGTAAATATTCTATTCTTGCCTGATTACTAAATGTTTTTTTTCTAAGCGAGGCTGCTTTTTCGGTGTATGAAGCCTTTTGCATACTCGGCGGCTTATTCCCCAGAACTGGGAGCCGTTAAATGTTATTTCGACACTATACTCATAACCTAATTTTTACAAATGCATAAAGGAAGGACCTGCAAGCTAAAAACAGTAAATCAGTTATTTTAGCTTGTTAACCTATAATTTAAAATTTTGAAAAAAGTTATTTTATAATAGGGGTTATATATTACTATCTGCGTACGTTGCTGCAAATTATGCAAAGTTATTTTTAAACAGTGACATTGATTGAGATTTTTTTTTTGCTTCATTCGTGTAAATTTTTCCACACAGGGTGAATTTGTTAGCTCCTAACTTAATTGAGGTTCAATCCTCCAATCCTATCCATGATTATATTCCTTCAAGTTATCTCTGATTGGCTTGGAAAAATTTCTTGTTGTACAATAGTGGACTAAAATAAAATAAGCAAGCAAATTCCGTTGTTTTCAATTATTTGTAAATTAGAGCTATTGTTTAAAAGATAATTCTAGTTTGATCGAAATACAAGACTGATGTGTAACAGTTTTGCTTTGAAACTTTAATTAAAGCGATGATAAGGCCACTCTTGATTGTGTCCAGTGAGTATTGCTGTCAAAAAAAGATGGTCCTAATACGTAATTTTTCTCAAGTTTCATAAGATTACAAGTTTTTTTATTTTCTTCATTGTAATTTTTTTATTCATTTAGTTGATTCAAAGTGTTTCTGTAATTCTGCTTGTATTCACTGCATGTACTCTCTTGGAAATGATATATACCTAATGCTACATGTTGTATTAACTGTCAAGTGTCTCAAATGTTTGTCAGATGAACAAAATAATGGGGTTTTTTTTAAGTGTAACTTGCATACTTTCGTGTTCTCTCTAAGCAAACATGGTATTGTATCTTTCTTTGTACTGTATTTTAGAACCAGTCTAACTTTCTATTCTTGCTTTTAGTGTGACTAAATGATGCCTTTTCAATGTTCTTTATTGTGAATAAATAACATGATTGTCACTTTTAATTTTTTATCATTGATTTTTTATATTTTTATAACATTTTATGTAAAAGTTTCTTTCAATAAAATCTACAACTTTTTTAAATAGCTTTTTATCCCTGACAAGAAATTGTTCTCTTACATTTAAGAAGCTTGTTTAAAGACTGATATAATTTAGATAAATAGGTAGAGGGAAATTGGGCACATTGGATCATTAGGAATAACTTTTTAAGTAATGTAAGCAGAAAGTAATAAATTTGTATCAAAGTTGATGTCATTACGACCCATTTGCATGTATATTTTGAATAAATTTAAGAAATTATTGTAGAAGAATATAAATAGCAATTTTTCTTACAGTTAAATGAATTTTTTTCTTAATTCTTTTAGCGTAATTATAAATAGGTAATTATTTATAAATTCTGCGTCTTTATATGCAAATCCATTGTTATTACAATAATTTTCTTGTAGTAACCAAATAAAGTTTTTTTTATTATAATTCATAATGTAATTCAATAAACTCATTGGTGTATTGGATCAAATTGCTGACTTTCAGAATATCAATTATATATTTTCATGAAAACTGATATCAAGAACTTTGTTAAGTGTGCATTGGTAAGCTAATGGATTATGCCAACTAGTTAGGTATAAAAAATAGTTGTTAAAAAGAATAATATAAATGTAAAAAGTGATCCGATGTGCTGTGCCCCCCTCTACTTGGATATTAAACATTCTTTGTAGAATAGTAATTCTTGTGATTGAGTATCAACTTCTAATGAATTACTGTTGCTAGCTTAATTTTGTTTGACATTTATATTTGAAAATACAGTTTTAAATTTCTTTTTAGTTTGGAAACATGTATAACATTTTTAAAAAAAATCGCATGTTTATTGGTGATCTTAAAATTGTATGTATTTTTATAAATATCTTCTATTAAAAATTCCTTTTGGGGGAGGAACTAGTACCTACTACTATCTTAAATATTTTTGAACAGAGTTATTAAGGTTGTATTTTTTGTTTTGGTATTTACTTATTCATATATTGTTACTTTAATGAATTAGTATTGACTGTTTGGTATAAAGATGTTTTAAAATGTATAAAAGATGTTTTAAAATTTTATATTTCATGTAATCCAACTTTTATATTTATAAAATGTTTAACAGATTGTTATTTGCCCTACGTATTTTTGATATGTATTATAAGTTTAAAATTTGCTGGTCCTAAAATTTTATTTACGTAGTTTCTCCACAACATAAATATCTAAACTGCATTTTTTTGTTATTTTTCCTTTTTAAAATTATCCATAATAATTTTAGGCATTTTTTTTCTGTTGGCAATGATGAAAAAATTGCCACATTGAACTTGCAGAGAACTGGTAAACTAAATTTTCAATCTTGTAATTATATTTATATGATATACGTTGTAATTTTTCTACAAATAGTTGGAGACAAATTTGTTCTCAAATAATTTTGCCAAAGGCCAAAAAGATTAAGTTATAAACTAGCAACTACTGTAAACAAAATTCTCTGATAGCAGTACATTGCAAAATAATACTATTGAGTTATTTATTCATTTTTAAAGCAAAATGTAAATGAATCTTTCTAAATCTTTGAAAGAAATTTTATAACAATTTTATGTCAAGTTCTTCAACGATCAGGGCATTTAATTCATTTAGTTTCCCATTAGTCACCATTTAATGCTTTTATGTTCACTTCATTATATTCTGAAACTAAGTTGCATTTTTATTACACTTGTTATCTGAAATTTATCTAGTCATTTACAAATATTTCATTCCTTGGTATTTTTTAATGTGCCAATTTTAGATAGCCTTTTATTAAGCTATTTTTGTTTTGTTTACAATGTTGATTTAAATTACACACTGCTGATAATTAAAAATAGCAATATTGTATTGTTCAAATATCGTTGAGTAATTTGTATTCATCACTATTAGGTTTTATTTCATTTTTATTGCCTACATTTTCATCTATAATATAGATTTATTATGTGTTTCTCGTTAAATATATTAGCATGATATATGTACATGTTAAGCATGAAGTATTTAATATTTGTTATTGTTTATATGTTCAAAAGCTATGTATGAATAAATTTTTGTTGAATACTTTTGTTTGTGTTTTTAATTAAAAATGTTTTAAAATTGAGATTTTATAACAAAGCGTTTTTGTTGAGTCCCTTTATCTAATATTTTTTTAACTCTTTATGTTTCGTTTATTTAAAAAAATTTAATACATTGTTTTCATGCATTGTCTTTATACTATTACATTTTTAGAGCTTTAAAAGCAACTCGGAATTTTCTTTGTGGTCTTAAAAATCAATAACACACATGGTGTCACAAATAAAAATTCTTATTTTTTATTTTTATAGTATGTGCATGTTTCAGGTTTTGAGTTTTAAGGCTGCTCATCACCCCCATACCGCTTCCTCCTTCGATCGGGCTTGCTAATGGTAAGTCCATGGGGGGAAAAAATGGTTTTTATTCCAAACAAAGGAATGAAATTATATGAATATTTTGATACGTTTTTTTTTTTTTTGTAATTCTTAAAACTCCAATAAAATTGTGCTTTTAGAGGTTAGTTTTTTAAAAACATTATATACTTTTTTAATAGAAAAAAATTCGATAAAAAAGGAAACGTTTATTAAAATAACCTCTAAAAGCACAATTTTATTGGAGTTTTATGAATTTTAAAGAAACCGCATCAAAATATTCCTCTAATTTCATTTTTTTTTTTTTTTTGAATAAAAACCATTTTTTTTCTCAGACTTAACATTAGCAAGTCCGATCGAAGGAGGACCGGGTAAGGGGCGATGAATAGCCAGAAAAGGAAAATAATTTTTCACGAGCCTCGATCGGTACCGTCAAAGCGGGTAACTTTGGCCACGGAGGGTAACTTTGGCCACGCGTCGGAAAAAGATTTGTTTCTTAATTTCTCTTCATAAAATGATCTAATCTTCAATTGTTTTACATTTTTGGAAAGGTGGAAACATCGCCTTTCATTTCATATAAAAAAAGTTTTAATTCTAAATCTGGCAATACTTCAAATGCTGTTTTCATTCTTACGAGCATAAAATTACAAAAATCTATCTCTTCCAACTTTTGTCTGGAACACTTAAAAGAACACTGAAAATATTTAAATAAAACACTCTATTCGATTCTTTTATTTATGGGGAAGAATATTACACCGTTTGTTTGATTCTAAGTTGAAAACTTTTTATGCTATACTAAAATATTTGTAATAGGGAAGCTTTTGCCGATGAATGCGGGTAACTTTGGCCATAGATGTAAATATTTCTTTATGGAACTTAGCGCTTTAAAAAATGTATGTAAAAGTGTATTCTGTTTAACTACTTTTGAAAAATTCTTTCTTTTATGATTACTCAATTTTTAGATATTTAAAAAAAAAAATATCACAGTTTTGAGCATTAAAAAGATGAAGATAGAACGCAAGAAACGTATACCATTCAAAATCGCAAATGTCGAAAAGTAAACATTTTCAGATTCCTAATTATGAATATATTTTTTCCCTTTTCATAATAAAATCGTTTGCTTTTTATAAATATAATTGTTACTACATCTTGCTTCAAAAAAGTTCTTTTTCCTTATTAAAATAGAAGTTTATTTTTCTTTTAAGCGACAAGGAATACTAGTATTCATCGTGTAATGCCATTCCACGATGCACTGCAATGTAAATGTTAAGTTATATGCAATTTTTAATAACTATAATGTCTTATAACTTTGTTATTTTTTGGTTTAAACGTTTTAATATTGCTATTTAATTCGGTAACACAGGCTTTAATGATGTTAGAAAGTATGTTTCTTATGTATTTCATGGGTGGCCAAAGTTACCCGCCCGGCTCTTAACAGTGTCCTAATTTTTTAAAGCAATGCCAATGTTTTATTAATTTATAAAATTCAACAAAAATGTTCGAAAATTATTCCTAAAAGTACAATACTTAGAATGCATACTGATTTTTTTGTGTTTAAACCGTTTTTGTAGTTAAATTTTTCTTCTTTTGTAAAAAAAACTGATTTTGGCCAAAGTTACCCGCACGGACGGTACCTACATCACCTGAAACAAGACAATTATATGATAAAAAGTTCATTAAGTTATTTTAATTCCTTAATTGCGAAATTGAATGGATCGAAGTTTTGAAAACCGATTTGTAACAATACATGGAATTTGAATTTTAGATGTTGGCTTGTAATCTTCGCCACTTGAGTGATCGTGATGACGACGTCGTAATTCTAAATTTTAACTCATTGCCAACAAAAATCGTCTATTTTTCGGATTAGATACTGGAACCACCAGCGCCTACCCAAAATCGCAAATAGGTCGACGTTCGTTCAAACAAACCAAGCCACTCTTCGATATCGTTAATGTACTATTCATTTTTGAATATGGCAACGTCGTTTATTGTTTTGCTACTTGTTTGTTTTGCTACAAAAACAAAAAACGAATCTAGTTCTTATAAAACGTTTGTCAAATATTCTCGCTCGGGAAGTTAAATCCTTTTTCTTGACCAGGGAAAAAAAAAACTGCTTATGTCTTGTATTAGAAAAGAAAAATATTAAATGCTCATTCAGCGAAGAACTGTCATCGAACGAACAGCGTGATAGTGGTGAACGCTCGGCGGCTATTTTTCTAAGATTGAGCTACTAACTTAAATTCTGAATTTGTGTTTTAAAATATTTCAAATAACTAAAAATGCTGCTTTTCACTGTGACCTGCGAGTTTTAATGAAATAAAAGTAGTGAGTGAGAAATCAACTCCCGAAATCTTATCGTTAACCGGTATCTGTCCTGAAGAAGTTGGGCATGGACTTTTCTTAAATGTTCAGTGGTTTATAACAAAACTTAACTATAACTATTCACTAGAATATTTGTTGGCTATTCATCATTATAAGATTCATAATTTGCTGTCTTAAATATTTTATCATAATTTGTGTAGCCTATTTTTTGGCGAATTATAAAGTCTTACTGCATTTGAGGACTTATCTTGTGAGTCTGTTTAGATTTTTCCTCCTCTTTGAATCTAGCTCCTGCTAAAATCATGAATTCCAATGCCAACAAAATCACTGTTTCAAATGCTAACGGAATCTCTGTTTTTAATGCCAACCGAATCACCGTTTCCATTCCCATTCGAGTTACCGTCCATAACCCACCTGCTGAACCTGGCAATCCGAATTCCGGAAGAGAAGTGAGAAGAGAATTGGTCGTTGTGGAACCGAGAAAGAAGAAAGTCCTGAAGCCATTCGATCGAGAGCTTTGCACAAGGAATGACTAGAGTGTGCATTATGCTATCTAGACATCTGTACCTTAGAAGATTAGAAAAATACTGATGTCACATTGTGCTACTTTTCAAGTTCACATGGGAAATAACAGTAAAATTATTATGGATGACAGACATCAATCTTTTTTCTTCTAAGATATAGGCATATTTTTTATATTTACTTCTTGGTGATCAGTCTGATTTAATGTGTGTTTGGGTGTAGTAGGTTTTGTATGTTGTAAAAAAGATATGTTCTTGCTTTTACTTTTAATGAACCAATGATATATTTCTAATGAAACATTAATATTGTTTTAGGATTTACTGTATACAAGTACATTTTAACTTTATTTTCTTTTCAGAAGACATTTAATTATTGTAGGAATTGTTTATTATAATTCTTAAAAAAATTTAGATTAATTTTTTTAAATTTGATTAATGTTAAAGATTATTAAAAAAAACTTTTATTGATGTGTTTATAACAAAACTTTTTTATTTTGATAGATGCATACACTGCATTTTTCAAAAATATTTTCTAAAACTGCCCTCTTGTTGCATTAAGTTTGCAGAGTAATGTATTTTTTATCATAAAACTGCTATAGTTACATATTGCCTGTTGACCTGTTGTGCTACTTCTGTGATTCGTCATGTTTATTCTATTTAACATCAATTTTCATATGTTCATAAGTGGTGCATTATATAGTGAGCAATAATTTTCGTTCTGAAAATTATTGTTTGTTGTGAGCATTTTAATTCGGAAATCTTATCACTTAAGGAATGCATCAAAATACTCATAAAAAAATACTTGCATCAAAATACTCATAAAAATACTTGCATCAAAATACTACATAATTATTTTGTTTACAAGTATTTTATTTTACTAGTAACTATAGTTCAACTTCTGCAATCTGTTAAGTATGTTATCCTTTCCTTACATACTTTGTAATTTTTTGTCTAGCTAGCTTAAATTTTTGCCTGTACTTAATAGTTATTAGGATCATAAATTATACCCATATTGTAATTAAGTGTTTAAAAATAATGAACATTTAATTACGTTTATTACGTTAATTTATTTAAAATTGTCTTTCAAAGCTTTAATGTCTTTTCTTCTTACACCTCAAAATCATTTCTTATGTGTTGTGGTGATATTTTTTCTTAAATTTTTATTAAAGAAAAACATTAACTTATGTTGGCTGCTGCATTTGTACCCCTCTGAATGTTTTTATGTTCTAAATAAATTACTTGGTTTTACTTAAACTTACTTGCGTGTTTTTGCTTTAATAGAACTTTTTTATTGATTTTCTTGTTTATGTACAGTTGTATCATAAATTTAAATATAGATCTGCCTAACAATAAGAGGTACTGCCATGTATTAACGCCCTGAAATCTATATCTTTTCAATTATCACTACAATAAATGTAGTCTAAGTTGCATTAAAAAAAATAGCACTATCCCACATAAGCATAAATCGGTTTTAACTTAATCTTAGTAAATAAACTTTAAGTATTCCAAGCATCTTAAATTAAAAATTAACTTTTGTTTTGTGTTTACTTATTCCATGCCACTCCTACTAACTTTTTAATTTTGACAAAATTTCATGTAAATTTTTTCTGTTAATATGATCTAAACTTTCTTTTATTCGGCCAGAAATGGTTCTTTTACATTCAAGAAGCTAGTTTAAGACTGATATATTAAGATAACCAGATAGGAAAATGCGGCATATAGGATCATTCCGAAAAACTTTTTATCTAATTCAAGCAGAAAGTAATAAACTTGTACCAAAGTTGATGCCAGTATGCCCCATTTGTACAGATATTTTGAATACATTTCAGAAATTATTGTAGAAGAATATATAAAAGAATTTTTTTCAAAGTTATATGAAATTTTTTGTTTATTCTTTTGTTCATTTAGCATTATTATTAATCGATAATTATCAATAAATTCTGGGTCTTTACATGCAGATCCATTGTTATCACAATATAATTTTTGTAGATACCAAATAACGGTGTTTAAGTATAATTACAGTTGAATGCCTGATTCAATTTTCTCATTGGCATATTGGATCAAATTGCTGACTCAGAATATCTACTATGTTTTCATAAATACACTGATATCAATGACTTTGCTAATATGCATTAGTTAGCTAATAGAGTATACTGACTAATGATGTATAAAAGAAAAGTTATTAAAAAGAATGATATAAATGCAAAAAGTGATCTGATGTGCCCCCTTCTACTTAGATATCAAAAATTCTTCATGGGCTAGTTCTTGCGATTCAGCAGTTCTTGTGATTGAGTATCAACTCCTAATGAATTACTGTTGCTGGTCTAATATTTGTCGTCATTAATGTTTGAAAATTTTAAATTTCTATTTTGTCTCTTTAGTATTGACACATGTATAAAAAATTTCTTCATAAGTTCATATATCTTGTAAATGTAAATATTTTTATAAATATCTTCTAATGAAAACAGTTACTTTGGAAAAAAACTAGTACATATATCTTAAATATGAACAGAGGTATTGATGTTTAATGTTTCTAAATTTTGGTATTTTCTATATTTTGGCTTATTCACATACATTTACAGTAATTTTAATGAATTAGTATCAACTGTTTTGTATAAAGATGTTTTAAAATGTATAAAAGATGTTTTAAATTTTTATATTTCAATTAATCCAATTTTTCTATTTGTAAAATATTTACCAGATTATCATTTACCTACATATTTTTCCTATTTTGCTGGTCCTAACATTTTAATCTACATTATTTCTGTCCCACACAAATATTAAAAACTGCATTTTTGTTACATTACCTTTATGAAAATATGAATGATGTTTTAAGGTTTTTTAACCATTAATTTACCATTTTTTCAAAATCAATAACAAAAAAATTTATCAAATTTAACTTGCACAGGGCTGATCGTGCAATTATAGGACATCTCTGAAATTTTTCTAAAAATTATTTGATATAACTTTGGTATCAAATAATTTTGCCAAAGGCCAGCAAGATTACCCAAAATACTTAAAAAAAATTGTTTTCCAGTCTCCAATGACTGTCAGTCTTTTTTTTAAAAAAAAGTTATAAACTAACTACCAACTGCTGTAAACAAAATTCTTTAATAGCTGCGAGAATAATACTTTAAATTTTTTAATTCACATTTTTAAAACAAAATGTAATTGAATCTTTCCAAAAAGTCTTTGGACGAAAGGCAATGACAATCTTTTGTCAAGTTTTTCAACGATCAGGGCATTTAATACTTATGGTGGGCAATCAGTCAACATTTCATACGTTTATGTGCACTTCATTGTATTCTGAAACTAAGTTGCATTTCTATTGCACTTGTAATCTGAAAATTATCTAGTCATTTACAAATATTTTCATTCCTTGGTATTCGTTAATGTGCCAATTTTAAATTGCCTTTGATTAACCTAACTAGTATTTGTTTTGTTTACCAAGTTGAATTAAACGTCAACTGCTGATAATTTTTTTAGAAAGTATATTGTATTATCAAGCATTTCTATTGGGTTTTATTTCATTTTTATAGCCAAAATTTTCATCTATAATGTAAATTTGTTGTGTTTTTCTCGTTAAATATAACCGTATGCTATACATGTTGAACATTTATATGTTCGAAAGTTTTATGTATAAATAAATTTTTGGGGAATATTATTGTTTGTTGTGTTTTTATTAAAAAATGATTTTTAATAATGAGTTATTTTATAGTTTAACCTATTTTTTAAAAAAAATCTTTTTTCATTCCTTTCTTTTTTAAATCTTATATTTTGTATAATTCATTTGAAAATTTGTAATACATTGTTTTCATCTATGGTCTTTAAACTATTATTTTTTTTAGAGCTTTAAAAGCGATTCTGAATTTTCTTTGTGGTCTTGATAATCATATATTACATAGTGTATAATCGTAAGTAAGTCTTCTGCGTCACCACATGGTGTGGTACACATAAACAAGTTGGTTTGTTACAGAACCTGTCACTAAAACCGCTTCCACACCATATTTATGCTCACAGGAAACACACTTATTATACACATCAGAAAGAAATTCGCCTAACAGAGACTTCTAATTTAGAATTGTAAACACCAAAATTAACTATTTTCATTTATATACTTTGTCAAATTAAAAATTACTCATTATCGTTTGCTAAATTTGTTTGGAATTCGTGGAATAATGATGAATATTTTTAATAAATATAATTCCTTTAGTCGCCGGAATTTAATTTACAGTTTGAAAAATATATAATTAGTAAAAATGATACTTTAAAAATAAAAGACAAACTTTGCATATATTTTATGCAAAATTAGAATTCTTTATACATCTTTCTTCACACATATATAATGAACCATCAAAAGAAGTCTATTGTGATATTTCAACAATCCAAAACAAATTATATCACAAAAATAAATTTTCTTTCAAAGGTTTTATTTTTATTTTAAATAAAGTTTCTCGTACGTTTGACGAAATGGCAACAGTGAAAATATTGAGTGAAAATGGAATTTGCATGTTATTTCAATGTAGATTAAATTTTTAGTTATTTAAATTTTAAATATACTTCTAATTTAAATTTTTTAATGAAATTTGGGATGTAACCTAGCCCGATTTTTTGCTTTAAAATGACGTATTCCAATTGTTTGTGCGACTTTTGGTTCGCTCATTGAATGAAAATGGAATTTGCATGTTATTTCAATGCAGATTAAAATTTTAGTTATTTAAATTTTAAATATACTTCTAATTTAAATTTTTTAATGAAATTTGGGATGTAACCTAGCCCGATTTTTTGCTTTACAATGACGTATCCCAATTGTTTGTGCGACTTTTGGTTCGCTCTGTGAAAGTGGGTGACGGACAGACGGACTGAACGATTATAAAACCTTCCACTTTTTACGTTATAAACGTAATGTGGAAGCTAAAAAACTTATTTCATAGTATGGACAGGTTTTGAGTGGTAACGGAAATGGAGAAAGGGAAAATATTCTATATGATTCTCAATTGGTAAATTAATGTCGCGTTTGAATCGAACACACACCGCTTGAATTAAATGCAGGAATGAAAGCGGGGATAAATTACATCACCTGAAACAAGACAATTATACGATGAAAATTTCATTAAGTTATTTTGATTCTATATTTATGCAATTGAAAGGATTGAAGTTTTGAAAAACCGACTGGTAATAATAGAGGGAATTTGAACAACCAACTTTAGATGATGGCTCGTGATCGTCGCCACTTGACTTTGGTTCTGTGTATATTCCAACAAAACCCTGTGCACCTTGATGCAACGATAATTAAAACTAACCTAAACAACCAGTGGCGCCCCGTATTCAAAAGTGTTAGTGCAGCCAAGACAGCAACTCCCCCACCCTCGCAACTTTATCATTGATAAACTACATATAAAATTATTTTAAAGCTCCATTTTATAAAAAAAAGATTAAATGAGACATTAAAATTAAGAATCAAAAGTATTCCGTTAATAGTTTAACACAGAAAATGTATAATCGTTTCACGATATTCTAATTCTTGAAACCCAAGGGCATATCCAGCTGAGGTAGAGGGATTGCTGCTGGGTACCATATATGCGTATAGTTGCTGGCTTATAATTCAATCCTACTCTGACTACAGCCAGAGAAGAGTATTGACAGACGGGCTGCGACGCAAGCATGGTTGCTATGACGGACAATGGGGACGAAGCATTCGCCGTCGTCATATCTGCCGTTAACCATGCTCGCGTCGCAGCCCGTTTGTTGATACCCTTCTCTGGCTGCAGTCAAAGCTGGATCGGATCTAAGCCAACAACTCATTTGGTACGCAATTGGTATCCAGCACAAATCCCACTATTCAAGCGGGATTTTTTTTTGTCTGGCGTGAAACTGGAAGCGTTGAATTAAAAATTGCGCTTCGATGTAAAAATACAAAAATGAATAAAAAAATAAGATCGTTTTTGGGATTTTGCTTTTTCTGAATATTTAGGTACAGCTCGTCTGTGCTTGCTGTACTCCACGAGCAGCCGCTATTAAAAACAAGCAACTGAAATCCGAATGCTTGAAACATTTCGCAAAATACTTTTATTTTCTCACACCTTAATACGCCGGTGAAGTAATGACGTCACATTATGGCTGCTGGGCACATCTGGCCATAAACAAACGCCATTCAGTTGAATAAGTGTGTTGCTTTTCATTGGGCGGCTTGTGTTTGTCCGAAAATGACTTCCCTGTTCCACATTTTAACTTTTTTAAAGGTAATTTACAAGCAATAGAAAGAGGATAGAAGCACCTTCAAGCCTCACTCAAGTTTCCTATTTGATTCAGATTTTGTCAAGCTGGGGCGCAACTAGAAAAAATTTCTAGGGGGTTCAATTTTTTATTATTTTTCAATAAAAATTAATATTAAATTAAAATAATTCTTATTTAAAATAGTTTTTGATTACAACAATTATTAATTAAAATAGCTTTTAATTAAAATAATTCTTAATTAAAAGGGTTTTTCTTTCAAATTTTTTATAAATAGTAATAATAAATTAATAGTTGCCAAGAAAAATTAAATAAAAAATGATTTTAATTAGAAATAATTTTAAATAAAACTAATTTTTATAGAAAATAATTTCAATTGAAAATAAAATCAATTGAAAATTATTTTATTTAAAAATTATTTTATTTAAAAATTATTTCATAAAAAATTATTTTAATTAAAAACTATTTTAAATATTATTTTAATAAAAATCATTTTTATGACAACTATTTTAATTAAGAATCATTTTAATGAAAAACTATTGTAATTTAATAACAATTTTATTGAACAATAATAAAAAAAATTAAACCCAAAAGAATTTGTTTTCTAGTTGCGAACCAGCTTGACAAAATCGGAATCAAATAGGAAAATATTTATGCGGGAGGCTTGAAGGTGCTTCTCTCCTTTATCTATAGCTTGCGAATTATCTTTAAAAAAACCAATAATAAAATATGGAACATGGAAGTCATTTTCGGACAAACACGACCCGCTCAATGAAAAGCATCACACTTCAAGTGAATGGCGTTTGTTTATGCCCAGAGAACCTCAGCAGCCATGTTGCGACGTCACACTTCGGCGGCTTATAAAGATGATTTCGTACAAGGAAAGTAACTTTGAGGTAAAGTTAGTAATTTTTTCGCGTACTAGAAATGGCCAATTCTAACCATTTACTTCAATGTCTCTATTTTACGGAATAGACCTTGAACCACCTGCATTTACCCAGCTAATAGGTCGACGTTTGTTAAAAGAAACCAAAACCCCTATTCAATATAATAAACCTGCTATTTAACTGTTGGATATGGCAACATCTTCTTTAGTTTTGCTATTTTGCTTCAAAAACAAAAAACGAATCCAGCAGATCTAAAACCGGAGTAATAAAACATTTTGTAATTTTGTGTCAAATTCGATTACAACGGCAAGGGTTTTTACGAGAATAGTGAAATCCTTTTTCTTGACCAGTGATTAAACAGTAAAACTGATTGTGTATTGTATTAGAATCGAAAAATAATTAACTTTCATTTCAGCGGAGAGCTGTCATTAAACAAACAGCGTGATACTTGTGGTGAACGTTCGGCGGCTATTTTTCGGAGATATAGCCAGCAATTTGAATTCTGTATTGTGTTTAAGAATATTTTAACTAACAAAAAATACTGAATTTTACTGAGTTTTGTGAGTTTCAATCAAATGAAAGTAGTGAGAAATCCACTTCGAAAAAATTGCCAACCGTTACTGTCCCGAAAAAGTCGTGCATGGACTCGTCCTAAAATTTTGTTGGTTTGAAACAAAATTTAACAGACAATAACTAGTCGCTAGTATTTTAGTTAGCTGTTCATCATTATAATATTTATAACTTGCTTTATTGTCTTCAATATTTTATCACAATTTGTAACTTTTTTATTAGCAAATTAGAAACTCTCACTACATTTGTGGACTTCTCTTGTAATTTAGCTTAGGTTATTTATGTCCCCTTTGAATCTAGTTCCTGCCAAACAATGAATAATTCCAATCCCAACAAAATTGTTTCTGTTCCAAATAAAATGACTGTCCAAACTCCAAATGCTGAACCTGGCCAGCCGAATGCAGGAGGAGATGTAAAAATAGATGGGGTTGTTGTAGGATCGAGAAAGAGAAAAACCCGCAAGCCATGCAAGCGAGAGCAGCTTTGCAAAAGGAATGACTAGATTGTGCGCTATGCCATCGAAGATATCTGTACCTTAGAAGATTGGGAAAATTCTGATGTTCTACTACTTCTAAAGTTCACTTTGAAAAAAAAATCAGTAAAAATATTGTATTAAAGACATCCATCCATTTCTTCTAAGGTATAGGCATGTTTTTTCTATTTACTTCTGGGTGATCAATTTAATTTTATGTGTGTTTGGGTTAAGTAGGTTTTGTATGTGTAAAAAAGTTGTGTTTTTGCTTCTTGCTTTTACTTCAAACCAATGATATGTTTCCTATGTAGCATAATTTATTTTTAGAATTTATTGTGCAAGTACATTTTAACTTTTCTTTTCAGAGGACATTTAATTATGTTTATGATTTATCAACACTTACGATAAAATTTCTTTAACTCAATTAATCAAATTTAAAGATTATTGAAATGTTTAGTGAGGTTTACAACAAAAGTTATTTTAATTGGATCAATGCATACTTAAAAAATATTTTCTAAAAATGCCCTCTTGTTGCATTATTAAGTTTACAGAGAAATGTATTTTTTATCATGAAACTTCTATATGTTACATATTGTAATGTGCTATTTCTGTGATTCGTCATGTTAATTCTATTCAACATCAATTTTCATATTTTCGTGTCTGGTGTGTTATATATTGGGCAGCAATTTTAGTACTGAAAATTATTGTTTGTTGTAATCATTTTAATTGAAAAATAGTTAGCTTAAATTTTTGTCCATACTTATTAGTTATTAGGTTCGTGTAAAATTATATCCATATTGTATATTAAGTGTTTGAAAATTATGAATTGAGTTTATTTACAACTTTTTTTAACCTAATTTCAATCTTTCTTTCAAAACTTGAATTTGTATATTTTCTAACACCTCGAAATCATTTGTTTATGTGAGATTATTTTTTCTTAAAGATGAACTATTATTAAAGGAAGGCAACATATACTTATGTTGCCTGCTGCATTCTGTACCCATCTGAATGTTTTTTGTGCTAAATAAATCACTTGTGTTTACTTTAAATAATGTGTTTTTGCTTTAATAACTTGTTTTCTTTCTGATTTTACTTCTTAAGGTAAAGTTTTAACGTAAAATTCAATATAGATCTGCCTGACAATATAAGACAATATCATGTTTTAATGTCCTGAAATCTATTAATTTTCAATTCTCTACAATAAATGCAATGTAAGTTGCATTGAAAATATTAATTGCCTTTAGAAAAATAACACCCGTAAACATAAATCAGTTTTAAAAGTTAATAATTTTAAATAAAGTGTGCCAAGTATATTAAATTAAAAAGGAATTTTCTTTTTGTGTTTTACTTATTCTTAAGCCACTTCTACGAAGTTTATATTTTGTTAAATGTGGTACTCTTTATTTCAATGATATGTTTAAAGTTGTCTTAAAAAATGAAATTTTAGTATGCATTATTTTACCTTTGTTAATCAACCAAGTACACACTTCTTAAGAATTGAAGATCTGCTGAATTATTTCTAAACAAGTCTTTAGACTTCGTAATAAAACAACTTATACACTTATGAAAATGTTGGTCCTATGATTTCAATGTAAAGTAAATTTTTTAAGTAGTTTTTGAACTAGGATTTTTTTCATTATTGCACTGAAATTCTACATAGATAGTACATTCAATTCCACTGCTAACTCGAAAATGATAAAAAGTGAACTTGGTTTGCTTGTATTCTGAACCCTCCATAAAAATTTTATTATTTGCTTTTAAAGTCAAAGTTGAGTACCTTTTGAAATATAATGCTAATACTACATTGCTTAAAATGTAATTAAAAATGCTATTGAATCCTTGCTATTTCTAGCCCCCCTGATCCTCACCAAGAAGCCTACAAATTTCTATTGTCGAATGATATGAAACAGAATTTTTTTCACATTGGTTCTCTTCCTTTTCAAAGCATTTCCCAAATTCGGATACATTGGATGTTGGATTTGGTAAAACTAAGGTAACATATTTTTCAGTTGAAAAAAAAATTATAATATTTATATAATTAAATATATTAATATATTTTTTCATTAGAAACCTAGTACATATTTCTTTTTTTTAGGCAATTTCTCTAGATTTTTGTTGGGGTAAAGCTACATAGTATATCTTAAGTTCGTATTGATTTTGTTTGTATCAATTAATGTTTTTTACTTTTATATTTTAGAGTTTATTCTGCCGATAAAGTTGTTTATGATTTTAATTACCTTGATGAGCTTATATACATGTTGCATGAAAATGACCTTCGACCTGGGTTGGAATTGATGGGTAATCCATCAAACTACTTCAGTAACTTTGAAAACAAAACTCAAGTTGATATGTGGATGAATTTAGTAGAAAATTTGGCTAAACATTATATAGGTATACAATATAATTAACTTTTAATATTTTTGAATTTGCACCTTTTTATTTAAAGCAGATTTCTAAAACTGTATTTTTCATTGCACTCTTGTTGGGTATAATTCCTATGTTTATAATAAAAAGTGCTTTTTAAAATATATTTTTAATCAAGTTATATAAAATTTGTAAGTGACTACCTTAAAATCTTATTAATTGAAGATGTCTTAAGGAAAGAATAACGTAGTTTTGAACCTTTGGATAAAAAAAGAACAATTTTTAAATGCTTTATTGTGAGAAGGTACTGTATTTGGGCTGAGATAAAGTTGCTTGCTACATATACTGTATTTTTCTTTTCATGTGAAAACTCTTTCTTTACCGTTCCTAATGCATTCTGTAAAAATATTTCAAATGTAATTCCACAATATGCGGATTCTCTTTTGCTTATTTAGACAATATACCTATGTTTTTATAAAATACAGTCGGATTTAGCATTTAGTTGTAAACTATTTTTATTTCTTTTATTAAATGTTTTTTTTTTTAAATATTAGCAATTCTCATAAAAATTTTGACCTCTAGTTTTTCCACTAAATTAAAATTTAACAAATATTATAACTGTAAGTTTATTAAAGAGTTTTTTCAACATCAGCTATGTTTTAAAGCCATTCTAGAATAAAATTTGGTTTTTGTGTTTGGGGCACAATTATAGATTTCTATGAAACTGGTTATTTTTGTTATATATGTAAAATTAAGGGACTTCTATTTTAGATATATATGGCATAGAATATGTGAAACAATGGAATTTTGAAACATGGAATGAACCTGATCATCATGATTTTGATAATTTGAACTTTACCATACAAGGTAAATCAAGCTTTTTACTACTTAAATTGTCAAAGTATTCAAACTTTATAACTGTATTTGGAGCATTCCAGCGTTCCGTGTGTTACATTCGGACCACATTTTTAGTATATTTGTTACATTTTTGGTTTGAAAGCAGTATAAAACAAATAAGATGACAACTTATATCTTTTCTCAGATGTTTAATGATCTTATTAAGCTAATCGGAATCTTTTTAAACTAAAAAGTTACGCAGATATAATTTTTTCATTTCGCGTCACGTGTGTTTCCATTTAACAGGGTTATTTTCTTTTCTTCTTCTATTATTTGCATAATTCTGCGAATTATGCAAATACTCATGAAAATAAAAAATATCAATAGCAAGCTAAGTAAACAAGCTTTAAAAAAAGTGGCGTTGGAAATCTGAGTTACAAATAGTCAGACTACAATAAAATAAATAGCGCCGTCACGTGTGTTACACTCAACGTTCCGTGTGTTACAGCGTGCGAATTGATTTGCAGTTCAGTTTTTAAAATCCTAATATTTTTAATGATAAACACTTTGGTTAGCAAATAAATAAATATAGGAGTTTAGTGACATATTTAAATACACAATTATTTATTATTTAACTTTGGTAAAGCACATTGTTTGATATTTAATTTTTTATAAAAATATAAAAGTTCAATTGCTAATTTTAAATATTATTCTTAAATTTTCAACTACACTAAAACCGACCTTAAGTTTGCAGCAGAGAAATTTACTGCGCGAAGGAAACTGGGTAAACAACGCAGCTGGCGCCGAAATTTCGTCTACTCTGATTGGCTCCTCCTTTGACCCTGATATTCGTGCACCCTGTTACGTCAAAATCGAAGGGAAAATAATTAAAATACCCTCTAACTGAAGCTAAACTAATAAAAATAATAAATTTATGTCTTGAAATAACAAATAAAATTGTTTATTGAATGCGAAACACCTTTTTTTATTCGATTCTCGCACTCGAAAATGAGAACTATTTACCCTTTTTCTCGTAGAACATTTGTATACTGCAAACTTAATGTGGGTTTTATTGTAGCGAAAAATGATTCCTACCATATTGCAAATTACACAAAAATAGCAAGCACAATTTTTATATAACTGTATTGAACAGTTCAATGTGACTGCCAGAGTCACATTTAACATGGTGAATTTTTCGTATTCCTGGTACCGGAAACAAAGTAACTCAAGGGTTAATATCCGTTATTTTGGATGTTATATCCGATTGTCAAATATGAAGGACTTTGGTATTCGGAATTAAGTTTCCGACAATATCCGCCAAATCCTTTGAATGCTGGACGATGGTCGGATTTGTTCTTTTACTCATAACTTCTCTCCGCACGAGAGATTTGGCATTGCCACCAACTCCGTCGACAATGTCTTTCCTGGGACACGTTGCGAAATAATTGCATTCAAATGTTTTTTTTTTCTTTTTTAAAATTGTAAATGAAAGTTGTTAAAGTAAAACAATTCACTTTCGTTAAAATTAATTTTGTTAAAACATAACTGTTAATATCAATAAAATGCTTAATTTGAAATAATGATTTTGCAACACATAACTTTTCTAAAGACAAATGGTCACAAGGAAAAACAAAATAACGTCTGAGGCACTCTATATTTCAACTACTAATGATCTAAAATGTAAACATCCAATGCATCCTCAAATGTGTACATCTGCCAGAGCAGGTGGCTGAAACTTCCATAGCGTAAATGATAACGTTTTTAGTTTTGCAACTGTTTTTAATTTTTTTAGTAAAGGATTTTTTTTTTGTAAAGGATTTTTTTTGTTTTATGGTGTTTTATAAATATATACATGCATGTTTCCATAAGCACGCATTTCAATAAATGAATTTCTCAGGATAAATCTCGTTTTTTATACTACACGTCAACTAGCTCCCACTCCCGTTTCCTTCATCATTGCCAAAATCGTTCCGTGCGTTTCAAGAAATAAATTGCCAAATTCTTGATTAATTTTTAAAAAAACATTTTGAAATTTTTTCTATATGTTCCCCATGTGTAACTAGCTTATAATTAATAAAATAAGCTTTGTTAAGCTTTTTTCACAGTTTTTATATAAAAAGTTATAGGTTTTCGTTCCGTGTGTTACATTAAGCATCAAGTAATTCATATTTTACCGAGTAATTTTTTTTAAAAAAAGCAATGCACAAAATATCTGCCTAAGATACTCAGAAAAGATGCATTTGCAACAATATGCGTAAAAAAATTCATTTTACATGTTTTTTAGCCCTTAAACGTTTATCATACATCTGGCAATTATTTCACTTGAAAGATCTATTTCTAAATCGGTCTAGTTTATTGCATTTTTTCACACTAAAATTGAATTCAGATTCGAAAATCAGTATGATTTATTTGAAATATAAACCTTTAACTACATGTGACAATTTTTTCAGAATTTTATTTGCACTTTAATTTTTTGGCACTTCAGGACCACTTTCCTTGGAATGCTCCATTTGCATTTAAACGATTTTCTTACTGATTCTTTAATGAACCATTTCACTTTTACAGTATTTATAAACATGATCAGATGCCTTACATCAGCTTTATCCATTCCTCCAATACATTTTTGTTTTACTTTCGCCAAAAAAAAAAATAATAATGGACTAATATATTTCATAGTGAATTAATTAAAATTTTTCATTAATAATAAAGTTTTTTATTTTTTCTGATGAGCGTCAGAAATCCTAATTAAAAGTTAATTGACTGCTATTTAAACAAATATATTATTGATTTTCTTTTAAAACTATCGAGCAGGATTATGTCACAACTCTTATATTTATTCGCAATTATGGCAGTGTATTTTGGCATACCACTATAAAATGCCTGTGTCAATTTTGATTGCATACGAATAATGGTTTTCTTGATTATTATTTATTCTTAATGTGATACAGTGGCAACTAAAATAAACTATTGACAAAAATATTCTCTGTCGCAATGTTTTCTTTTGATCCTAATAAGTTGGATAGTTATATTATTTTAAAAACAAACATATTGGAAAATCTTTAAATGTGTAACTTTTAAAAAATGAAGCTTATTTAAAAAAAAACACATAAGTCATGTTATAGAACTTATTTATATTCCTAAATTCAAATTTTTTATGATATAAATTATCATTTTACAGGTTTTCTTAATTATTATGATGCTTGTTCAGAGGGCTTATTCAGAGCTAACAAAAGCTTTCGTTTTGGAGGACCTGGTGGATCTTGCCGAATTCCTTCTGTTGGACATTCTCCTATTTGCTGGGCTTTGTTGGACCATTGTGTACATGGCATTAATAATATTACTAAAGAAAAAGGTGTTCGCCTAGATTTTATATCCTTTCACAAAAAAGTAAGCAAGGTTTTAATGCTGAATTTGATTTTATGTCTGTAGTGATGTAATATTCTATGAAATATTTAAAATTGTTTTTTATTAGTTTAAATTTAGTTGTTTAGGAATTCCCCCCCCCCCCCCCCCTTGACAAAATAGAGGCACTACATGCAGCCAGGACACAAAGTTTGGAAACTTCCCTTTAAATTTTTCAGAAATTGGTTTAAATTTGTGTTGGAAAATAAAATAATCATTTTTTTATACTAGTTATATGTGTTTGAATTTGTTTTTCTTTTTGGTCTTGTTTAAAAATAAACTTGTTTTTTTTCAAAAGATTGAATGGGCAAATAAAAAATGAGAAGCTGATTTTTTTTATGCAAGCATTACTTCGATAAACAAAAAAGCACGAACCTCCCTCTCCATAGTATGTTTAATTCTTAGTTATGTAATGTTTCAACTATGTTAACAAAATCAGAATTGTTTTTGTTAAAAATGGAATGCCTTAAAAAAACCACTTATTTTATTGAATTGCAGGGAAACAAAAGTTCCTTATACATTCTTTCTGAAGAAATTAAAACAATAAAGTATATTCGTTCAAATTTTCCTTCTCTTCAGAATGTTCCAATTTTTAATGAGTAAGTATTAAGCTTCTAAATAATTTTTCCTTTTTTTTTCTTTTGTTTTTTCCCCTTAAATTTGTCTTTTAAAAAAATTTTTGTAGTGAAGCTGACCCTATGAAAAACTGGTCACTTCCTCAATGGTGGAGAGCTGATGCTACTTATGCGTCCATGGTAGTTAAGGTACTGAACATTTCTTTTAAATTTGAACAATTTTGTTAAAATATTAGTTTTCAGCAGTATCTCTACCCATATTTAACTTCAATTTGTAATCAGCTGCTATGTCAAGATGTTTAGATGTACATAATTTTAAAAAAAGACAGCATTCCCTTAAACAGTACTTGTCTATTACAAATATAGAAATGTTGTAAATAACATTGTATGATACATCTTTGTCTTTAATAAGTTGAAACTCAAAATCTTTTAAGTATTTAAATTTTTTTTTTACTTGCTTATTACTTGCATAATACACTAATTAAATACTTATGTTATGCTTACTATCAAATAAATACTTATGTTCCAGTATTGAAACTTTTTCTCTTTTAGATAATACTGAGTCATATTTACTACTACCTTGACAATGGTTCGCAATTCTTCAAAGATTTGCATTTTGATTTGCTGAGTAGTGATAATGCATTCTTAAGCTATTTTCCTAATCAATTCACAGAAAGAACTTTATTAGCAAGATTTCAGATTAATAACACCTATCCCAAATACACTGTATTTGTCAAGAAACCAGTATTAACTATCTTTGGATTATTGAGTAAAGTTTGTCCAAATATATTATCTATAAAAGTTTCTGATCATGGTAAGTAATGCAGCTAGAAATTTATATTCAGATTCAATATTAATGTATTGTTTGCATAATTAAATGTATTTGGGAAATTTCTTTCTGGGTAACTTTGGTTCAAGAGATGTTATCTATTTATGTATTTTTCCAGTTTCAAAAATACATGAATATGAGTTATTATATTAAACTATTTTCAAGGAAATTTTAGGTTTATTGTCAATACTTGAGATGATTAAAGTTTTTTTTTTATTTTAGCTCAATACAAGGAAAGTACAATATTCATAATCACTAAAGCCTAAAATCTATATTTTCCAATTCCTAATTACCAATATGTTGTTTTCGCCTTGTAATAAAATTGCTTTCATTTTTATGATAATGTTTATTACTAAATCTTGTGTAAAAAAAAGATTAGAGATGTGTGAATACGTTGTGATCAAAAACAAGATCCTGTAAAATAATTGTAGTTTTAAATTTTTTAATTTGGATGGTTGTCATGAATTTTGAATTGTTAGTGTTCAAATAATTTGAAAATTCTACTTGTTTCAATTGTTTCTTTTACACTTAAAAGCTATATGCCTAAAACCATTTTGCAATTTTTCTTGCTATAGGAAAGTATATTGCTGCTTCTGGAGATAAATTTGGAGTAATTGCAACACAGTGTTTACCATCTAGGTAAGAAAAGTGTATCTAAATATAATTTTTTTCCTCCCAGAGCATTTATGTTTTTTTTACAGTTGATAATAATACTCAAGGGACAGTAATAGTTATGTTGTATTAAATGAGGGACACCTTAAGCATTTTTTTTATTGAGAGATTATATTCTTATATACATATGCCGCCTTGACAATTCAAAGGAAACAAGAAAATAAAAAAAAGGTTTCAACCAGTTGTCTGGTTTGGCACCAATATCGCTTTAGTTGGCCACAATGTTTGAAAATTAACACGATTACCGATATTTTCTTTATGAATGGTAGAAACCTCGATTTTGTGCACAGGGGCTAGAATTAACACAAAAAATCTTCCATACCTGCAAAGTACTGATATATTATTTGGTGGCCCCTCTCTTATCATTAGACAGTGGTTCCACTATGTCTCCTAGAAAATATTATGTAATTAATAAAAGGATCAACATTTAATGTGGTATGACTTAATTTCTATTAAAAACTTCTGGTAACTCCTATTTGTCCTTTAAACAAAGGATTTTAAATTGCCTGTGCTTTGTTGAACAGAAACTGGTAAATTCTCTTCACAACAAGACTACACTTTTTATGATAGCACTTTAAGTGAAGCTTTTTAAAAGGCAAGAAGCATGCACTACAAACTGTAATAACAAAATCATTACCAATCTGAAAGGTAAACATAAAAGTTGAAAAAGGAAGAATGCTCGGTTGGTGATGCTTGTGACACAATATTTTTCTTAATACAAAAATTAATCGAAATACAATTTAATCCAAATACTTTTCTTCCTGTTAAAATTACCCTAATTTGCAAAAATATTTCTTTCTGTTAAACCTTATTTATTATTAAAGTTTTAAACACTTTTTCTGGATGGATATGCAAGTATTTTATGGACCTCTATATATTTGTGGAAGGATTGGTTCTTCAGAATATTTCTATTTCATCAAGTTTTGTCTTTATTCTGTCTATCCATTAATGTTCTATCTCTATTTAACCAGTTTTTGAAATTGAATGTTTTTTTCGAATGCAAGGTGAATGCAATTTCGATGATGCAAGCTAATATTTCTATAGTCTTACTTCTTACTGTATCTAAGCTAATTGCCGGAAAGGTTATTTTTACTACTTAAGATTGTCATATTACATTTTGGGTGGGACCCGATGTCAGTGTTTCTGTTTAATGTTTTTTGATTATGTTGTTTTTTTTGTAATCTGAAGGTTATGTTTGGCTATTTCAATAAAACATCATTTTATAAGTGCAGATGCCTTCTCTGAAGGGGTATTGTTTAAATATTAGGATACATACTTGAATATTTTGACTTTGGATTAGATTACAATGACAATATCTGAGAGCTAACACACTTCAGAAGCACATGTCAGAAAGGTACCATCCAATTCATGGCTTGTGGTGATTAAACTGAAATTGGGGTTAAAAAATTTTCCTGAAATCATTTTGGTTGTCTTGAAAACTTCTGTTTCTTAATGTCATTAAAATATGTGAAACATGTAACTAGGAAAGATATTTTAGCAAAATGGGGTATGGGAAGTTAAAGGTCCTACATTTTTGTGATGTTATAAATTTGTTCTTGTAAACATTTTTAATTGCATTTCAATTTTTCAGCATGCAAATAAAATTGTTAATGAACCAAATTAACTGTTATTAAATATTGAATAAAGTGTTTTTTGTATCCTACTTGTTATTATATAAAAAGATTTTGAGTAGAAGTTTTAAATTTATGCATTATATATAACTGTATTTTTATAAAATACCTTTTAAACTAATACTTAAGTTTTTTTGTTGTAGAAATACTGTTGTCATTTTATACAATTCTGACGATATTAATCCTCATGGTTCTGTGGCCAATGTTAACATTACTTTTCATCCTTCAAGGCCATATTGTAATTATTTTTTAAATATTTTCTTTGATTATATTTTGAAATTTATCTGTTTATCTTTTTTTCTCTCTAATGGATCTGCAATATTGAAGATTTTTATCTGTTTATTATTTAACTTATTTTATTTCGTATTTCTTATATTTCTATTATTTTGTAAACAATTATTATAGATTTTTAAATAATTCTTAATCCAAATTAATTTTAATGATATCTGATTTAAAACAATATATAAATCATGGAATAACAAAATATTTAACTTGCTCGTTGTGATGTTGATGTTTTTAGTTCTGAAATATTTTGATAGATAAGTTCTGTTTTTAGTGATATCAATTTGAATATTTGATATCGAGGTTTAAAAAGTAGGTATTTTTTTAACAGCTCTGATGACTAAATGGGCAACGCTTGAAGTAAATAATAATCAGTCTAATCCATACTTTATCTGGACCGAACTAGGAAAGCCAGCATACCCAACAGTTGAAGAGTTTTCTCATATTAAAAGTAGAGAAGTATGAATAAAGTATATAAAACTCTTATACGAACTATCCCTATATTGAAATCAGTTCAAGTTATAAAAATATTGATATAACACATAGGTATTTGAATTTTTTTCTGAAATTAACCCAGCTAAAGAACTACTAGTTTAAGGTCTAGTATAGTGTAAGATATGTACCTCACAAAAACCAAAAAAAAAAAAAAAAAATACAGAAGAAAGTTATTTTGCCATTAAAATAAATGATAAGCATAATTTTAAAGATATTAATTAGTTATTATTAAAACAAAATTTTAGTAATTATTCTCAAACTACATATTTCAGTACTAACCGGCATGCAAATACCTAAACAAAAAATGTTTTAATTTAACTAATTAATATCTTTAAAATTATACTTATTTAATTAATTTAATGGCAAAATAACTTTCTTCAGTATTTTTTGGTAAGGTTTTGTATAGAGAATTTTTATAGAGATAAGGGGATTGTATAGAGATCTATGGATCTCTATACATTTAGATCCCTAATATTTTAGATCTATCATTTATCTCTATCTATTTAGATCATCTATGGATTGTATAGAGATCTATGTTACCATACGAGAATCTTAAAACATCAATACTGAGTTTACTTTTAAATATCGAGCACAATCAAATTAATTGTTACAAAGGATAGTATTAATGCTTAAAGTATCTTAACAATGTTTTATATTTGTATTTCTAAAGAGGTTTTATTTTACTACTAGGTATGTAACCATGCATTAATTTTTCCCACAGGAGCCACACATGAATGGTCCTTGGAACATTCAAAATCCTCAAACCATTAAATTTCATTTACAAATTCCAAATCCAGGTGTCACATTAATAAATATATGTGAGGTACCTGAAGTACTCCATCAGGTTAGATTTTTTTCCAATATAAATTCAATTTAATTATTATAAGTTAGTTATAAAATTAATAATCAAGGTTTTTTTTTTAGATAAAACTGATTCGGTTTCTTAAAATAGGAAATCAAATCCTTCAACTTTCTTGGAAAGATGAGCATAATAAGTAAAGTAATTTTTGTATGCCTAGTTGAAATATATATTTTTCTTAGTAAGTTAAATATTGATAAAGAATTTAGTTAGTTAAATATTATTGATTCGAATTTTATTTACATTTAGGTGCATCAAAACTTACAAGGTATTATACAGTCTTGTTTCACCAGGGCCTTATCGCCAACTGAATAATAATAAACTTGTATTTCCTTCATATTGGCATGCATGCCCTGTCTCTGGTAAGTTTATTAAAATAAGTTGCCTAAGTGCCCTTGTGCAGCTGTAGTCAGGGCCTGATCTACAATAACATGTGCTATAAGTACGGAAAATTATGATTGCTCATATAAAAAATGATCTATGTTTGAATGGAAATCACTAGCCCAAAAGCTTAAATATTTTTCATTAATTTTACTCATTTTACTGTACTTGTGATTTTCAATAATTTATTTCCCAGTATTAAAAATTATGCATGGCCTCAAAATGACACAATATGCAAAAGTTTTATGGTCAATACAATTTAACATGAAAATCACTAAAATTTGGGACCTGGTCCTAAACAGGCCTTATGAAATATCAGGCCTGGGCTGTAGTGCAATTTTGGTTTAATCAGAACAAGGTATCTGAAAGCAGAATTTAGTAACACACAAGAAGTATTAGACCACTTTGGCTCCATGCGGCCAAACTCTTTTCATGATTTTCAGCTGAGACTTTATATGGAATGTGGTGTAAACCTTGCAAGTTACTTTATTCTGCTTTTGACTACCTGATTCAGTTTTTAGTTTAAAACAATCAAATTGTGATTATAATTTTTTTTTTTTGTAATATTTCATGTGTTTAGTTTTTCTATGCCTCTAGTTTGGTTATGGGGACAATAAATCTGTTTATTATTAGTATATGCAAGCATTTTATTTTACCATAATTGCTAATCATGCAAACTACTGGAACTGCAATTAAAAAAATATAAATTAACATAAATTTTTTATTTATATTTTGTTAAAAAATATATAGTTATTTATTTCAATTTATTTATAATTATAAAAAAAGTATAATAGCCTATTGAAATTTTGAGCAAATTTAAAAAATAATATAAATTTTATTGTTAGTTTTCTTGTGCAACTTTATATTTATCATAACACTTGTCCACATACTGAAACTTATAAACACTTTTAATTTTTTCATAGAACACGACTGTCAAATCAAAGGATTTTACAAAGTTTATGCTGTAGATTATTGGAATAACTGTGGGCCGTCTTCCAACAGCTTTTACTTTAATGGTTGAAACTTTCTTTTAATCACAGACCTTTCTTTTATATGTGAATGTAATAGTAGCACAAAAACCTGATTATATAATTGTATATTATTGAAAATAAAGAATTATGCTTGTAGTGGTAAGAGTTAAGACTTAGAAAATATATACAGAGGGGTCTATTGCTACTCATAAAACTGTTGCACAGAGGTATCACACTTTATTCTACCCTTATTTTAGTTACTAAATTTGAATTTTATTGTTTTATAATATTATAATTACTTAAAATTAATAACAACATAATAATTTTTTTAATAAAAGATCAATTGTTCAAATAAGATTGATTTATCTATATATTTTAATTAATTTCATTTAATACAGTTTAAATGTAAATTTTTCTGTTAAACCTATGTTACTATGTTTTTTCTGAGAATTTTAGTTATAAAACTTTTAGTAAATTAGTTGCATTACTAATTCTTAGATTTATAAAACTCTTCATAATGGCTAGCTTTGTATCCAGTTTAGGAAATTCAATTATGGACAGTTGTCTTTATTATTTGTGACAATTTATGTAATTGAATTTTCGCATTTTATTTTTATATAAGTGTATTTCTGCTGTTAGTATAAAATGTGTACATTGCATTAGTTCAAATTTAAAGTTGTGAGTATCTATCAATACTAATTGTGTATATAAATTATTTGTAATTGATTATATGCATTACCATGACTATAATATTAATTAATAAAAGTTATTTAAAATAAAAACTTTTGCATGTGTTATCGTTATCTATTCTTAGAGTTTTTTTAAGTTCAATAAAACACTTATTGTTCCACTGTAAAAAATAATAAAAAAAAACACCTGGGAATATTCTTTCTAAAAGTATAAAAATCCATTATTCAAGTACTGCGCTATTGAATTTTATCTTTTTATGATTGATTATGTAAATATCGATCATAAGTCATAAGGATTGTTCTGTTCATCTGAAAAATATTGAGTCATTTCCCACCAATAATATTATAAATTTCATATTCAGATTAGCTCAATTAATGGCAGGAAATGTTTTCAGGAAAATATTTCACTCCCTCACTCATCTTCTACAAAAAATTATATGTGAGCGTGATTATTTTTGTATTTTTTTTTACCTAATTTAATTTGGGTAATAACTTTACTAGCTAATTTATGTTTAAACTTTTACAGTGGAAAAATAAAGATCACTTAGTTATTTTTTTTTTAAATGTAGGTAATTGTTAGATTTGTAGTTAGTTTTTTTCTCAAGTATATATGTCTTTCTATAGTAGAAATACAGTTTATTGTATTTTGAAATATTATGGCCACTTCTTTTATCATGCTTCAACTTGAAAGCTTTTTTTTAATTAGTTAATATATTTACATGGGGGGGGGGGGGGTCAACAAAATAATGTACACACTTTGTAATTTTAAATTTTTTCAAATATCTCGCAAACTACTAAAACTACGCCAAATGTTCCTGCTTACCTACTTGTAACACATGTTAACCACATACTTTTTACCACACTTTTTCACGGAAAATAAACAATTTACTATTTACGCTCATAACTTCCTATTGTTTTTTTAAGTTTTAAAATTGGTATGAACCATATACAGGGTAATTCCACGTCAGAAGAGACCACAAAAATTCTACAGTTGTAACTTTTATATTTGCTTTAGATAGGTTTGAATTTTATTTTTTTTTGTATCAACAACTATTATTGTTTCATCTTTGGCAACACAGCAGCTTCAAAATGGCTGCTTTGTTTTGAAAGAATGGTATCGTGTTTTTTCATCACTTTGAACAAATGATTTTTAAGGTAAGAAACAAATTTTATCAGATTTTTTGGTAAAATTATTAATATACACTGTCAGAACTACCTTAAAAACACATTATTAATTGGTATTTATAACTAAACGATATTTAATTAGGAAGATAAAAATCTCCTTTTTGACTGTAGTGTCAGTCACAAAAAGATACAAAAGTTTCTTATAACTTTTTTTTAAATAAGGCTTTGCTTCAAGTTTTTTTACAATATTTTCTGTGTAATTCCACACCTTTTTAATTTTAAAATAAAAAGCATTTTCTCTATTTGTAACACATTTTAGCTTTGTAGTGTCAGTCACAACTTCTTTTTGATCTAGATGTTTTAGATTAGCTATAATTGTGGATTTCTTATACGTTGGTAATTTTGATTAAAGATGGCTATATCAACAGCTAAAAGAAAAAAGAGAGCAAAGGAGAAGTTTTGAAGATGAGATAAATTTCAAAAATTCAAAGAAAATGTAAGCAAATACCACTTTAGGGACAACACCATAATTAAAAGTAAGCCACCTCTATTGCAATCCTCCAACCGTTTGACAACCTTGGGTGGTAATTCACTTCCAAAAGTCATGGTCATCTTTGCCTTCAGTCATGGTAAAGTACCAATTGATGGACTTCGTGATACAGTGAGGAGGGGATAAAAGAAGTCACACTTATTATGAAATTTGACCCACATTTGCTAAAGATTGTTTTCACTTGGCATTAGAAATCTGCCCAAACATATCACTATTATACATTTCTGACAACTGTGTAAAGGGCAAAATATGTAGATTAAATGATATATGCTCATATATACTTTCCGATTCCAGACAATCAAAAATTGTTCCGTTTTTTAAAATTAAACAAATACTTAAAACAACTGCCAATGTTTCATTAAATTCCCCAAAATACTACACGGCTAATTAAACAAATTTAAATGTTGTAAAAAAAAAAACACCTCTCAACAAAAGTCTGAAAATGAACTTGATGCTGGAAAAAGCGCTTTATTTCCTTTTGTAGTTAAATTATCGTTAAATATTTTGTGGCAAATGTTAAGTAAAGATGCTTATTCAATAAAACTGAAACATCTGCAATGGTCTAGAAGTAAGAAACTACCAGAAACCAAGTTTAGGGACGTTGTGTAACTTTTTCTAACTATATTTTTTACCATGCACGCAATTTTTAACTTACTATGTTCAAAACTATTTACATATGTTATGTTATAATTGTCTAAATTTCCATTTCTGTGATACAATTCACATGATGTAGTGTGTCACAAGTTGAATGTAGTGTAAGTCACGCACAAAAGTGTTAATAAATTATTTCTTATGATATTTCAATATTTTTCGCAATTAAATGATTTATCTTTAAACCTTATACTTAAAATAAGCAGTGGTAGAATGTTGATTTATTGCACAATCAGACGAAATTAGAATTTTTATGATAGCCAAAAATCTACGAACATTTGTGTAGTGTCAGTCACATCAGGTCATTTTTATTATTTTTCAGTTAAGGTAGGCGAATACCCAAAATTCTAAAAATTGTACTATTACTTTAATCTTTTCCAAATTTGCCATAGTGATTTCAAATATAATGAGCAATGCTTTTTAGGCATTTTTTTTCTTTAAATATAATTGATTTATTTTTAACGGTGTTTTTCACCTAAAAAAAGGGGGTTTCGCTAACACATCTAGTATAAAATTTTTTTACATTAATTTACCTGAAATTTTTTACAGATTCTATTTCAATATATATCTGTGCCATGAACCTCTAACATCCGGTGTAAATATCTAAGTTTTTTTTTAAAAAAATGTCCAAGTGTAAGTTAATCGAAAAAAAAAAAAATCATTTTTTTGTGTTTAATTTATAACATTTTTCTTAATAACTTCTTTTCTTGTAATTTGTATGCAACTCTAGAGGGTCATTGCATGCATCAGTTCAAAACGAAGAATTTAACACATAATTAATGTTTATAGGATGATTCAATGTGGTAGACTTGTTAGCGTAAACCTCCTTTTTTAGTAGAAAAACTCCATTTAAAATAAATAAATTATATTTAAAATAAAAAAAATGCCTAAATAGAATTATTCATTATATTTGAAATCAGTATTCCAAATTTGGAAAAGATTAAAGCAATAGTAAAAATTTTAGAATTTTTGGTTATTTTGGGTATTCGTCTACCTAAAATATAAAATTAAAAAAAAAAATTTAGTGTTTTCTAAAAATACTATATGCTCAGGGGTATACTGACATTCAATATTTTTTTTCAATAAATAGAAAATAATTTTGAAGTATGCAAACGAAATGGGTTAATCATTCTGATGTAGTGTCAGTCACGCGTGGAAATGCCTATATAGGGGAGAGCAGGGGAATCCCGCCACCTCGGGTAATGCCGCCATCCCTTGTATCTCGCCAGTGGTGTGTGTGGGAGAGGGGCTATGAGCGCTGACCTGTAGCAGGAAGCAAAGTAATTTGTTGTATAGACGCTAATGGCCGTGCGGTGAGTTGGTGTAAAGTTATTTAAAAAATACGGTTTTCAGTCATTTTCATCTAATCTTGAGCCTTCTGAAATTAAGCGATAAGTGACTGATATCTCCAAGTTAGATAAATCAGTTATATATCATTTAAAAGAGTAATTATTTGGCTATTTTATCACGTCGTTAGTTTGGACGCTAGGCTAACTACCTTTCTTTAAACAAGCCGTCTATGCCATTTCGTCTTACTGGGGTAATGCCGCCACATCACTCTGGGGTTATGCCGCCACATGCAAAAGGATGGCGGCATAATCCGTAAAATGGAAATTTCATATATTGGCCCTACAACCTATTAGTTTTCGTTAGAGATGCCACGTATCCGAAAGAGAATAACTGAACAGGTCAAATAGACCAACGAAATTAAAAAAAAAAAAACCCTGCATAGTTAGTTGCACATAGAAAGTTAATAAAAGACCTGTACCCTGTATAATTTCCCATTCCAAAGTTAATTAAACCTATTTTAGTTCTATATGTGTTGCTTTATTATGTAATTTTCCATTATTTATAGATTATTTGCTTTGTTTATCGATGGCGGCATAACCCCAGTGGTGTGGCGGCATTACCCCAGATGCCGGGGTAATCCCGCCACTGTGCGACTTTTAGAAAAATACAATTTTATTCAGTTTCTATTAAATATTTAAATTTTAAAAAATTACTACAAGATAGAATATGAACTGTAGTATGTTATGCCCATTACAATTTACATTAATTGCAACATAATTCTGCATGAAAATTCAATTTCCCTTAAGGTGGCGCCATTCCCCTTCTCTCCCCTATATTATGTCAAATGATCAGAAATCTTGTTCATTTCAATAATTTTGTTTTTTCAAACCAATATTAACCGCAAGAACTAATTCTTTCTTTTAAATGCTTATATCTCTTAAAACATCATATGAATGTGATGGGTGTTAGTTCTTTTAGATAACTTAAACTTAAGATAATGTTTCTAAGTAGGTATTTTTTTAAAAACAGATTTTTAAGATTATAGTGGTCAAAAACTGTTTCAATTTTCAGCTCCATTTTGGGTACAAAGCCCAGTCGGTTAGGCACTCGCCTAGCATGCGAAAGGTCCCAGGTTCGGGCATCGCCAAAATAACATGCCGACCTATAAACGGCCGGTGCATTCAAAATGTCCGACGAATAATACCCTGTGTAAGGGAATGCACGTTAAATATCCTTCAAAGTCCTAACGCTGCGTACGATGTCGCCCTTAACGGTTGCGTTGGGTGCCTACTCAGGTGTCGGCTCGTCACTTGACTGTGGTTCTAAAATACGACGCCCGTCACCAATAGCCCTTGTGTAGCTCTAGTATGACGATAATTCAAATTTAACCTAACCGAGGCAATTTAGTGTCAATATAAAGCCCTCTGAGGCAGTACCCATCCGTTTATATGCGTTCACTATAATGAAATTCTAGTTGAAAGCGAGTTACCATACCGCCAAAATTATGATAACCCTGTCTACTTATTAGTACTTACTCGAGTAGTACTTATATCGAACTAATTTCTATTGCTGCCATAACGGCTATCATGATCTAATTGCAATCAAGTTCAACTCGAACCCGGTACCTTCATGTAATGTTTAACACATGGAGGAATGAGTAAAGGGGAGTCGACTTCGGTAAAGCCGTCACTGCAACCGCGACGCTATCTTGTGATGGCCAAAAAAAAAACCGGTGGGAGCTCCCCTTCAGGGACATGTCTAAATTGTGGAGGTGGCGACAGATGGCAGCATCTGTCATTTCTGAGGAGTAGTCATTCCCCATTGAGCGAGGTGAAGTAACTGTAATGTATAGCAGGGAAGCTAAATACAGGGAAGGATGGCCATCCCGCGCGTTTGAAGAAATAGGAAGTTATAGAAATTTTCAAGAAAAGTGACTTTTGGAGGATTTAAAAAAAATATACTCCAGCTATAATTTTAGATTTACATTGATGTACTATCAGACACTGGAAACACTAGCTAAATAGTATTTTTTTTTTATTTTAGAGAAATTTAGTTTGTTTAAAACTAGCTTTGAACTTCACATCAAAAATATGTAATCAAAGCCACTAATATTTTTTCCTTACCTGGAATGTGTTCAACATATCAGTTAATAAAATAGGTTTTCCATTAAGGATCGTAAGCATATAAGCAGTACATTATGTTGAATAAAACTTTGGAATATGGAGTAATAAATCTTACTAAATGTGGAGAAAATATCTTATTTTTATTTTTCAGAAACAATTACAACTTTTTGTATAAAGGAAAAATGTATAGAATTTAGGAAACGTTAAACACACAAACAAGATAATATTTTCTTAAAAATTAAAAATATTTTGTTTCATGAAAATATTTATTCACAATATTTTACAAATTTATACATAGAGAAATAGCTAAAATAAACAAATCACACTTATTTTCCTCTTTTCAGGTACTTGATTTTTAAGATCAAAAAAGATTTATTGCTAAAAAGATAAAATCGCAATTTTAAATTTTTCATCTTTTATTTTAAGCTGTTATTCAGGGGGGAACCCCCTTGTATACTTGGTCTTAGTTCACACAATGTTCTAATAAATGAGCATTATCTGATAAACAACTATTGGAACAATTTGCAAATTTTCTATTCAAAATGGTTTTTTTACTTTTTCAAAATACTGATTATAATAACGGATGGGTTTTTTTTGAGAAATTGTGGTTTTCTCCATTGTCGTCCAGTGACTTGAAAATAACTAAGCGGCATTTTTTTTCACTGCGTGACACAAATGAAGAGTACACGGGAAAAACCGATTGATTTTGTAGAGAAGTTTCCTTAGCAGGCCACTTTGGCGATGATAGCGAGTGATCGCCTAAACTTGTGTAAGAAAATCACTTTCTACCACAGAGATGCAGATCACGTGACCTCCAATATGCTAACGACGCGACGGGACGCGCAAGTAGCTAACAGAAGAGCCCCAATGAAGCCAGTGTCGTAGGTCACGTGACCTGCCACTCTAATACTTTAACTACTATCTCTGTGGTTCCTAGCTACCAAGATTCAGGCGATTGACGATCCCGAGCTTGGACCAAGCGAAGAAGAAAGAGAGAAACCGGTTTTCTGCCGCCAATGTCCGCCAAGCAGATAATTGCGGGCGTCCGCCTGATAAATCAATCGGTTCTTCCCCTGTACTCTTCAAATGTCGAACAGCCACTACGTTAAAAAATACTCTGGTACTGGGAACACTTTTACCGAATTTGAAGGCTGTATTTCTTTCCGATTTCAGCAATACCTTTGAAACCAAAAAGTGCTACAGTGGCCACCACTCGCAACTTTTTTTCGAAAATCCTATTATGACGAATAACAGGTACTAGAAATCTAACGTCAGTTTGATTATTGCGTTTATGTTTTACTCATAAAAGTTACTTTTTAATTAAAAAAATTCATAAAAGATATCATTAATTGTTTTATTAATGTTAATAATAATAATGCAAACACTTTTTGATAATGACGAAAGAAAACTTATTTATGCTTTTAAAATATGGAAAAAATAAATTAGAGTTATTTGGAAACAAATAGTAGCTAATATAGACTAGGTAGCAGTTGAATACAAGTTTTATTTTTTGATTTACTAATAAAATGAGTTTTTATCATTAGATTCGTAAGAAAAATAAATAAGGATGTTAAAATTTTACATAAAAGTCGTCTGAAAAAGTAAAATAAAATTTATTCAATGCTGAAAACGGAATTACACTTTAAAGTGATGCATAACATTGAAATCTAACTTCGTGTTATTTTGGTTAAAAATAAAGGAACATCAAAATATTATTAACACAGAAGGATTTGAGAATGGTCAATTCCTTTGATACATTGAAATTGTTTCAGAATTTTTCTTAAATTATTAAATTTATATAAATATTTTTAAAATTATTGTTTTTAAATATCTAATTTGAAAACGTTATTTTATTGACACAAAATCGTATTCGACTACGCACTCCCACCAGTTTTTTGGCCATCCTAAGATGGCGTCGCGGTTGCAGTGACGGCTTCACCGATGTCGACTCCCCTTTACTCATGCATCCATGCTAAGACCAAATGGCCAAATATTACGATATTACAATATTTATACCCAGCACAGGACCACACTTAGAAGTTTTATTAGTAACAATATACTTATCTAGATGGCAGCACTAAAACCTTTATTTACTACAGCCGCGTTCGCTCTGTATTGTATATGTCGTCATTGTGTAGTATATTTTGTAAGCTTCGAAAAAATAAAACGTATGTAAATGAATGCATTTTAGAGTCCTTCCATGACAAATCCTCAAAATCCGTAACCTTAAAAATTTTAATTTTCTGCTTGACCTTCAATAACCTTGAAGTTAACCTGGTTAGTTTACTTCTAGTTTAACTTTTAAAATTTTTTTTAATAAGAGATTATTTTATTTTAGACAAACCACAACCGTAAAATTTTCCACGAACTGTAAAAAAATCAATCAATGTTGCTTGGTGTGGTATAAAAATTCAGGAATTTCGGCAGAATTAAAAGGATTAAATTTTTTTAAGAAAGATAATTTTATTAACTTTAGGATAGTTTTAATTAATCTTTTTGTTTGAAAAAATATTTTGCCCTGGATTCAACATGGCCGATTCTTAAGATGTTCCGCATGCACTTAAAAAAATTGCAATGCATTAAAAATTTTATTTCCAATAAATGTAACAAACATATATATAAAAAAATAAGAGTGAGTTCATGATAAGGAGTAAAAGTTAACTAAAATAGTTTCTCAATGACAAAAAAAGTCAATGCTAGAAGTGTAGGCAGACACGGGGTGATGCATCCCTTCACTTTGGAGCTGCTGGGATCGGGTTCGAATCCCGGTAAGGCATGGATGTTTGTGACCGTCAATAAATGTTGCTATTTGTCTATGCGCTATTTCTTTCTTTGTGCCTGTAAAAATTCTTCCTGTGTCTGTCCCACTTGACTAAAGCTTATAAGCGGTTCTCTGAACAAGCACACAAGCTGGAATATATATGTACCATACCATACCATACCATACTTTTTAAGAAACCCCCCTTATAGTTAACACTTCCACTCCACATGATTCCATTTGGAATCATCATACTTGCCGAACTTTTTCTCATAAATTAACCCTCGCACTTATTTCAAATAAATTTTATTAAAATTCCCAGTCATTTTTCTATCACTATCTATATTTTTGTATCGCTAGGTGGTTTTTGAAGAATTAAATATTGTTTAAGTTGTAGTTAGATATGAAAATATGACACTGGGTTCACATACGTCGAGTGGCTGCTGGAAGCAGACGCTCGAAGCGCTTTGACCTCTAGCGATTCGACCTTTGGTTGGCGAGTGAGATTGTATAGCCCTGCGATTTTATTCATTGTTTAAAATCAACTAGATTATGGATGACGAAATTTTGATTGCTGTTTGTGTTTTACATTTAGAGAGCTTAGATAATTATCTAGAGGTAATAGATAGAATAGAGAAAAAAATATAAAAAACGTCGTCGAAGATGGTGGATGGTTCGGTTGCGTGTCATCGCAACCGAACAATGTATAGAAAATATTAATATTTTTTCATAGTATATTTTTCATGGAATGATATCTTTCATTACAAAGCAATATTAACCTTGTTTGGCATTTTATTTTAAGCACGATGTCGGATGTCTTGCAAATTTTTTTTTTCAGTAGTTAATTCATAAAACATTTTTCCATTAAAGAATGTTATATACAAAAACTGTGCATATATATATATATATATACATATAAAAATTTGCTGTATAAAACATAGTTTGAAATATATATACTTGGTTGGTAAATATGTTTATATAAAGAATTAATCTGTAGGAATTTGCTCGGTGAAGAGCTGCTAAGTAACGGGAGTCTAAAATAGAAATTGTCGATCATCTACGAATGTTTTCCATTTGTGTTTTGACGATTAATAGGTTAGGTTAGGTTTGACTTATCGTCGCACTAGAGCTACACGAGGGCTATTGGTGACGGGCGTCGTATTTTAGAGCCACAGTCAAGTGACGAGCCGGCACCTGAATGGGCACCCAACGCAACCGTTAAGGGCGACATCGTACGCATCGTTAGGACTTTGAAGGATATTTAACGTGCACTCCCGTTCACGGGGTATTATTCGTCGGACACTGTTTGGCTGCCCGGGCCGTTTATAGGTCGGCAGTTATTTTGGCGATGCCGGAACCCGAACCTGGGACCTTTCGCATGCTAGGCGAGTGCCTAACCAGCTGGGCTCCCCAGCCCCTTGACGATTAATGCTAAAAAATAAAAATATGTATTGTATTAAAATAACTGATTAAGCTATTAACTCTAACCAGGTTTCAGTATTTTAATACAAAATCTTGTTTAAAAATTAATTGTATTGATTACGGGTAAGATATAAATAAGAGTTTCAATACTTTTATTAACATATAGGCATTTTATCATCAACATATTTTACAGTGTCAAATTTTGAATTTCATTCATTTATGTGCTTGAATTTTATTTTCAAAATAATGAATGCGTCCTGCTTTAAATAAAAAAAAAATTAAGAAAAACTCATACAATTCAATTTGATGTTTTACATAATTTTTCAAAGGATCACTTAAAAAAAAATAACACGCCAAGATGTTTGCTATTTACCTTATGGCCATTTGCTTTGATCTTGGCCAGAAAACCGACAAAAGTTGGGTTGGTGGCCTTGAGATCCAACTTCAGCGAGCTTTCGAATAAATACGTATAAAGCGGTTACCTCGCTAGAGCAAATGCTAGACGTATGTAACGCCGGTATGAAAAACATGATAAAAATAAAATTCATTCTGAAACAATTTCATACAAATTGGCCCTAAATTCTTCATGCTTGCATTTTTCAGTGTTTAAATGTTGAAATTTAACTATTTTCAATAAATTATGGCGCCAAATTGTCCCCATAAATTTTAGTTTAAAAAGGATTTTCTGTCCCATAGAGATAATGAATTAGTTTTGGAATCACAACTTCCGCAGAAGTATAGCTTTGCCATGTTAGCACTTTTTCCCAAGGTATGGAAATCAACATAGCATCGAAATGAAACAAATCTATAATAATAAAAGAAAGAGTATGTGTATATGTCTGTGGATCGCAAAAGACCTACTTAGACTGCTCTAAAAAATTCGAAATTTTTAATGCCGATTACTTTTAATAGTTACGTGTGCACCTGAGGCTTAGTTTTTTCATTTTTAATTGTGATTTTTAATTAATATAATTAGTTCCAAAAAAACGTCATCCACGTGGGAGTGCAGGACCATAACAAGGCTGGAAAATACATGGACCGGGCCGAAACGGTGTCTTGACGCCATCCTCTATTAGTGTTTGCGTTTTAAGTGCGCATGCGCCAACGCGAATTTGATTTTGTTTTGATTTTGAGTGTATTTTAATAAGCAGGCAGATAAGAGAGGCTTCAAAACACAAAGACCGGGCCGTAACAGGGGCTTGACGCCGTTCTCTGTTATTATTTGCTTTTTTCTTGCGCATGCACCAACACGAATTGAATTTAGTTTAGATATTAAGTGTATTTTCACAAGTAAACATGCCTCTAAAAGGAAGCAATGCGAAGTTAACGGGTTCCCAGTAAGGCGGGACCATACTGCTAGTTAGAAAATAAAATGTTATCTAGTTATTTAATTATATAGTTTTGAAGTTTTAAAATGCCAAAAATATATAGCAGATGGTGACACTATTTTTAAATTATAATTAAATAACGGGATGTTTTTTCTTTTCAATTTTGTTTAAAATTGAAGCTACGATGATTCCCATATCTGGTGAAAATGGGATATCATGGCAAAGGTCTTTTATTTTATATGCTCTGCTCCAATGTTTAAAAAAAAATAGTCAAAATTATAAATTCTCAAATTTCCAAATTTTGAGAAAAATAGGTTATCACTAACCAGATGACCTAGCATATTGTACAGTAGAAAAAAAATCAATTATCTCCTATCCAATTGAAGAGCTTAGTGAAACAACGGGCTAAGTGAAAAAAAAATGCAAAAATGGGTCCTTAAAGTTTTTAGTTTATACTCAAGATCTGTTGAAAACGATTCTTACAAACCAGAAAAAATGTCTAAACTTAAAGATTATAAAAATGGGTAAAAACATTTTATCGTTAAAAAAAAAATGCTCTTTGACGCAAAAATCTCATTTTTTTTTCAAAAATGTCACTTAGCATGTTTCTTTTCTAAGTTCTTCAATTGTGGACTAACCTAAAAGTTACATTCTAAAAAATGTATTAATCAGACCATTTGCTTCAATTCCATGTTAGCTAAGCTTTTAACCTCTTCTATATGGCTACAAGACATCCACACCAATTAAGTTACAAAAAAAAGTGGAGGGAATCATATCATCTTTAACATTTCACCCAACGCATTAGTACATGAAAAATAAATGTCAACGCAAACAACGCGCGAAAAACAAACTTTAATGAGAAAATATTCCACTTTGTCAACACATCAGTCAATTGGAGATTTTCCCTCTACGTCCATCCTTCAAACATTTTAGTAAATAAAGAAGCTTATGCGGAAACCTTTCTTGACTTTTTACTTTTACAGGTTCATATAGGACTCAACCAGTACAGGTCCATGATTAAATATCAATGCCATACTCACCCAAACTCATCACTCACTGTACCGCGTAATGTGTTTGTGTCCGTAGATCAGGACTGGCTATCCATTACTTTCGTAACGTTTTTCTATTATTCATCGCGTGAGAAGTCATTCAATTATCTGTATCCTGATAGCCGCGGTCCTTTCTGGTCTTAATGTGTAGGGATATGAAACAGAGGCTACTTTGAAAGAATAGTTGCTTTGAGTGTGATCGCAGCCCATTACGCTAATATGAACTGAACCAGGCGCGTATTCGATTCCCGCCTTCGCCCTAAGTGTACTTTCTCTCTCTTTGTCAGTAAAAAAATTCTGTCTGTGTCTGTCTTGCTTGACGAAGGTTAAAAGGGGGTATCTGATCTAGCACACAAGGGGGAAAACACATGTACCAACCTAACCATCTTTCTTTGTCTATTCAGGTGTCGACTCATCACTTGACTGTGCTCTAAATTACGGCACCCGCTTCCAATGGGGGACATTCACGGCCATATCCACCTGAGCTTCAATTCCAAATCGCTGTGGAAAAACAAGCGGTTAGACAGGTTTGAGCAGTAGGATAACATTAGCACGTGGATCGGGAGCTGTAGGACAACAAACCGCGTGACATCATATGAATGTTTCCCATAGTCCTCATTCAGCTATAGTGTGACGACAATCCCATATAACCAAAGGGGATAAGTACAACAATTGCCAGAGAACATCGCCATTCTTTTTGCGCCATCTCCCCGTAATGTTCTTCTACAAGCGGGGTTTTTGGTGCTCAATTATGGATGATGCCCTTAACACTCGGGATTGGATTGTGGCTTTTTGGAGTGCGAGGCCCTTCCCTCGGGAAATTCCTGCCACTAAATCGGTGGATTCATTTCGAGCAGATTACACCGGGGTGCAGGAAGGATTTACAGACGGGGGATCGCCGCAACAACACAATGGGCTATTTTTTAAAATGCATCCTTTAACTGTCTGTCAGTCCAACAACAAAGTTACCGCCCCCAGACGATATGTTGATGAACGCAAAACCTTAGCGAATACGATGGTAAATCGGTTACTTGACTGTATTGCTAAAGTACCTTCAAATATTACTTAAATTATAGTTTAAACTCAAAAAATGCCAAGCGCATATATATATATATATATATATATATATATATATATATATATATATATATATATATATATATATATATATATATATATATATATTTGCGAAATAAAACTTTAAATACTTAATAAAAATCATTTGAGATGATAAAAAAAATGTTTACCATGATAAAAAAAAATAGTCAAATACTCTATTAGGCGTAGCCATCCTACAAATTAATTGGCTAACACATCGAAGCGAACTTAATCGGCGATAAGTTGGATGATGAATTTTTATTCAGAGGAACTTAAATATTTGTATACTGATACAGACACTGAAGTTAGAAAGTTTAAATTAAGAGGTATCTGGTATATATTTGCTGTGTTAAATAACTTACTAAGACTGGAAATTGGCAGCCATAAACTTTAACAAGAACTAAGTTCTGGCAATGCCAAATAGCCTGGTCCGAAAGTCCTGTGGTCGGTCATTGCGCAGTTCACCATGGGTACAGGTTCCTGGAGAAAATTTCCCTCCCCTTCAGAGACATGTCTAAATTGTGGAGGTGGAGATAGATGGCAACATCTGTCATACGTGTTTGTGTGTGTCTTGTGTTGTCCTACTTGAAGATGGTTTATAAGCGGGTCCTTGCGACCAAGCACACAAGTCTGAAAATATATGTCAAACCAACCAACCAACCAACCAACCAAATAGCCGGAAAATATATGTATATCAACCAACCAACCAATCAATGCCAAAATGAATAGATTATCAAGCCTGGACATCCAAAAATTAGCACTGCATTTAAAAGTTCCTGTAGGAAATTTTGTCTCCGGAGCGCACGTGCAAGATCAAAATATATCTTTTGGCGACACTTTTAAAACTTTACCATTAAATAGGAAATATAAAGTTCTAAATTGGAGCGTTGATTATGCTAGAAACTACAGTAACTCAAAGTACCAATTTCACTCTATTATACGAATAGGACGTACCTTTACACACTAAGAATACAACTTCAAACCAAAAAAAAAAATCATTTCAAAATACCTTCCAAATACGCAACAAAACTATAACACATATTAGAACCCAATTTCACATATTTACCAAACTACTTTTTCAATCAAATCGGTATTTAACGTTCACTTTTAACGCAATGGAGCCAGTTCAAGAGTAAAATTAAAAAAACAAATTTTCGCGTGCCGCAGTTTTTCTACCCCAGTACATCCCTTTTCGTGACCAGTCCGTGATTGCTTTGGGTCCCTGTCTAGGACGGCGTTTAAGCAAAGAGAATAGGGGGCTTGGCCCACTCTAGGGATCAACTATGATTTCAATGTTCTTCTTAACAAACGCCTGTTTTCTGTTTCAGGTATTTTGAGGGGTTAGTGTCGTGCCTATGAAAAGCTAAATTGAGCTATGAAAAGAAGAAATTACCTATATTTTATTAAAAAGTTATTTATAGAAGAAATGTTTCTTGATATCTTTTGCAGTGGAGTAACCCGTTTAAACGAACATTATGTGTTGCTTTAGTATTCTAGCTTCTGAGAAATGCTTTTTAATCAGTATATTTCAAAATGAGGTAGATCACATCATGGAAGTAAAAAGGTGAGTCTAAAGCTGTTGAATTAATACACTAAAAAAACTTGTGTTGACTTTCAATACAAAAAAAAATTGTTTTTAACAGTTTTTACAACTTGTGTTGAAAGACTATCGAAATTGTATTGCGACCAAATAGTAATGCATGGTTAGCACAAACATTGTGTTGAAAGTTCAACAAGCATAGATATTCTTCTGAGATGTAGTAGTAGCAGCACCTGTTCTTTAATGTTTCGGATAAATAGCCATACTAAGTTCAAAAATATATAGTACAGTACTTTAAAATAAATTTTATAATTTTGTTATACATATTTTAGAAAACAATATAGTTTACAGTTTTTGTCAACCGCGCATGGATGAAATAATCGTCTCGGCGATCGTCAGTTGTGATGGAACAACACAAATTTGTGTCCGTACGTCATCAACACCACTATCCTTGTATTGAAACAACACGTAATTGTAAAGTTGCCATATTTACACAATACTTGTGCTTCACATGTGATGTTGAACACAATTTTATTTTTGAGTGAAACCAGTCTAATTGTGCCCTACCCCTCCCAGACACTTCCATTATTTATGTACGTCAGAAACATGTAGCTGTAGCCCTATCATGTCTTTTTAGAATCCCCCACCAAAAAACACAGAAAATAACCCAGCGAAAACACAGAAGACTCATCACACAAAACAGAAGTACAAACATTATAATACCACCTCTTGTCATTCAAAGCTATCTATTGCCTGCCCGGTGCCCGTGGCAAGAGTATGCTATGAGAGCTCTAACAGCTACTTTTCGTTTCTCATCTCCTTGCTATAAATTTACTACGTCAAGTCCAAAAGTTCGTGTAGCACAATAAGTTCATAAGCTTATACTCCTAATCGTCCAACTTTTTCCTCAGAAAATTCCAGGTATTTCAGGTGTCCAGATCGAAATAAGGCCAGAGTTGTCTGCATAGATGTAATGATTTGTATTTTATATTGTGTTTATTGTATATTATATGGTAATGGATGTACACTCTTAAAACAAAAGAGTGAATTTCACTCTGTACTTGCACTGGAGTGAATTTCACTCCAGTGAATTTCACTCCAGTGCATTTTCGACACTGGAAAGGAGTGAATTTTATCTCAGACTGAGCTAAAATCACTCGTTTGGAGTGATCCTGTCGGAGGTTTAACACACAAAGGATCCACTCCAAAAGGAGAAGTGCATTTTCCAGACTGGAGGAGTTAAAATCAATCAGACTGAGTTAAAATCGCTCGTTCGTTTTAAGAGTGTAAGGATTTCTTACTTTAAAGTAAGCGTATGGTGAAGTGGTTTTTCCGATTCCGAAAGTATGTTTCAATTGGAAATTGGAATGGATGATGAAGGCAGGCATGTGGCTGTAGCTCTCACATTAATTTTAAAGCGTTTCTTCAATCCTATTTCGTATCGGAGCCGAGTCTGGAAATCTTAAAATCCACTCTGCTGTACTCTTACAAACAAGTTTTGTTTCCCTCTATATGCTTTACGACACCTAGTTACGACGAAACTACACTCTTAAAACAAACACTCCTAATTTAACTCAGTCTGAGTGGATTTCACTCCTCCAGACTGGAAAATGCACTTCCCCTTTTGGAGTGGATCCTTTGTGTGTTAAACCTCCGACAGGATCACTCCAAACGAGTGATTTTAACTCAGTCTGAGTAAATATGCATGCCTTTACGGTGTCGAAAATGCACTTCTCCAACTGGAGTGGATTTCGCTCTTTTGTTCTAAGAGTGTAGGGTAGGGTAGGTACATATATATATTTCAACTTTCGGCTTGATCAGAGACCCGCTTATAAGAGTTCGTCAAGTAAGACAGACACAGAAAGATATTTTACTGACACAGAAAAAGGAAGAACACTCAGGGCGAAGACGGGAATCGAACCCGCACCCGTTACAGCCGGAACTATTATCTGGGAGGTGGAAACTAATAAGAATGTGAAATACAATATCAGTATTCTTTGTTTCCAAATCAAAACAGATATAAAAGAACAACATCAGATATAAAACAACAATATAATATGACATTATCCCTCCATCCCCTAGTACGCTACAGAAAAGCCCCTAGGGCAGCTAGGTTCCCCAGTTTCCGCACCCACTATTGACACGCGCTTCAGTCTGTGCCGGCCTAGAAATAAATTTAATTTGCTGGGTAAATAAGGAGTTAGCCCTCTATCTCAATTAATTGGGCCTAGTGCCTCTCCAGGGCCTCGGCCCTGGTGCACTTAGGAAGTGATTGCGGGCCCTCCAAGAAATGCTGTTCAATCGGATGCCAAATGGCGGCTGATTGGTGTCGTGTTTGAGATGTCGGCTGGCCCCGGGGGGAGGGCAGATGGCGGACAGCTCGGATCGTTTAACTGATGACGGGGAGGAGAGAGAAAGCGACTGTCTTAAGAGGACTCCCTTGGAATTCCACATCTTGAAAATCGTAATGTTATTCCTATGGAAAACATTCGCAAGTCAATTACCGCCACAATTTTATTAAAAGGTAACTAGTTTTTGGTATCATTGTAAAGAACGAAAGGAGCAGATTTCGTAACATTAATTTGTTTTGTGAAAATCACATATTTAGTATTTTTAGTAATTTTTTGAAGTCAGAACTTAATGCGTGCTCCGTTTTTTACTTGCTTCAAAAAAGTATTAAAAATACTAAATATGTGATTTTCACAAAACAAATTAATGCTACGAAATCTGCTCCTTTCGTTCTTTACAATGATACCAAAAACTAGCCCTCTTTTAATAAAATTGTGGCGGTAATTGACTTGCGAATGTTTTCCATAGGAATACCATTACGATTTTCAAGATGTGGAATTCCAAGGGAGTCCTCTTAAGCCTCGGTTTCCTCGGAGTCCGTCAACAGTTTTAAGCGGTCGGACAAGTGCGGTGAGTGACGTCATACAAACTACTGACATTGATAACGCTAGAATGGTTTCCTCGGGAGCGTTGCCGGACGACTCAACACGACCGCCAGGTTGAGTTGCTGTTGAGTGCGTTGGGGAAATCCTAATGACAACGTTTTTTGCTGTTGTCTGTTGTGCGGTGTGCTTGTCCAAAATTAAAAATTTGAGGAAATGACGGAAGGCGAGAGTTATTTTACGCTTACCGTGGAAGAAATGCCAGTTGATTTGTGAGAAATCACGAAGAACCAAATTTTTCCATTTTTGACATGCAAAGACGAAAACCAAAACAACAACAGAGTCAGTTCGCTAGGTTTCCAGTTTCGTGTCAACGTAACGTTCCGATGGAGCGGTGACCGGTAGAGTGACGTCATCCACGTATAATAGCTGTCGCATTTTTCTGGCGACAGACTCCGAGGAAGCCAGGGCTTTAGACATGGAGCTGAGATAAGACTGCAAACAGAAATGTCTTGATTTCAGACAAAAAAGCGTCTGAAACAAGGTGCACATTATTCAGACACCCAAAAGGCATCCTAATTTTTTTCAGACATAGAATGTGTCTGAAATTCAGACATATACAACAGAACTATATTAAAATTAATGCCAACGGCACGCGGTGTTCCTAGATGGTCACCCTCCCAAATACTGACCACCCCCGATGTTGCTTGACTTCGGTAATCGGACGATAACCGGTGTTTACAACATGGTATGTCCGTTAACAATTTATTAAGATGCAATTGCTTATATAAAGTATTATTCCGTCAATTAATCAAAATCAAACCATCTGTTAAAAGCTTGTGAATAATAGTTAGAGAGTAATTATTGCTTCTATAGTGATTTACACTCATATTTTAAAGAGAAGAAAAAATACCTAAAGCCGTGTGCTTGGATAACAAAAAGACGCAGCCGCGATGTGACAAAATCTTATTTCGCTTGAAATCGCAATTCAGATCCAATTATAAACTCACTTTTAATTATTAAATTTGGTTCAATTAATTTTAATGAAATTTTCTAAAATTAAATCGAGTTTCCAAATAAGTTTAATTTAATTAACGTCGCACTAGAGCGCTTGGAGAGGAACATTAAGAAATATTGCAAAAATGGTTAAATTAAAGAATAATAATTTTAGTAATTAAAAAATGAAATATATTCTTAGTTTTTCGATTTAATTTAGGTAGTTATTAAATTTAAAAAATATATAAATAAATGATATTTTTTTGGTGGCATATCAAATTATTTATCAAGTAAATTAAAATTTTAATTTTTAATGAATAATGTAATTATAATTAATAAATTTCAACTGAGAAAGATTGTTTTACTTATTAATTAAATTGCGCCTCATCTCAAAAAATTCTAAGTTCAAGTGTCTGAATTGCATAGCATCAGTGTCTGATTTAAAATGTCTTAAATTGAAAGCGTCAAAATTTCAGACATTTACATCAAAAGTCAGACTCTACAGTGTCTGAAGCATATTTAAGACACTTTAGTGTCTAAATTACATGAGACAATATTTCAGAGAGTGTTCAATTAAGACACCAAAGTGTCTGAAAACTCAATTCAGACATCATTTGTGCTGAAATTGAGACACTGCTTTTTGCAGTGAGAGTAGAAGGGGAAACCGCTGCGCAAGAAGCAAGACCTGATCTAAGAATATCCTTATGAAAGATCAGGTACTGGCTAGAAGTGTGAGTAGATGCGAGGTGACGCATCCCTCCACTTTTCAAAAAATGCTCTTGCATCCTCTCACAGCCGGCCCACTGGCGCAGTGGTTAGTGTGCTAGCCTTTGGAGCTGCTGGGCTCGGTTTCGAATCCCGGTAAAGGCATGGATGTTTGTGCTTGTCAATAAATGTTGTTATTTGTCTATGTGTTTGTGTCGCCCTTCTTTGTGTGTCTCTTGTGACTGTCTCTTCTGGCGAGCTGGGTAGTGGGCTATAAAGCCTACACTCTCCCTTCTAGAGGGCGCAATCACTGTCATTTGTCATTGCATCCTCTCACTTCTAACAACACTAAAATCCGTCCTCCTACTTACATTGTTTACTTAGTTGTTTTCAACTTTAAACAGAAGAAAACGAGGGCAATTGTAATTTTTTTTTTGTATAAGTTTAGTTGTTTTCATTTAGCCAAAACTATCATCTGCAGCTTGTTTGTGAAATAGCACCAAAATACAACGTAACGATTCAACCTCCTCCTTACATAAATTGAAATTTTTGTTAATTATGCTATTAATTAATTTATTTAGGACAAGATGAAAATAAGTGAATACACATCCAAATGAGGGGGGGGGGTGCACTCGCAACTGAATTGTGGGCACCCCCCACTTTCTTCCCCCACATCCTCCACACAGAGATGGAAAACTTGATACTGCTATGACTAGAATTTTCAAAAACCGTCATGCCCCAGAATGAGGACATTAGAGGTTTTGTCAGTTGACCGACGCGACGCAACGAATAATATAAATTTAACCCATTAAGACCCTTTCAGGTGGCGCTAATTTAAGGATATGAGACTAAAATGTTAAGAGTTTTACCGGAAAAGTTGCCTTAAACAGCATCAATGCCCTTGGATTAGTTGAAATGTACACTATTGAATACAACGGAGCAACTTTTTAATTGAAAAGTTGATTCATTAAAAATTACGATTTTTTTTAAAAAAAGTGTCCCTAAAAAGGGACGCCAGGCATTAATGGGTTAAAATATATTAGTGATTAAAAACAAATGTCTCAATAATAACGTTTACTCTAACTAAATACCTTAATGGTTTAATACTAACATAATAATATTATCAGATTCATTTCAATTTGCAGGATTGCCAGTTAGTTTGACGTCATAACCCTTTAGCCATTAAATCAGTCTATAAACCTTAGGGGACAATAGTATAATAGAGATTTGACTCCACGTTGATCATTTAATTGAGTGGCACGAATTGGTGAAGGATTTGAGTCAATCAACTATTGCTCAGATTATTGTTTGGTACAGAACAGGAAGTGGCTGCGGTGGTGTGGTGGTTAGAGTACCTAAATTTCATTCTGTCGATCCGGGTTCGAAGGGGAGTCTCGTGTGGATTGCACAATTTCGCTCATTATCCCTCGAGCGTCTATTAAGTAGTATTAGCTTTAAAGGATGTAAAATGGATGTCCCTTGTTGAACTAACTACACTGTTAAAAAATTCTGTTGATTTTACAACAAAACCCCCCTGCTAGTTGATGTGTCAGAAGAAAAACTGAATAGTTTACAGAGAAATTCGTCTATTTTTTATACCAAAAATTTGTGCTTTTTGTGCAAATGGTGTTTTTAACAGTAAAGCTATTAAAATTAGTAGTTTAAATGATATTCTAAACTAAGCAGAGTAAGTGATTAAAAAGAAGACACACCATGTTCGAAAGACAACACGAAACTGTTTTAATAAAATCAACAAGCCAACAACGCAACCACTTGAGTCAGTTCACTTTAGTTCTCTTTCGTTTAACATACTGATTTATACTACTTATATTTCAACAAAAACTAGGCAAAAATATTGGCTTTGATAAATTTAAATAATTAATAAGATAATATTAAATTAAAAAGCTATTTAAAAATATCAATAGATAGTTTTTTAAACTGTTATATAAAAAATAAATATTCATAAGCATAAAAGAATAAATTAATTTTTTCCTTATGAAAGGTACATTTTTTTATGGACAAGCGTGAGAGGTAATAAAATTGCATTAAGCGAAGATTATATTCAACAAACGAAAATTTTCGGTTTTAAACCCTGCACATAATACCGAAACGTATATTGACCATAGGAAATTATTTAATATTTTAATATTTAATAATATAAATGATAGATTTTTAAAAACAAACTCTTTCAATTATTAAGCAATAACCGGCTATACCTCCCTAAATATACATTTTTATTATAGAAAATAAATATTTAATTTCTCTTATGCTGTTTGGACTTAAATCAGATTACTAAACAAAAAGCCAATTCATATTAATGATATTAATAAACGAAAAGATGATTTACTGTAATTGAATTATTAATTTAAATTTTATCAATTATAATTTAATTAAGAAGAGTTATAAACATTAAAAATATCCATGGCAGTAAAACTACTGTTTCCTAGAACATTTAAACAACATTCATACATTCATGATATTCAATTAATTAAAATTTCGAGTTATAAGAAATAACTTAAACATAAAAACAACTTAAAGTCATTAGCTATTTATAGATGTATTAATTTAAATGTGAAATAATAAAGGAAATAGACAAATTCTTAATTATCTATTACGTAAGCTCATATTTAAGTAAAGCTGTTATATAGAACAGAAGGCTTAGAACTTTGAAATGCATAAGGAATAAACACTCGTTCCTTAATTTAATGAAAAATCTAATGATGTATAATTTATTATATGTTTCAATGAATTGAATAATTGTACGATTTGAAATTAATTCTACTACTGATATGTTATATTTATGGAGTTTAGTTAATTTCCTTTTATTCATAACAAACTTAAATTATTCAAGTGCATATTTCCATCATAAATTTAATAAATCTTTCAATTAAAATGAGAATAAATGATAAAATTATTTTAGCTGAAAATAATTTCTTTAGAAGTTAACAAAAAAAGTTCAATTTACATTAAGTGTATGCTAATGTGCTTACTCTAGTTTCATCGTACAAATAAAGAATTGTTTCTTATTATTTGAAGAAATTAACTTCGTTATAAACTAGAAAATATTTCGTTGTTTCAATTTCGATCACAGTAAAATAGGTCGTTGCGACTTTGGACTCCTCAGATTTAACGAGTATGTCATACTCTCACACAGCTTTCCGAGATAAAGATATTTTATTTTTGAGCACAAATTCGTTTGCCAGGAGGCTGTGTTTAGAACACGAATACTTCCTGGAGAGATTAGGCGTTCTGTCTGACGACTCGGCTATTGGGACTCAACTTCACTATATACGTTTATCTCTCTGTATTTTTAAGGTATCCGACTACGTTTGACGCTTATTTTATTAATTAAATTTTATATATTTTTAAAAATATTTTATGCATTTTTTTTGTTCACCAACACAACTAATAATAATAATAAGTCACAATTTTTATTTTAAATAAGTATATTTTGTGTAATTTAAGATTTTGTAAGTAAATTTTGATGTTTTTCGCCTTTACTATGGACTTTATAACTAAAAAAATATTCAAGATTTTTTAAAAATAATAATAAATTAATAAATCTTAATTTGATACCTAGGGAATAGACTACAATCTTAGATATTTATTGCACCAATAAAAGTTATAAGTTGTCGAAGCTAAGTTAAAGATTTTTTATGTACTTTTTTTCTTCCATTTATGATAATAAGTGCTATAATTTTTATAATATTGCATGAAATTACTAGTCTGTAGTCTATTCCCTTGATAATAATATAACAAATATGCACAAAAAATTTGAGAACATTCGGTTTAGTACTTTTTGAGAAATATGGTTTGTCTAGAAGAAAATGTTCAAAATTTTCATTTTGCAGAAAATCAATTTAAAGTTTGAGGTTACCTTCAAATAGCAGGAAAGCCTTCTTTTTGGTACATAAGACATTCTTCATCTTCAAGTTTCAAAGTTTTAATTTTTCTTGAAATCGCAATTTTCTACTAGTGGTCTTTTCTAAAGGATTTGAATGCCGTTTTCGTATAATGGAGTATTAATGGAGTACCAATGGAGTTCTTAAATATTTGCCGCACAAACAAAATAAAGAGAGTTTTAGAATCTTAAAGAGTGGTGCTTTATTTTAAGATTATAAAAAAAAAATTCTGTTTTCTGCCGAAAAATAAGATTTCAAAGTAGTCGGATACCTTAAGTGTACTATATATTTAGTTATATATTTTTAAAAATATTGGAATTTTTTTTAAAAAATGCAAAAAATATAATTTTTATTTGATTTTTTTAATTAAAAAAAACGCTATTTCTTGTATTTGCTTACTAATGTAGAGTGAAATCTGAATTTGAGTGCTAGCAAATACAAAATGAAGAACCAATTTCGTTGAAAATCTGAACTTCAAAACGACCTCGCTTAAAAAGGATTGCTACGATTTAGAAGGGACGAATTCTCAAACATGATATAGGTAGTTACATATATATTCCGGCTTGTGTGCGTAATCAGAGACCCGCTTATATAAGCATTCGTCTATTAAGGCAGACACAAAAAGAATTTGTACTGTCACAGAGAAAGGAAAGTACACACAAATCGAACACGAACCAGTTACAGCGCGCAGACTGCTAGCGTAATGGTTCAGACCACTTGGCCATCCGGTCCCCTCAAACATGATACTTTTGTTTTTGAGATTGTGTAGTAATTCGGAATGGGCTTGAGTAAGTAGGACCTGGGCTACTTATTCTTTTTACCTCAAAAAACAGAGTGTAACGTTTTCAAATAAAACACGTTGTAGGATAGCATTTCATTAAATTTTATTAAGCAGCATACATAAATATATAATAAGAAGAAAGTCGGATCAAAAATAGGGACACATCTCTTGAACCAATCAAGTTGAAACTCTTAAATAACTTTACATGCATTTCTAAAATTGAACAAAATATTCTCCATCTTCGACATTTCATTACATGATTTGACATGGTTGTAATCGACAAGCAATTGGTTTTGGTTAGGACGTTATTAAAAAAAAAAATCGTTTCAGTTATCTAAGAATTCATACTCTTAATTAGTGTTTCAAGAAATTTTGGTGACTGATTAATTGCTTAAAAATTATTTCAATTTGCATAGTTCCTTTTTTATTCAATTTTAAAATGAATGTGGAAAAAAAATATTGTTTCTTAAAATTATTGTCGTTGTTCAAGTGTCACTAACTACGAATTCATAAACTTGTTTGAAAGTGTTTTTAAAAAACTAAACCGAAGAATGGCAAACTTAAAATCGATTTTAATTCGTCATAGTACACTGGGACACACGTGCTCGTTAAATATGTGGATTTAAAGTCCAACGCCACGTACGATGCCTCGATAAGGTTGCGTTGGGTGCCAGCTCAGGAAACGGCTTTGGCATTTGCAGCACCGTGGTTCCAAACGACGAGGCCCATCCCTAATAGCCCTCGTGCAGCTCTAGAAAGACGTTAATTCAAATGAAGTTACAAGTGTGTCAAGCCAAAATAGCAATTTCCACCCTACAGTTGATTTCGAAATAAAGTCAAGGAAAAAATAAAATAAACAAAAGCACTCCTTTATCGCTCGCTTACAAAACCGCTCGCTTAAGCGTCACAACTCACTCTCCGATGAGCGCCTGAAATAAAATTAAATACACCATCCCATATTCTCTAAAAGAAAAAACATAAACCTCAATACAACTGAGCGCAATACATGCAAATAGGAAAAAACGAATTGGATAATCGCGGGGTTGGTTTGACGAAATTCTAACAGTCATTTAACCATAAAATGAGTTGTATATATGACTGAATTGATAAATTAAAAAAAAAAAAAAGCTGCGTTTCCCACCACCCTTTTTCTTTTAATAATCTTCGAGAATGAAGAAGACTGCATGGAAACTTTCTCGAGGGATGGATATGGCAATTTTTGCATTTTCCTATTCATTTGTATCGGAACTATGAAAATACAAATTTAATAACCAAACGTAGCCAAGACTTTGCTTTTGAATTAGCTTTCAAAATAGAAGCACCTGCTTTTGTTTGGCAAGGTTAATGGAGCAAATGAATAATGGAAAATGGAACACAATGGCCCATATAGATTCTAATAAGATAATCTTGTGTATTTCTCAGTTCGATGAGAGATATTGATGGAATTTGTACCTTATTCCATTGCTCTATTTCTTCGTTATTCTTTATTTTGCTCTATTGTTTATCGTAAAGTAAAATAACATTTCTTTAGAGTGTTTCTGTCGAATATCATACCACATTAGTGACCATTTTCAAACAACTTTAATTATGTCTTTCTTGTACATCCAATTACTTTTTGTTTCCCTCCATTTCATATGTAGATGCACAGTTAAAAATTTTTGTTGCAAGATTGCACTGGAATCCTGGGAACTTTCAAGCTGCCACCACTAAAATAATTCTAGGATTCCGGTGCAATCTTGCACTAAACTTTTTAACAGTGTACTTTTTTTGTTTAACTCGTTATCGTTCATCGTCCTTACATTTCCCAAATTCTGTTCCTTGGTATTTTATTTTTAGCCTAACACTGTTAAAAAAATCCTCTAATTTACCATTACAGTGTGATGACAAAAATGCTGCTATCAGCCTTGTTGAAAGATTATACTGGAATCCTGGAACTTTCTAGCTACCACCACTCAAATAATTCTAGGATTCCGGTGCAATCTTGCCTAAACTTGTTAACAGAGTACTTCTTTTGTTTTGAATCATTATATTTCATCGGCCTTACATTTCCCAAGTTAAGTTGCTTAATATTCTATTTTTAGCCTCACACTGTTAAAAAAATCCTCTAATTCACCATCACAGTGTGATGGTAAAAGTGCTGCTATCACCCTGAGCTATGAATTGACATATGATGTAAAATTTATTGTGGTGGTACCGGCAAAACGTTTGAATCTGTGAGCCGTGAAAACATTATTTTGCTGCTAAACGAATATTACAACACTGTGATGCAAAAAAATGACCACTAAACATTTTGTAATTTTCCACATTCTTCGTTCCAGCTTTGTCAAAGTGGCTTGTGGAAATGCATTACTTTGCACCCAGTCGTCAGATCCGCAGTTTATTTGTTTATCCGCTCGAAAATAAAAGGGAGAAAAGGGCACTTTCACCTTTTCATCTTCTTTCCAAATTCACCCCGAGGAGGCATATCGAATGTATGTATTCGATGTATGAATGTATGCACACACATCTGAACACAAAACGCCGCGCGGGGTTATTACTTTTCCCTCTCTGCTCCTGTGACTTTTGATTTAGACGCGATGACACAACTGATGAAAACATAACTTATTCCGGATCTCATCTTGCGCTCTGCCACTGTTGCTACAAGAAAGAGAGGGGATCGCAAAGAAAAGAACACGCTTTTCTTAGTGCCAAGTTTTCAGAATCGTTGACTGTCTGGATGCAAGCTCTAGAGTTGAAAAATATACAATACAAGTGGCCTTTAGAGGGCTCTGTATACAACACACATAATGCTCTGAAAGTAAACTAAAAAGCGTTTAAAAAAATCTTATCGACTATTATGAAATTTGATCAAATGCAATGTAAGATTTTCTCAGGGCACACTGAAACTGTTTTTGTAAAATTACACCACATATTGCTATTATTTTGTGATGTTTGTTTCTAAGCAAATTGATGTTTTCCTAACTTAAAGAGTCACATGAGCAACATAATTCAGTATTGTTTAAACCGAGAATATAGGTGCATACAATCGCTGCCAGTGAAACAAACGTTAACGCAGAGTACCACACAATAAATTTTTCATCTTATGTAAATTCACAGCATAGGTTGATGGTAGCACTTTTACCATTATTCTGTAATGGTAATTTAACAGAACTTTTTTTTCACTGTAAGTCACACATGATAGGACTGTGTGAGTTTTGATCCCTAGGATGGTGGCGTCAAGGATCGAACCTCAACCATTTTATTACACACAGTTGTTGCCGTCTGATCACCTTATCTACTCTGGACTCTCTTTGTTGCGGGTTTGTGAGACCCACAAATACATACAACGATAACCCCTTCTATTCACGGTTGGTATTGATTTGAAAACACATTTTGCCGGCTTTGGTCAGATAGTGTATTGACAACATTTTGTGATTGAAAGTCATAGGTGACAAACAGGCTGATTTAGCTTGTCCTAACCTTTTTCGCATGATAATGTACTAATTGAGTGTGAAGGTAATGGGTAGGAGTTAAGATGTGTTAATGTTGGCTGGTTAAAAACTATCAATCAACTAATCAGTCGTCGTAAACCCTATTAGGTCCACGTGGACTGGGTACGCGGGGCAGTCCTTAGATTAAAAAAAGTGTCATGGGTCTGGTTTAGAGTTTTCAGGCAGTGGGGACAAACTTGCCAACTCTCCGGATTTAACCCGGCGGAACCTGACACCGGATTTTTAACTACACTCTGAATGTCCATGTCATATGTTCAATTGCTGGATTTACCAAGGGGCGAAACACTGCACTTTCTTTTGGTGACTGCAACCCAGAAAATGGTTATTACCGAGTTAAATCCGGAGGGCTTGCAGCTGGATTGGTTGATTTAACGCTGCCCTAGAGTCACAGTTGGCAAGGCTGACGGTGACCTGAAACAAACGTACTTGCTAAAACAGCGACGGAGAAGAGATATTTCCTCAGAATAACGTGTCTGCTGAAGTGAGTGGGTATCGTGCTCTAGAAGGACTGATTAATACTGCTCGGAAGAAAGGCTTGTGCCTTCAGGGCTCGGAGCGGCTGCATCAGATTCCATTAGATTGTGGCTGGCTTGTCATCACCTGCTGCTCGGAGACGTCGCTTTTTGCAAATCGAAACGCAAGATGCTTTTTTTCCCACCGGATCCCGCGCGGTGTCAGCTCGTAAATGACCCAAGTCACCGGTCTGCCAAATTTGCATTTTGATACGATGCGTAGCTGTCGAATGTTGGTTGGTTGGTAGATATATATTCAGGTTTGTGTGCTTGATCGGGGACCCGCTCATAAACCTTCGTCAAGTAAGACACAGACATAATTTTTACTGAAACAGAGAGAGAAAGTACACCCAGGGAGTAGGCGGGAATCGAACCGAAAGGGAAATAGTCTCCAGGGACCTGTACCCGTGGGAAACTGCGCAATGACTGCCCACAGGACTTTCGCACCCTACAGATTTAACGAGCACGTACTCCGCATATACTCGACAAACACAAACAGCCATGCCTTATCGGAATTCGAACCCGGACCCAGAGGCTCCAAAGGCTAGCATCCAAACCATTCCACCACCGAGTCGGCATATCTAAAGGATTGACGCACTTTGAAAAATGTTTGGTACAGCTAAAGAAAAAAAAACGATTCACCCCTCATTTCTAGGCTGCTATTGATCAAGGAATTTTGGAAAGGGTGTCATAATTGAGAACTGGCAACAAAAATTGTATAAGGGGTCGCCTACATATTAAAATGAGTACTAACTTTGAAAATTCCAATAGCAACACCCAAATTTGTTTGCATAAAAATTTTCAGCATCTTCAAAATACCCCATGTATGAAAAAGAATTATTAATTTTGCATTATTTGCTGAGATATTAAAGCATTAATTTTGAACTCGTTTAGGGGGATATCTCCCAAATGAAAAAGGTAAGGTTGTGTCTTTTCAAAACGATCAGCTAACAAAATGGTCAACATAAACTCGCCAACAGATGCTAGAATTCAACCTTTTTCCCTAATATTGGGATTTTTTTAACGTTTTTTTTTAAATTTTGGATTTTAAAATTCAGAATTAAAATAAGGACTAACAAATGAAAAGTTTTAATTCTAAATTAAGTCGCATATACTGTTATTTAAAACGAACAGATTTTCAAATGCGATTAGTTACAATCAGATTGACAAACTTGTTTTAAAATTTTTATGCAAATTTTTGTTTTATTCGCATTGCTGTAAAAAGTTGTTTTAAAACTCGTCGCACTTTATCGGTAATATAGGCCCAGTGGCTTAGTGGTAGAGCTTGCTTCATATTGCCACGCCACAATTCCGGGGATCGAATCCTGGATTGGGCGAGGTTGACCCATCCTTTCATCCCTTAAGTGGGTCGATAAATTGGGGACCAAGCATGCTTGGTAACTAAAAACTGGGGATTCCGCGTGAGGCTGACCACCTTAACGGGACATATGCCTTGCACCCCAGAACCCTAGGTCACGAAAGCTGAAATGGGCACAGCAAGCCTTGGTCCACTAATGGGCTGTTGCGCCGAGGAGTTTAGATTAGTTTTTTTTTTTAAATCGGTAAACCACGTGTTGCAAAACGAGGGTTACGACTATAACACGATATTTAAGAAAAGCAAAATAAAATTACGCAGCATGCTTTGGCAATGATTTTTAATCAATGCAATGGGCACTAAACATTTTAAATAATTGATGTGGGAACAATGGAATGTACTAAAACCCTAATTCCAATAATATTTAAGGGTATTTAATTTTTAATATTAAACACACTTTTTGAAATTGCATTGGAAATAAATAATAACATTTAAAAACATAGTAACCGATATAATTTAATATTAATTATACAAACAAAATACATTGTATGCACTTGAAATAAGAAAAGATTTTTAGACATTTGACGGACATCAATAATTTGAATAAACATTTACCAACAAACGGTTTTTAATCACCAAACGATAATGCAAATTAGTATCAAATTTGAAAAGTAATTTTTTACACGGTCCGGAAAATTCGTATTTTTCAGTTTTTTTTTACAATAACTCGGCAAATAATTTGTTGTTGAATTAAAAATTTCGGGATTTTGGTTCAACTTAATCTACTTTATCGATTTATGTAAAAAAATTTTTAGGTTGCTACACATGTTTTATTTTTTCTTATTTAAATGAAAAAGTATTAAAAATGAAAATTTTTTGAAGAAACTTGTGTGATATGTTTTTGGAAAATTAAGAAGTATATAAAATGAAAAGATCTTTGTTTAATTCGTTTTATTTGTTTAGGTATGAATAAAAGTTTGTAAAACTTTTTTAACATTATGGACGTTCAACTTTGAATGCTTATATCTCAGCAAATAATGCAAAATAAATAATTCATTTTTATACATGGGGTATTTTGAAGGTGCAGAAAATTTTTATGTAAAAAAAATTGGGTGTTGCCGCTGGAATTTTCAAAGTTGGTACTTATTTTAATATGTAGACGACCCCTTATTCATTTTTTGTCGCCAGTTCTTCATTTCTTACACTATTTCCTGAAAATTGACACCTTACACGAAATTCCCTGATCAATAGCAGCCGAGAAACGAAGGGTGAATCATTTTTCCCCCCAGCTGCAGGGTATTTAGTTTAAAAGATACCTTAAAAAGATACCCAATAAACTGTCTGCACAGCTTAAAACTCCCTCGTAGAGGGAGCACACGTCAAATATGCTCCAAAGTCCCGATGATTTATACAATGTCGCTCCCAAAAGTTGCGTTGGGTGTCTATTCATGTGTCGGCGCGTCACTTCAATGTGGCTCTAAATTCGGACTTCCATTGCCAACAGCCCTCATATAGTTCCAGTGCAACTATTATTCAATTTAACTCATTTTTTTAATCTTGTGTTATTAAATAACAACTTTTTTGTCACAAAATTATCTCTTATTTAGTCGAATGTTTTTATTTCTGAAAGTCGAAACAGTCATTTTGAATATTTTCCTAGAATTTATTTTCAAACTTATAAAACAATTTCCATAGCCTTTTTCCCCTTATAGTTCGTCTCGCAGTGACTTAGCCCATTTTCACAGAGAATTTCCCTTGTGATTGAATGAAATAGAAGAGTGATCTGAGTTGCAACTGCGAGTGCGTAATCACGAGAGTCTATTCGGAGTTCTATTACACAAACTCCCACAGTCTATTTTACTCTCCGTAATATTCCCTAATGTCGATCGAGTTATGAAAACAACCGCAAACTAAACAAATAGCTGCACTGATTTGACAAAACTTCACATGAAAAGAGACAGATTTTCAGTAAAATGCGTGGAAATTCGAATTACAATTGAATCGGAGAGTGCACAAACCACTTCAGTAAAAAAAAAAATTCCGAAAACTCGTTTTCAAGGAAAATAAGCGTAGAAAAGCAAGATGCGTGTTGGGTGCAAAAACTACGTTAGTCTGTTGAGTAGTTCCGTAAATACAGGACGTTTGTTTCGAGAGTTGAGAGCAGAAATAGGTGAGGAATTACTAAGTTTTATCTCCCTCCTGAAAAATTTGAAATTTGCGACTGTAGTTGTCTCTGCACTCACCGATTCAATCGATATATACACATTTAGAAATACGTATTTTTTCTAAATTTTAGTTCTACAGCAATTACCGTAGCTTTTATTTTTTTAGAGACAAAAATCGTTTTTTTAGAACAATTCCCAAATTTTAAATTCATCAAGCAGAGAGACATAGAGAGCTAAGAATGTTAACTTAATCGAAACAGAGGACATGGTCAGAAATTTAAGAAAAAATCTGCCTTATCATAGCGGGGCGAAAACATTTTTACCATAAAGTTATCAATGAGTGTAATGCTTTACCATATTATGTTGTACATTCGAAGAGACTAGAAGAATCTCGATAGTTATTGAAGAACAGGTAAAACATTAGTCAACTTTTTATCAGCTTTGCAGGGTTTCTGGCCAGTTGTTAGCCGACGCGACGATTGTTGTATTTATATTGTAATATTCGTAAAACAAATACAGAGAAAAAAACATATTATTTCCACTCATAACTTAGATTTTGACTTGAAACTTTGTTTTATACAATTATGGATTAACTAGCTAAATTGGGTTTTTGGGGGAAATTATAATGTTTCAAGTTGATATTGACGACAATTTTTATTTTTTAAGAATGTGGTACCACGACATTAGAGGTTTTACAATGAATTATTAACAATGGAAAGGGAACTATTGACAATTAAAGGGAATAGTACCTATATACACTTGAAAGCAATTTGAGAATTAATTTTCTTTTAGTCTGTTCGAAGAACGGGTATTCATGTGCTAGTACTATTGAGTTAAAATGGAATTTTCCTGTTATTTTAGTGGAGATTAAATTTTTAGTTTTTTTTTATATTTTAAATATATTTATAATTTATTGTTTAATAAAATTTGGGAAATAGGCTTGCCTGATTTTTTTCGTCCATATGACGTATTCCACTTGCTTGTGAGACTAGTAGTTCTTTCTCTGAAAGTGAGACGAACAAGCAGACGGGATGAACGATTACAATAAGTTTTTACGTCATAAACGTTTTGTGGAAACTAAAATGGCTCAAGTTCATTGGAGAGTTTTCCCTCAGCTTTGTTCTTTTAACAATTAGTGGGAGAAAAAAACGCGTAAGGAAACTTTCCTGTTGACTCCGTTTTAACGTTGAGCGATTCGTATAACAAAGACAAGTAAATACATCTATTATATAAGCTATTTTTTTATCATTGTTCTTACAGATCAAACTATCAATACTAAAACAAATGCTGCAAATTATCTCACCGCGTAATTGGTCTGTAAATATTTGACTGACTTATTAAACAGTCTGATGTCTGCTTATTTGATTTCTATTACCGACTTTTTTCGGTAAGTAATGTTACGGTCTCTATTGTGGAGTTAGGTTAGACTAATTAGTAAATGAACAGGCCCCAGTGAATGAACAGTTGGTAAATACATTTAAAAAGTAAGGATTAAAAATCATTCCACTGGATGGATTGGCAACACTGACTTCCTCTCAGGAAGCTATCTGACATCTGACTGATTATCCTGGTCATTAATTAAAATCCAACATGTTTATTGACTGGAAATTTTTGTGTTCATTCACTGGTAAAAGTACTGTTCATTCACTTGGCTTTGGTACCACTTTTTATTTAACCCCCAAAAGACCCAAAACAATGCAATATAAAGTCACCTCCTTTTTCTTGTAGAATTTACATATAATGACAGATGAGTTCACATTGGCATAAACCCACAAGCTATATTTTCTTAAAATGTATGAATTTTCTTAAAACAAATTGTGCTTAAGTGTTCATTCACTGGTTAATCTACCCTATATGGTGATAAGACATTTCTCATTAATGACTTTTTTGGGTGAGTGAACAATCAGCGAGCTAAAACACGGCCAACTTCAATAACAAGGAAACAGAGTAGCTTTCCTAAACCTGAGCGTACACGGAATTTTTGACGTCACTGTTCCGAGTGCCTAAGATCGAGAAACTAGTTCGGACGCATTCGGAACCCTAAAAATGTAATTTAGCTGTGAACGAGTGGTTCCGAACAGGTTTCGAGAAGGCTTTTCTTCATCTTCGGAACAGCGTCACTCGGAACTATGACGTCAAAATTTCCGTCCCCGTGAGTGCTTGGGAGAGCTTGTTTGGCCTTAGTAGTTGAGTGGGCCGTGGCTAAAAACGTTAATTCAATGAGTAAAAAAGCGAAGGAAAGATAGCAATTTGAATCCAGTAGCATTGACTATTTTTTACAAACGTTATGAATTTTAAATGATAAATGTAACGTGCATGTGGCTAGAATTTAATTTTTCGAATTTTTTTTTATTGATTCTGAAGTTTATAATATTGCCTTTAATCGCTGTAAAATGTTTGTTTCAACTTTTCACCGAAATTTAGTGAATTCCAGTTGCAACCAAAGTTTGGTGGCAACAACTTTGGGTGAAAATATGGTACTGCGAAAAAGCGAATTTTTATTAAATGTTGAACAATCTCTTATTATTTCTAATGGCGCCATTTATTGGTAAACAAGCTTTATTTATTGTATGAAACATCCATCTGTAAAAGTATTCAAAACAACTAGTATTTCCGTTTTGAAAACTACTTTTCCCTTAGGATAAACCCTGAGAGGAACCCTCCGATTATCAGTTGAAGGTCTCATTCTCTTTAAGCATGTCACTTAATTTGGTAATTCAATCATTGCTGGCTTTCTATTTCTACCATTATTTAAGAGATTTATCAAAGCCAATTGTTCCTCGTAATTTAGATCCGTTGTCAAGTGACGAGGTCGAGGTACCTAAACTGGCCCCCACCTGATGGACTTCGAGAGACATCGTACATTTCGGGACTTTGTAATCCACTGACTTAACGAGGACGCCTGTCCCAGTGTACTTGGGGAGCCATGTAATTGAGTCTATTTTGTATTTTTATTTTTTGCCAATGAGCATCCGTCTATGGAAAGTGAACGTGAGACCCTCTGTATATGAGGCCTTGGCGACCTTGCCCCCCCCCCCCCACCAAGAAAGTCATAAGTCAAGTCATAAGCTTATGTATAAGTTTTCAGTTCCCTGCAAAATAAACTGAGTGTATGTTTCATCTAGGGTAAGGTGGGGTAAGTGGGCCTCCTTTTTGGCATAATTCGACTTTAGGCGCTCATACCACTGGATGTGATATAGGTCAAACAACTTTTTTTGTGGTTCATTCTCTCATATGTTATTACTGTACCTATGGCAATCTTAACACGAATTGGCAAGTAATAAATTTAAAAAATATTTTTTTCTTTTTGGTCATTCGAGTGGCCCACTTGCCCCGCAAGGTGGGGTAATCTACATGATATTTCGAGTGTTTGAAAAAAAAATTAATGATGTATCTTCAATAGTTCCAAAATAGCAACTTTTTCTGGCATGCAAGCTTACCAAAAGAAAAAATACGTTAATTTTCATCTTGTAATTTTTTTCATGTAGTGTAAAGTAAATGTTAGGGCTACAGATTTTAAACTGGCTTATGCACTGAAGAAAAAACGGAGAAAATACAGTGAAAAATGCTGTATTTTTATCCCCGTATATTAAAACGAAAAATATACAGCGGAAACTGCTGAGATTTGATAACTACAAACGAAGATTTGACGCCTACAGTATATTTTGCTGTAGTTTTCGAGTAAGACATGCAGCGCCGTCTGGGTCGATCTTGCACTTTGTGTGAATGTGTGATCTGAAGTCGGAGACGAACAATAACAAACTCCATGAACTGCACATGTGGTTTGAAAAGTAAGTGTATTTTGTATTTTCCTATTTTTTTCTTTGATATAATTTATATTGTACCACTTGGGTGTTGTTAGAATAGGAAAACGAGCGCAGTAGAATATTATTATTCTAATATATTTTATTTAAATTTTTATAATCGATTTCAATAATCTAATAATATTTTAATAATTATCTAATAATATTTCTATAATAATCGAATAGTAATTTTATAATAATCTAATATATTTTTATTTATGTTTTTAGTGTGTATTTTTATGTTATTTTTTTTGTCCAATTGTTTGCATTTATGATCATTTGTCGAATACTTGCGTGGGTAAGTGGAATTGTGGGTAAGTGGCGCGGATGATGTGCGCGTCGGAATTATTTTGTTCTAAATAAAATCTTGCATTATCGGATTATCGTCATTTCGATTAGTGATGAACTTCTCAAAAAAGAGCAAACCAATGATTTTATTTGTAATTTTGTTGCAGTACGACATTTTTTACCAAATTACATCAGTAGTGTATAAATGCCGGTTTCAGCGCACTTTAAGAGAAATGAGGAATTTGCCCATTTTCAAAGAAATATTACGATTTATCAATCAAAAATACTAAAAAATATACAAAAACGATATAAAATCATCAAAAATTATCAAAATCGGCATTTCCCTTGATTTTTTCAAAAATCAACATATATTTCCTCAAAAAAGATGGAAATAGCCCCGTTTTCCAACAAAATTAATGCTGAAAAACGAGGCTATTTAAAGAAAATTCAAGTCAAAGTTAATCAGGGTTCATTGAAAGGATCAAACATAGAACTTCGATTACATATTTCAGATAGTAAAATGCGGTGTCGTATGGTCACACGACACTGAATTTAAGAGTTTTAAAGGATAATTTAAGACGAAAATTCAAGTATATGGGCATCATTTGTTTCTTTACACTTCATTGTTCCTTTATAAACAAGCCTCAATTCTTTAAATTCTTTCAATGCTTTCAGATCATTTTCATTAAATTTCTTGGTAAATCGATCAGGTAAAAAGATTTGAAATTCATTCCATTCCTCATCAATCAATTCCACAACAATTTTATTTCCATATTTAGTATTGAGTGTTTTGATATTGAGGACTGGATATTCATAATCTTGTTTCATATCTTTAATCTTTAAAGTTTGAAGGTAAGAAAGTGTTCCGACAGAGTTGAACTGTTTCAAGATATCCATTTATAGATAAACATTTTTTGTTAACGGTGGTACAACCACTAAACAGAATTTCATCGTAAATAAATGGATAGAATTAAAAATTTAGTGAGACTTGCCCAGTTAAATAAACAATTGAGAGAAAAAAATTATCAACAAGAATGGGGAGAAGCAGGATATCAAAGAAGCATTACTAAGTTCCACAAACCAGTTACTAGTCAATTGAAAGCAGGTGAAGAACAAATGAAAAAAATTACAAAGCAATAAATGATGCAGTCCAAGAATTGTCTGCTATCGACTACCCATCCCCGTTTCAGGCGCATACTCCCACAGCTGTAGATCCTAAGCAGAAATCAGATAGTGAATCGGATGAAGATGTGAAATCAAAAAAGTATACAATTGATACTGACATTGATTTGGACCCAAATTTTCTAAAAAAATATAATCTTCCATTACCGTCTCAGATATTCAATAAACCAGATGAAATTGAAGAAGTTCTACAAAGAATTGATAATATTAGTAAACGATTAGGAAATCTAAAAAGTCAAATAACAAGAGGTGCTGACACAGGCTACAAAAAATCTGAATTAAATGAAGATACATCACTAAGTGCTATGTATAATTTTATCATTTTCATATTAAGTGGCAAACACTACCTACTGACCTTTTTAATTATTGGCTTGCATTTTTTTATATTTCAGATGCTTACTGAATATAAACCCAGCTCGAGGGAACAAAGTTAAGAAGTGTGTGAAAGATGGTTTGTCATCAAGAGTACTCTCCCTTGTACATAACATTTCTAATTACGAATGGTTTTAATTACTTTTTCTACTATTCCTACTTTTTAGTGGGAAAAGCGGTACTGGAAAAAATTTCCTACTTTCTTAAACAAAATATTTACCCTCTTAACTTTTGTATTAATTTTTTTCAAAACCTAGAATATTAGAAGAAATAATATACAATAAAAACATTTAATATTTTCAGCAGTTTATATTTTATTTAATGTGTGAAATGTTGATGAAATGTTTAATGTATGTGTTTTTTACTTTTTTATGTTCAATATTTTAAGTGAAAAACTTATTTAGTTTAAACTACTATTGTGCTGGGAACCCTGGAAATGTTATTGTGTCATAATTAGAAATAATATTCAATAAAAACATTTTATATTTTCAACAGTTTTATATTTTATTTAATGTGGGAAATGTTGATTTTCAAGAAGGTAGCAAAAAGACAGGGCTTACCAAAAAGGCAAAGCTTACCTTAATGCATGTAGATTATCAAATGAAAAGAATGAAAAAAAAAACCATTGTATCATTGGCTTTGAATATATCATTGTGAGATGTTACATTTTGTATTTTAAAGTTAAGTTTGTAACCATAACTTATTAATACGCTTTATGTTCTTTACTACAAAAAGCTACAGTAGAAATTCATTTGTGACTTTTTAAAACATTGCCTAGGAGTTTTGGTAATATTTTCACTACCTGTGTATTCACTAGTGTATTGAACTAAATATCTTCACTATATTGTGTATTTGAAAAGTCACCTAATTAAAATCTGTCAAGTGTGCAAAAAGCAAATTTGTGTATTTTTGATTTCAAATATTTGACAAATTAAGGAGGATATATATATTGCAGAACATAAGGCCTTGGCGTAGGTAAAAATACTTAATACTTTAAAGTCTACTTAATATTTAATCTTTAATATATTAAAGTAATAAATACAATGTTAACATACAATAAATAACTGCTTTTTATAAAATTAACGGTGATTTGTAGAAAGATGTAAAATTTAAGGCACATTTTTGGTCTTAATTGATAAAATTAAATAGTAGGGGTAAGTGGTGTACCTTGGACGTATGTGTACCTCGAACCTATGCTGATTCTAGCCCGATTAGCTTAGATATTGAAACAACACCACATGCAGTTAAAGTATTTGCTACCAGGGATCTCAGTGAAGTTCTATCGGTTTGTTTAAAAGGTCAATTTATTAAAGAGGTTTCGAAAAACTAAATTCACAGTTCAAATGTAAATTTTTGTCAGATTCTTTAGTGTAATTTTTTACTCAAACATGTAGTGTTTATTCAGAAACGATGGCTATGCAATATAAAGCAAAGTTTTAGCTACAAAACAGTGTGCTTGAAATTAAGTTAAGTCTAACCTTAAGTTGGTGATTAACGATTTTGTTTTTAATATCCAAGTGGTGTACCTCGAACCTAATACAAGTGGTGTACCTTGGACTGGTCCAAGGTACACTACTATAGGTCTTATGTGCTTCAGATTGTTGAAAACCCTTTTTAAAATTCAAGTAAATTCTTTCCTTTGAAAGATTAAGTATTTTAAGCTATTAATATGCAACCCTGATTTGTAAAATCTAGAAAAATGGAAATTTGTAAGAAATTTTGATATGATGTGATAAAGAATTTTTTTTTGTAGTTAATTATTTAGATTTATGGAAGCCTATAAAATTTTAACCATATTGATATAATATAGAAAATAATTATTGCATGCTCATCTAAAAAGATATTTTTTATAATAAATATCTAAGCAGAACATCCTTTTTACGTTTAGGCCTAGTTGAATAAACACAGGGGGAAATATTTGAGTTGTTTTTTTTCAAATTTAAGACAGAAAGATAGCCAAATGTTTTTCTATGGCATGAAATAACAGTTTAATTTTATGCTGCATTTTAACGAATACACCCGAGAAAGATTGCATTGCAGCTGAAAAAGCCAAAAGGGCACTAAAATAACTAAGGCAATAAAACCCCTTACTGAGCCAATTGACCTAACATAACCAATTACTACAATCTTGGCTAGAAATAAGAGTAGGTTGTAAAATGTATTTTTGAATTTTATGTGGCTAATAAATATTGGTTTTCGGACTGTAAATCGAGTCTCTCTACCTGTTAATAATTGGTCCAAGGTACACTACCGGTTGGACCAAGGTACCGCCCGTGGTGTACCTTGGATCTAATTACAATTTTCTGTATTTATTTTTTTAATAGTTGAAATCATTTAAATAACATGTTAAAATAAATATATGTTGTATATAACAACATAAAGTATTCAGTAAAAATATTTTTATTCACTTTTTGCAAGTAATTAAGAAAATAAAAATTGAAAAAACAAAATAGGTCCAAGGTAACCCACCTTCCCCTATACTAATTACATTGAAAAATTTTCATACTCTAAAATTACTTATTTTTCATAGTATTTAAAACTGAAAAGGTAAGTTATGATTTCTGAGTGGGGAAAGGCTCTAAAAATTGTAAATAGTCTGAAAAGTTAGGAGCTTTAAAACTAACAAACAAACCTGTAAAGATTAATAAACAGATGTGAAAATTTCAGTAACAACAGCTGCAAAATTTACATCAAAAAACGGCTGTAAAGATTACTAAGCAAACGTAAAAATTTCAGTAAAAACAGCTGTAAATATTACATCAAAATCAACTGTCAAAATTAAAGTAAAAACAACTGTAAAAATTACATCACAATCAACTGTAAAAATCGCAGCAGATGTAAAACTTACAGTAAAAACAACTGTAAAAATTGCATCACAATCAACTGTAAAAATCACAGCCGATGTAAAAATTACAGTAAAAACAACTGTGAAAATTACATCACAATCAACTGTAAAAATCACAGCCGATGTAAAAGTTACAGTAAAAACTACTGTAAAACTTACAGTAAAAACAACTGTAAAATGTACAGCAAAAAAAGCTGTAGAAAATACAGCAAATGATAAAAGCTTTTTTTTTTGTAAAATTTACAGCAAAATGAGCTGGCGCCCATTTTGCGAGCATATTTTGCTGTGGAAACAACACTGCTTTTTTTTACAGTGTGGTGATGAATAGGACTATGAATAGTGAATATAACTTATCCTATGAATCAGTGAATATGACTTTTTTTAAGTATATTTAAGAGTTGGGGTAAGTGGGCCACCCCTGGCCCACTTACCCCAAACGCGGGTCAAATGCCCCCCCCCCAATTTTGTTTAAACCGTATCAACATTACAAGTACATGACACTGCAAAAAGATACTATGTTTTATACACTTTCAAAATATATAAAATTTTGTTTTGTATCATGAACCGTTTGGAAATAAATAAAAAAAAATTGTATGATGGCTTGAATTACGAAAAGATGCAACTTTAAAAAATTTCACAAAAAGGATTGTACCTTGTTACATACTTAAATGAAAATGATGCCATAATGTTTCCTGCATCTATTGGGGTAATTACGTAAAAATATTGTAACATATTTTTTTAAGTCCATAATTCGGGAAATGCCAGGGGGGGGGGGGGGGGGGGCACTTGTCCCAATGGCCCACTTACCCCCACCTTACCCTACACTAAAATACTCTTTTACCAAAACGATCTTTCTCCAAAAAACAGAAATTTAATCAGCAAACATAAAAATGTATAGCTTGCACAATGCAATTGTTACGATCCCAATGGATATATCCTTTGTTAATGATGACATTGCCTGTGAATTTCAATTTTTAGATCGAGGTCTAGGAAAAAACAGATAATCAAAAAATGTCTTTGAATCTGGTATAAAAGAAATTTTTGACTGTATATTTTAACAATGTGAGAAATTTCTGACAATGGCTGTTTTGATGGATCTGCGGTAGATTTTAAATGTAAAAATTGATTCAGTTAAAATTATGTAAACTGTAAAATGTTATTATAAAAGTAAATTTTGTAATTCAATCCAATTTGTAATTTAGTCAAATTAAGCGTGTGATTCAATTAACTTCTGATCCAAAAACATGGTGGCAACTACCTTACTTTTACTTAATTAAAAAAATTATCTCATAAAATAGAATATGGTTAGATATAAATTAAAATTTATACATTTGATATTCAATCATTCAGTTATCATTTAAATAAAAAAAATAAGCATCGAAGTAAAAAACCTCACTAAACAGAAATTCCGTTTCTAAATAATAATTTACACAAAATACTCTATTCAATTCTACTTATAAATAAAATATATCAACCAAAATTTACATCGCACAGAAAAAACTTTTCACTTTTCACAAAGCGAAAAAACAAAACATTTTAAAAAGAAAAAGAAATGCAAAGCGGGCCGAAAATTCTATTCCCAGCTATCGGCCCCATCCAGCCGGCTATCCCGGTATTGTCTTGGCGGCTATTAAACGCGATTGTCCGGGACAACCTATTTCCGGTCCGGATATTTCGAGGGGTTATCGGGCGGAAGCGAGCCGGATTAGCGAGCGGAGCCGCTCCAACCGTAAATTAAGGCGTTTTGCAAAAGGGATTTTAAATTCGAGGAATTAAGGAGGGAGACTTATAGGAGGAGCACTTAAAATGGGATGGAAATAGGTGGGAAAATAGAGATAGCAGAGAATTATAGGCGAACAGGGGAGGGTCAGAGGGTTAGGTCAGGCGTTTAGATATTTTTGGGAATAAATGTCGGGTTTTTAGAAGGATTGTTGTGTTATATAGTGTGTCTCTGATATAAATAACCCATTTTTAAATTAAAAAACCTAAACGTTTGCATTTCTTTTTTTTACATTGTCGAAAAACCTTTGAAAATGCATCATATTTGCCGCAAATATGCAGTTAGTGTGAGTATTCCCAATATTTAGCTGTGTTTTCTACTCTTTAATTGTGACTGAACCAACGAGCTGACTGTATCATGCGACTGAACTTTCGTTATATAAACTCTTTTATTTTTAGTTATAAAAAGTAGAGCTTCTTCTACCCTGTTACTTTGTTGTGCCTTTCCTGTGAGCCAATTTACTCTGCTCATTAAATTTACAGTTTGTTTTGTTGTACTTGATTGTGAGGGGTCTGTAACCACAACTTTACACAACTTTTGCTGAAGTTTCTTAGATCAGACGCAGTGACCGTTGTCAGTTTCTTCTTTACTACTAAGTGGAGAATTCAATTTTGATCATGGCTGAGTCGCATGTGCTTGAAAATTAATGCACACTTGTAGGCGCTACGTATTCTGACTGATTTTTACAGCGTAGTTACTTGTAATTTATACATTGATTAATTTAATTTTCTCCATAGTTGAATTGTTTAAATGAGACATGTAATTTACATTTTTTAATGATCATACTAATCAAGGTTATTCATAATTAACCGATCATTTTGAATGATACTTCCCATTCCAAATGACCAATCAGTTTTTAAATACTAGGCATTTACATTCTAAAACAAAGAATTTTTTTATACTTGTCTTTAGCATCAATGACTGTTACATTTTGCAATGAAATAATTAAATTTTACGATTAGTTATTAAAAATAAGTTATTAGTTACTTCAATTGTTTTAATTACACAAATGATTGTAATTTCGTTAGACTAAATCCTTTAGAAAAATTACGCCACAGAATCTATTTAGTTACATTTTTAATTATTAATTACTACGGCAAAGCTGGAAAAACAAATATTTAAAAATAATGTCCTTCATGCCAGTTTTGCTGCAATAAAACAGTAACCTTAAGAAACTAAAAGTAAACCAGAATATCATTTCAAATATTCGATTCCGCTTAGATTTCTTAATGTTTGTTTCCGTGCAATAGAACTACCTGCGTCGAAAAGAAAGTTCTACAGAATTTTTACTTTGCTTTACCTTTTGATGTGTTTCACTGCAACAAATCTCTAACCGTAGAAAAACACGTTTTACAGAATTATATTTTACAAGTTGAATTCTGTTTAGGTTTCGGAAATTTATTTTTGTGTTGACAAATATGAAAGTAGCTTTTATTCGAGTGTTTTAATTTATTTTGATATTCGTTTTTTGTATGTTTGATAGTAAAAGAAAGGTCTGTGTGGAGTTAACGAATATATTTTTTTACCAATACTATTTACCCTCACAGTATATGGTAAAAGTACCGCATACATCCTGTGTTTTCAAGTTACATATGGTGAAAATTTATTGTGTGGTACTGGCGAAAGCGCTTTATCCACTGGCAGTGATTGGACGCACCTATCTTCAGTAAATGCTTGGTTGATAGACATATATTTCCAGGCTTGTGTGATCTTCGGTGATTTAACGCTAATGGAGTAAGTTTTTCATATGACTCTGTACACTCTTAAAACAAAAGAGTGAAATCCACTCCAGTTGGAGAAGTGCATTTTCGACACCCTAAAGGCATGCATATTTTCTCAGACTGAGTTAAAATCACTCGTTTGGAGTGATCCTGTCGGAGGTTTAACACACAAAGGATCCACTCAAAAAGGAGAAGTGCATTTTCCAGTCTGGAGGAGTGAAATCCACTCAGACTGAGGTAAATTGGGAGTGTTTGTTTTAAGAGTGTACTTCGTGAAAACATTAATTTGCTGCAAGACAAACGTTACAACATAGTAATATAAAATGTATCCGCAAAATGTGCTGTAATTTTATAGATGCTTTTTTACAGTACACAATAGTTTAATCGATACACTATGAAAAATTCTAAAGATGATAAAGTCATATAAAACGGGTTAAAATAGAAATAGAAATACAAGTTTGAAAATTGCTTTTTTAAACCAATTACTTAAAAAAATCTGTCCAGCAAATAAAACAAATTTTTGATTTCTCATCTTAACAGTTCGTGTTTCACTGGTAAATTGTCGGATCACTAATTGATAATTAGCCAAAATCACAAAAAAATTGATAAAACAAAAAGATAAACCAAATTAACGTCGATTCGCAAGAAAATTTGAAAACAAGCTTTCTTCTTACACTCTTAAAACAAAGGAGTGTAATCCACTCCTGCAGGAGAAGTGCAGTTTCGACACTGGAGAAATAAAAATTAATTCAGAATGAATTCAGAATGAATTCATTAATTCAGACTGAGTTAAAATAACTCGTTTGTTTTAAGAGTGTAAGTCTTTTGAAATAAACGAAACATAAAGACATATACAGACTACAGTCCAGAACAATTTGCGTCAAAAATCGAATTTGAAAAATGTAATATCGACGCTTTTACTTGGAAATGAGAGTTTTAATGGGTTAAACAAAAGCTACTAATTTACCAGTTAAAAAAAAAACAATTGAAAACAATACACAAACTTATCAATAACACAGCTTTTTATTTCTTTCCTTAACGGTTTGGGTATCATCCAGCTGCCGATGAATCAAGATACTTTCCCCCCTATCCCTGAGGGGTTTCCCCCCTTCCATAATCCGTGGTAGGCTTAGCAATATCAACATCATTATTGAAGACCCAAAGTAACCGATTATTTTTTCGTATCCGAATCAAATGTTGATCGTGCCGATTATGGGGATGATTCAGTTGAGAATCATTCTACTGACAGATTGATGGAGGGGTGTTTTTTGTGGTAAGAAGCAGAATTCTGGATTGTATAGGGGGCTGGGGAGCCAAGTTGGTTAGGCACTCGCTTAGCATGCGAATGGTCACAGGTTCGGGTCCAGGCATCGCCGAAATAACTGCCGACCTCTAAACGGACCGTGCAGCAAAAATGTCCGATGAATAATACCGGGAGTGCACGTTAAATATCCTTCAAAGTCCTAACTCTGCATACGATGTCGCCCTTAACGGTTGCGTTGGGTGCCTATTCAGGAGTCGTCTCGTCCCTTGACTGTTGTTCTAAAATACGACGCCCGTCGCCAATAGCACTCTTCTAGCTCTAGTGCGACGATAATTCAAACCTAAACTAGATTGTATAGAAGAGTGTGGAAGTGTAGTGTAATCGCTTCCGGCTGCCTATTATTGTATAGAAGAAAAGTAATGAAACTCCGATGGATTCAAATTCCGACTATACAAACTTTGATGGCATCATTTTGTTATATTAATACTTTGTCTGAATTTTTATTTTACCGTCTTTTTATTTAATTTAAAATATTTTTCTTTAATAATAGTTAATTATCTATTTACAAAGTATATAGCCCATAAAAAATAGGATTTATCAAATTTTAAATTTTCCGAATCGGGGCAGGTCTCAGTTGATTAGGATAATTGAAGTTTTTCTGTTTTAAAATCATGTCTTAATCTCTCGTTACGAACTGTAAGAGAGTTTAAATTGACAATTGAATTGGATTGAATCACATGAATTGCTTTCAAATATGTTGGGTAGACTGACCAGTGGGTGAACAGGCCCCAGTGAATGAACATTTGGTAAATATAATTAAAAAATAAGGATTGAAATTCATTCCACTAGATGGATTGGCAACACTGACTTCCTCCCATGTAGTAGGAAGCTATCTGACATATTGTTGGCTGTCCTGGTCTTTACGTCCTGGTGTTTACGTCCTGGTGTTTATTCACTGGCGAACGCAGCGCTTTAAACGTTCATTCACTGGTTAGTCTACCCTAGACTAGAGACTGTTTCACAAACAAATTCTGAATAAAAGTTATATGTGTTTATTATAATGCAGACTTCTCGTATATACAGGATATTAGGAATAATAAGGTTTATTCTCAATTTCTCCCCCCCCCCTCCATTTCTCAATGCAATTCTTGGTAATAATGGTAAGCATCTATTTCACTAACCATTTACATATAGATAATCGTCAATCTCTCTAAAATTTCCCAATAAAATGACCACTTTTTTGTGTATTTTTTTTATATTCCTCAAGAAAGGGAATTTTAATATACAGCTGAAGTGAATAAGCAAGAAGTGAAATGACAACCCTCCATAAATGAGGATAACAGAAAACGGATTGAACATAATAGCAATCACTTAACACGTCTAAGAACAGACACCATACCACCCCACACCCTACCATCAATCATTCCAGAACAAATCAACAAGCACAAAATCAAAACTCCACAAACTTCCCTAAAAAAATCCCTACCGAAAATCCCCGTCACAGCGCACGCCCCACGGAGCATTACGTACCCAGTTTCAGCAACCAACCACTGCCCTGGACCCCCACAACTAAGAACGAATACACGCGAGTGGGCGGGAACAGAACACTTTGAGCTGGCCAATGCAGCGCGACGAGTGGTGCGAGTCCTCGTGCTCCGGCGACGGCGGGATGGATGAGGAGACATGCGGCGAGGGAGACAAGTCTGGCGGCGTGGGACACACGCCTTTTTCCGTCGACGATATCCTAGATCCCGAAAAATTTACGGGGTCGTCGAGGTATAGGGAATGTTGGACACGGTCGCCGGACATCTTTGGGAGAAATGGAAAGGATGGACTGAAAGGTGAGATGTTGTTTACGGGAATTCCACTGAGAGACAAAACAACTGTTAGATAACAGTTGTTTTGATTATTGTAAAAATGTTTATTTAAATCAAAAGATAACAGTTCATTTGATTATTGTACAAAATTTCGTTTAAATCAAAAGTTAAAGGTTGTTTTGACCATTGTACAAACGTTTATTTAAACCAAAAGATAACAGTTATTTTGATTAGTGTACGCTCGAAAGTCCCTTTAAATCAAAAGTTAACAGTTGTTTCGACCATAGCACAAACGTTTATTTAAATCAAAAGATAACATGTTTAGATAATTCTACATAAGTTCATTCAAATCAAAAGCTAACAGTTGTTTTGACCATTGTACAAAAAGTTTTCTAAACAAAATATAACAGTTGTTTTGGAAATCGTAAAATAGTTTATTAAAAACAAGATATAACAGTAGTTTTGACCATTGTAAAAAAGTTTATTTAAAATAAAAGACAACAGTTGTTTTTACCATTGCGCAAAAGTTGATTCAAAACCAAATATAACAGTTGTTTTCATAATGGTACCAAAAAATTTTCATCAAAAGATAAGTTATTTTGGCCATTGTATAAAAGTTTTATTTTAATTATAACAGTTGTTTAGGTGTGTACAGCTTTTCTACAAAAGCTAAATTTAAACCAAATATAATAGTTACTTTAGGTTGTTAATTATTTTAGTGAAACTGCATTTAACGATTTTTCTAATAAATGACTTGTTTTATGGTTGTATTTTTTTACAAACCCCAAAACAACTGTTAAATTCAATTTTTCCCACTCTAAATTTCATAAGATCTCTAAAAATTCAAGTTTTCCAATTCATTCATTGATTCAATGTATTGCTAAATGGTTTATTTAAAAGTAAAACTAATTAAAAAATTTTTTTGTTTTGCAAAACAATATTTGTGTTACGAACTATTAGAAAAATTTCAAAGAAAACAGAAAAAAATCCAGTATTATTTTACGTATAATAGTTCAAGACAAAGTTGATACAAAGAACCATTTTTACTATCACATTATGTATAAAACACCAATTTTTGTTTAAAAAATGGTAAACCATTTTTTTGTTGTAGTAACAGAAATTTTATTCAGTCAACAAAACCGTTACATATAGTTTAAATAGCAAAACGTCAAAAACTTATAAATAATATAATTAATTTTGAAAATATATAATAATTAAAAACTATTTAATAAGATAATAAAAACAAATAAAATTTAAATTAAATCATAATAAAAAACATACATGAGCCCTATTTTCTGACGAGTCGTATTATTGCACCATTCCTTTGTCCTACTAACGACTAATAATATTAATTTCAAATATATTATTTATATTGTTATTATTCTTGTCTATTGTTGTTCTTAGGCTTATCTATAACAAATAGAACGTAAATAACATAAGAATACAAATATTAATGCAAAGCAATTAATTTAAAGGCAAATTATTAACTGTGAAATTAGAATGTACAGTAAACTATTTTTTATATTTTTTTATATTAGATATTTAAAATAATTTTCATTGTATAGTTATAAAAGTTTTGTTTTAAATCTACTGAATTTGCACACGGATAGTTCACAGAGAAGGGTTTTGTACTACAATGTTGTAAAAGGGAAAATTCCGATAAGGTAAATGGGATATTGGGAAGACATAATAATGGAAAAGGAATTATTTCGAAAACAATTAATGGAGTTATAGAATGGTATAGTAAATAGCAGAAACGCCACTGTTACTGTCTATGTACTTATATTTGTCATTATTATGGATGGAACAAAAATAGAATGGTAGTTATTTTAGAAAAACTATCTATGGTGTGGGAGTTATTTCGGCAAAACAATGGAGCTATGGAAAAATTGATTAAGTCGGCAAATTGTGGTACAGCTCCATTATCCATAGCTCTATAGATTTTTGCTCTAAAAATCTAAAACTGCTAAAGGTGTTCATAGATATTATTAAATTAAATATTTTTTCAAACAAAAAACTTCTATCTAAATATCTAAACACAATAATTTTATTGTAGGGTTGAATGCACCAGTTACTGACCAAAAGGTAAAAAATATATCTAAAGTAAGCAAAAATTGTTTTTTTAAAGACAAAAACGTAATGACAACTTGTTTTAAGTATCATTATATCTTCTATTTTAAGTCTAGTAGTCAGTATCAGTTGACTGTCTGCAAATATTAATTTACTGGTCAGTATTTAGTGTATTAACCCTATTAAAAATATGGCTATCCATAATACAACATTAAAAGCACTATCAGACCGTTATGAGTATACAGTTTAAATTAATGGGATTGATAACACAATGGTGAATTTGACCTAACTTAACATTGATAACATTGACTCAGTAAAATAATGAAATTGTGTACCTTAACTTATTTAATCTGTCTTTACCTAAAATAAATGCAACAATTGAGAAGAAAACCTAACGTCCTCTAATTCGGCTGCGAAATTGGCGGTGAAGCCTTTGCAGACTCGGCAGATTCCCCAGAACTGAGCGCCATTTTTTTTTGTGGCACCATCTAAGTGGCTCTCTTTGCCAACTTTGACGCACAGCTTACAATGAAACTGAGCTATCTGTGGATGTTAAAGTACGCCGATATTTAATTTTGCCGAGAGAACCCATCCAAATGGGCTCTCCAGGGACCTTTTACATACCACATAATCATATGTCATGCGTGCCCAGGATTTTCCCATCCAGAAAATCCGACGAATCAACTGGGGCTCAAACCCGCGATCTTGGGCTTACCAGGCGGACATGTTAACCTTCTCAGCCACTGATCCAGAAAACCTAGCGTTGCTTCCATGATTTTCCATAGCTTAAGATTGACGTTGATTATTTGCGATAAATTCTAAATTCTGGTTTTATCCTTTAAAACAAATCAAACTTGCGTACTTTTTTTTTAAAGATCTTAATTATTCCTAACCAAGAGGTATAATAATTTATTCTATTTTTAGTCCATGAATACAATTTTTCAGTTAAGTAAGTAGCATAACCTTATTATGGAAAAAGACTGTTAAAGCTCAATGTAAAGAAATAACATAGTAGGGAAAAAAAGGTAAGATTTTGTAATAGAGATTATATTCTATTGTTTAAAATTTCATCTAGTTTCTACAGATATCGTCAGTGCGGCAACTTTGGTCCAAAATCACACTGTTTTTTACAAGAGAAGAAAAATTTAACTACAACAAGGTTTTAAAAACTTAAAAGCCTATATGTATTGCAAATATTGTACTTTTAGGAATAATTTCCAAATATTTTTGTTAAATTTTATAAATTAAAAAAAAATGGTGCTAGTTTAACAAATTAGATTATGGTTAGGAGCCGGGCTGGTAACTTTGGTAAAAGAATGAAATGCATAAGAAAACTACGTTTAAACATCTTTAAAGGCTGTGTTACCGAATTAAATAGTAAAATTAAAATGTTTAAAGATAAAAATAACTAAGTTTTATGATACGTAGTTATTAAAGATGATATATGTCTCAACATTTACATTGCAGTGTATCGTAGAATGACATTACTTTATGAATACCACTATTGATTGTAGCTTAAAAGAAAAGTAAACTTCAATTTAAAAAAGGGAAAAATAACTTATTTTTTGAAGAAAGATTTAATAGAGCAAATACCTTTATAAAAGCAAACGATTTTATTATAAAAAGAAAAAAATAATATATTCGCAACTAGGAATTTGAAAATGTTTACATTTTGACAACAGTTATTTTGAAGGCTGGACGTTTCTTGAAATTTTATTTTTATTTTTGAATGCTCAAAATCGTTTGATTTAAAAAAAAAATCATCTCAAAAATGGGAAATCATAAAAGTGAGACCTCTTCAAAAATAGTTAAACAGAATACACTTTTTCATACATTTTTAAAGTGCAAAGTTCCTTAAAGAAATTCTTACGGCTTAGACCAAAGTTACCCGCATTCATCGGCAAAAGTTTCCCATTGACCGATATTTAAATATAGCATTAAAAGCATTCAACTTAGATTAAAAGAATTGATGTAATAGTAATCCTCATAATTAAGCAAATAGTATAGAGTGTTTAATTTAGCTATTTTCACTATTTTTTTAGGCGTTCCAGACAAAAGTTGGAAGAAATTGATTTTTGTTATTTAATGCGTGTAAGAGTACAAACGCCATTTGTAGTATTGCCAAAATTAGAATAATTTTTTTACATGATATGAAAGGCAATGCTTTCACTTTTCCAAAAATGTAAAACAATTTAAGATGGGATCATTTTATGAAGATAAATTAAAAAACAATTTTTTTCTCCGACGCGTTGGCCAAAGTTACCCTCCAGGGCAAAATATACCCGCTCTTTGATGGTACTGCAATAATATACATATTACTTCTGTCTAAACTAGAAATAATAAGCAATTTTTGTTCCATATAAACCTAACTTCAGAATTTTATATAATAGAGACCGGGGCTAGTTTACCATGGTTTCCTCTTTTTGATTGTATACTTTTCACTTTTATTTTTTTTGAAAAAAAAAAAAAACAAGTTGTCATTGTCTTCCTTACATGTTTATTTATAAACTAACGTTAACACATTTTTTAAATATGAGTGTACTTTTGAGGTACATAAGCAAGTGTTTAAATGTAAGCATGTTGAGCTGAAAAACCTGACCCGCATGCGAGTAAATTTTCCCAGACTGTTACATACCGAAGGGGCAAATTTTTCAACTATGTGTATTCTTAAAAACATTTATTACATTTGAAAAAAATTTTGTAGCTTTTTTACGTAGATTTATTGTTAGACTAAAATACCTAAAAAAAATAAACTCAGAATATAGGTATTTAAAAAACCCTTTACCAACTGAACAAATATTCTACTATTCTTATAGGTGACATAAGAAGGGTTTCTTCATAAACCAAGCAACCATTTGGCGCCTCCTTACGGCTTATATCTATTATAAGGCCTGGTTGAAAAATTGCTCAATCTGTAAACTAACCCCGGTCACTCCTATAATAAGTTTTCTGAGAAACCGAACATAAAAATGCAACCTGTAGGGGAAAAAAGAGCAAACGATGTATATTTAACACTATGAATACTTGAATAGACTTTGGTTTTCTGAAGTATCCTTACAAATATCTCCTGTCCTAAAAATTGGGGTTTTCCGATAACTATACTTAATAGCCAATTGAATCCGATTTAAAAGGATTTTAAAGAGTAACTTTGAGTGTAAGATTTTTGTTGCATACAATATGAAGTTTGAAATAAAAGTATGCATTTCTATTTAAAATTATCGATTCTCACTTTTGTAATATACGCCGTTAATTTATTTTATTCATATTTTCGATACCTCTTTAAAATTGCTCTTTACTAATATTTTAACTACTAATATGTTTTCATTGAATTGCAAAAAAGTTACTATTATCGCTGTAAAACTTATTCTATCTATATTAGTGAATAAATAGGAAATCACCAATTTATAAATCTTTAAAAAATTATTCTACACTCCGTGCCAACCTAACTTGGGTAAAGAAAAAGAGTAAAGAAGGAAAATCGTGATTGGTCCGTTAGTTGGAAACTCTTGTAAGGTAATATTTACATACAAAATAATCTGAATACAACAGAAATACACTTTTCATTCCGATAAAATTGCCAAATTTTCTCAAATAATATTCAAATTTGTTAGACTTTAAACGAAATCAATGTTTTAAACATGTTTTTTTTATTGATTTACAAATAATTTATGGAACTCTTTACATGTGCGGAAGGATCTTCCCCATAGCATATTTCTATTTACCCAACTTAGGTTAGCAAGGAGAGTATATGTCAATAAATGAAATAATCGTAGACAAAGTGATACACCTTTAAAGCTCGATATTCTATATAAAAGAAAATAATTACATTGAAGAATTTCTTTGAAATCTATAGAATACCATTGCGATAAATATATAATGTATAGAAACACCCGCTTTTGCAAGTTCATGCGAAACCTCAATACATTTTCAAGAATGCGTCATCTAATACGCATTGAATAATAAAAATTATCCCAGCTTTGTACTTTGAACTCAGTATACATATAGATATATCTTATAGAATCCGCAGTTTTCCTTTCATCTAGTAAATGAATCACTGCCGACGCTTCTTTGAGTCGATAGACACTTTTATTAGAAAACTGGGGAGTAAAAAGCTAAAAGGGAAAAAAACTTGTTGGGGAAAGGTGTTTTTCTTTCTTTTTTTTATTCGGTGAACATCAAAAAGTCTTAGATTTGGGTCGCCATTTCAATTTTATTTCCGTTGAACTTCCTTTTAAAAGTTTTCTTTATTTTTTTGCTTTATTATAATTAAATTTTACTATGTGGGTATTTAATTTTAAAATCCCTTGGTTGTTACATTACTTTCGAAAATTCTTAAACAAGAATTAATGCATTGTTGTATTTTTTTTTAAAGTTACACTATTTTTGTTTTCTATTTTATATATTTAGAAACTTTTTTTATCTAGATTTCTATGGCTTCTTGCATATATTTTTTGCTTACATTAAACTTTGATATGTGATCGATATATTTTTTCCAATTTATCTGTATTGGGGCTTGCGAAAGTTAAAAGACACATGTTAAGTCATTGTAATTGAATTTAAATATGAAAATAGAATTTATTTATATTTCATTGTCAACAAAAACTTACCGATTGCGAAATGGAATCCATGCACATGCCCTAGAAAACAAAATATTTTAGATTAGCATTATATATTAGTTTGAATAACTTAATTAGGACATACATGGATGAGTGAGAGAGTTAATAAAAAAATCATTGCCGATTAATATAGTCTGGTATGGTATGGTAGGTACATATATATTCCAGCTTGTGTGCTTGTTCAGAGAATTGCTTATAAGCTTTCGTCAAGTGGGACAGACACTGAAAGAGTTTTACAAGCACAAGAGACACACAAAAAAAGAACAACACAAACACATGGTCAAATAACAACAGTTATTGACGGTCACAAACATCCATGTCAGACCGGGATTCGAACCCGACCCGAGCAGCTCCAAAGTTTGGCATCCTAATGACTGCGCCTTGCGCCACCGGGGCGGCGCGGATTAATATCTTTTATTTGCTAGTTTCAGAAATTTTAGTGATCAGTTGATTCCCCTATATTAAATAAATAGTAGTTGGTATGTATTAAAAAACTTTTTTGTCACATTTGCATAAAAAGTTAGAAATCTTTACCACAGAAAATCCCTCACAATTGGCCAAGTAGGGTCAGGTGGGGCAAAATAGGTAAAAAAACCCGCACATTTTGCATTCACACCTTCAAAGCAATAAAAATAACAATTGTACTAGCGTAAAAAAATATTTAGGATATGCAAATGAACATTTCTTTTAACATTTAAAGCGAAATTTCCCTGAATTAACAAATTATTGAATATTGATATTGATAAATGTATTAGAAAAAGTGCTGCCAATGACTTATTTTACCCCATGGGGTGTGGAAAAATGGGTCAGTAGTGGGGTAAACCGAACCATGGTTTAAAAACAGTTCAATTAATCATTTTTGAAAATTTCTTTTTAACAATGTTTAGAAAGCAATCAGGTAAGATTACATGAATATTCACAAGAACTAATACACTCCCCTCTGAGAATCAATTCAGGGTCTGGAAGGACTTTTGCAATTTAAGAAGCATCTCCATCCAAACATCATCTCTTTTAAGGACAATGAAATAGAAAATTTATTTTTCTCTTGAAAATATTGATGCGCATGTCTTCTTCAATTTGTGAAAGAATACCAAGAAATAACGTTTGGGTTTTATCCCCGAAAACTCGATCTGGACCCAATTTCTTATGTGCAGTGAATATAAATTGTCAAAACCCAATCTTAGCCCAATGTAGTTTTTCCGCATTAATGTTTTAATTTTTTCTCCGCTTCCTTACAGACATTTTTTCAGATGTGTTTTCTATTCTTACATTTTTGATATGTAGTCTATTTAAAGAAGATGAAGTAGTTAAAATTTCTCCCATTTCTTTCTGCATAAGTTTTCTCTTTTTGTTTGCATTCTACTTGGCTTCCTTGCAAGCAATCGCTAGCTTAGAAAAGTGTTTCTACGATTGCAGTTTGATGTGCTTTAAAAGAGAACCTATACTTGACTGATTATGAATTGTAGCTCAAAAAGGTCTGACGCGTTGTTGTTACCGACGTTGAAGACGGTGCTGCAACGGCTTGACTTTTTTTATTGATGATGCGATTGCCATTGATTCAAATGTTGAAACTGTGTCTGGTACATATTTTTGAAGCATTGTTTTCATATAATATCTTTCGAGGAAATATCCCACTTCTTTTGAATTCACAACATTGTTTTCGGATTGAAATTCTTAAAATCGGTTTTCAATAATGAAGGGGTAAATGAATTTCAATTTTGCAGTCCTTTTTTATGAGTAAAAGAGGGACAAACCATTTTTTTTTACTTTGGAACTTTCTGAATTTATTCTTGAACAGCATCTATACACAATAAAATAAGAATTTTATATACACGTATTTCTAATTTTTCTTAAAACAAAAGTTTTCTACAGCCATAATTTAGAGTTTCACAAATGAAAACATAATGAGAAAAACTGTAACTGCACAGTAGAATTTACAGTTAGTTTTGCATATAAAATGATGAATAGTATCAATAAAATATAAAACTGGCATCATAAGAAGGAAAAATGTTCTCGTTTGTTTTTAAGGAATTTTGTTTTATAACTGACCTATTTTACCCCGTGACTAATTTTACCCCACCTGACCATGCTACAATTTTATCATCCTATACAAAAGTACAGCCTCCCCCCTACTTTAAATCGACTGCATACTTCAGGTGTACGCACACAATTGAACTTTTTAAAAAAATATTTCACTTAAAAATCCATTTTTTTTTAGGTTTGATATAAATCGTAATTGTATGAGGGTGCGTGCAAAAATATTTAAAAAAATTAAAGTGTTAAGTAATTAATTAGCATTTTGTGCATTAATTAGCATATTTTTTAAACACTCTTAGCCCAAGAACTAATTAACTTAGACCTTTAGTTTTTTAATTATAGTTTTTTATATTATAAGAAACGTTAAAAAATCAAATTTTTTAGAAAAAAATAACTTTCACATGCAATAAAAAATGTATTTAAAAACTAAATCTTTTTTTGGAGGTTCAGGCCCCTCCCCCAACTTATTCCACAAATAAATAAATAATTCGTTTTACAAAATGTTAATTTTAACTATAGTTATCACTGTTTAAACAAAGTAACACATGAGTAAAATAAAGTTTTGAGAAAATTGAGTTTAAAGGTTGCAAAAGCTTTCAAGCAAAACTTTCATGATTTGGAACATTAGAAAAACTTCTGTAACTCATTATTAGAGTAGAGTACCAGTTCAAACTTTACATCATTTTAAAGAAGAAGAATTGGAGATTCTAATGGACTTAAAAACAAAATATGCCAAATTTGGCTATTTTTGGCATTTTCAAGTGTGTATGTATACCTTCAATCAACTGAAAACTAATTTTTAAATTTTCTTATTCCTCTATAACTTTTAATTTAAATTTGTACAATTTCAGATTCCTGATATTTTTTCTCAAGATAATCTAATTAAATGAAAAATAAAAATGCAGTAGAACTCTAATTATCCTAATCGTTGGAACGTAACCACATTCAGCTAATCATAAATTCGGAGTGAATCGAAAAAAGGTTATAATTTATTAAATTAATGTATTGTTGCTCTGTGAGGTCATATAGTTCCAGTTTTATTTGTCATCAACCAAAACCAGAGTGTAAGGTATCGTTTGGAAAGAGTTATAGGTTTTAAAATTTAGCTCCTACCTTGTGTTGCCTTTGTACTTAGTGTTTTTAGAGACAGTTGAAAACTTTTGCGAAGAAATCATTTATAAATATTTTAATTTTTTTTAATTAAAAATTTATCTTAAAACAGTTTATATTATTTTTAATGTTCGGCTTTTAGTGACAAAAACACACTTTGTACTTAATCTGGATATCCTTGTAGTCACTTAGGGCCTTTTACACATTCAAATTATCCAGTCATTTACCATGATGACATTAGTTGAAACTACGCCAAGTTGTGGATACGACGCCAACTAAACGTTAAATTAGAGACACTTTTATGTGTCCTGAAAAATGTGTCACCTCATTTATTACTAAGTTAATAACAATCTTATTCATTACGTGACATATCTTCTATCTTACTGAAATTGTGAAATGCAGTGCTTTTTTATAGGATTTGGATCGAATGAAAATAAGTACACTCTTAAACAAACTCTCCCAATTTATTTAACTCTGAGAGGATTTTACTCCTCCAGACTGGAAAATGCAAATCTCTTTTGGAGTGGGAGGAGTTGTTGTGTGGCTAAACCTCCGACAGGATCACTCAAACGAGTGATTTTAAAGCAGTCTGAATAGAAATGCCTTTAGGGTGTTTAGGTTTGTCGAAATGCACATCTCTCCTACTGGAGTGGATTTTTGTTTTTTGTTTTAAGAGTGTAGCTGTCTATTAGCGATTCTCTCTTAATACAATCAATATTATATACTGAAGTAGCTTAGTTTGGTGGAATTCAGCGAATTTATACGTGCGAAAGTAATTTTTCTGATAACCAATTAATCATAGATGCTATATGGAAGACTGTACAAAGGTTTTCTGACAACATATTAAGATTTGTTGCATTTATTGAGTTCTTTATGTTTGAATCCACGGCAAGTTTAGAAAACGTCATCGTTATCTAGGAATTTACCCTTATTGTATGCACATCCTTAGCGACAATTTCTTAAAATATGATAGTTGCCCTTAGTACCTTTCAGACAAACACTACCCAATTGTCAACCAACGATATTACCCAAACACAACCAAAATTTGAAAACCCACTCTCATAATTTACTGAAGTCACTGCTTCGGGAGGACAAGCTTCTAACTGACAATTCCTTCCAAAAAGAGCTTACATTTGAATCATTACAATCAAACATGATTTTTACAATTAAAAACTACTTATTAGTTATGCAAACACTTGCTAGAAATACTTACTATCTCTATATTTATCTTTTCTATACTCAAAGTAGTTTTTTTCAAGTAACTTAAAAGTTTAACTGTAAAAAAATTCCGTAAAAATACAGCACATTTGCCGCATATTCAATTCTGCTGTATTTGGCTGCAGCCAAGCCAGTACTGTAAATCGATTTAGAAGAACTTTTCTGGAGTTTTCTTAGCTAATGCATGCTCAAACTCTGTAACCTTAGGCAGTTTTCTTTTTCCTTACTACCAGGGAAATTCAAACAAAAGCGAGGCTGAGGCAAATGTGCTTGTTTATTATACATTAATTCCCTACATTTACTCTCTTATAATCGTTAATTTCGTTTGAATATGCGATTCAGTATACAACCAATTATAATTATGCTAATCGGGAATTCCAAATTGAGCGATCCTTTTTGAGTGGGACTTCCAAAATTGATCGGTTTTTCTTAATGATAATTTCCATTCCAAACGATCGATCAATTCCCATTATTTACATCATAAAAAATTTATTTATTTAATACTTGTCTTTGTCATTAATGATTGTTACATTTTATATGGATTAATTAGAAATTACGATAAGTTAATAAACATTTTAAAAATAGTTGCCATTTAGCAGGGTTTGGAAAGTTACTGTAAAAAAGTAAGTTTGCTACAGTTACTAATTAAAAAAGTAAGTTTGCTACAGTTACTAATTATAAAAGTAACTTAATACGAAAAGAAACGAATCATAGATACTCTTAGAAGTTTCAATTACTAAGAAATATTGAAAAATTAGCCATCTTACCGTTTTCCAAAAAGAACCAAGACTAAATAAATAGGGAGAATCGAAAAAAGTTATAAGAACGAAAATGCAGCGTCAGTAAAAGATTAATTTTATTTAAGTAAAAGCCGAAGGGGGGCTGAAATGTGCAAAAAATATTCGGAAAAATATATAAATTTTACATTACTTTGTTACCTCTAAAAGTAAATTACAGTTATAGTTACTTGCTGAAAACTAATCTAATTGTATTACCTGAAAATAATAACTGTTTCAAGTAACGCGTTACTCCAATCATTGCTATTTAGTATTAATTGTTTTAATTCTAAAAACACGTCACACTAAACCCTTCAATCATATTTACCAGCACGGTTGCTGTATTCTAATAGAAATGTTTACAGTGCAGTTACCTCTTTGTCAAGTTAATGAATTTAAATCTTTCTCCGGAGCCATTAATGAAACACCAAGGCCTTGTGTGCTTTTAACCCTTGAGACGACTTGATTGCCTGATTCCTAGACATTGCAACTTAATTTAAATATCGCCGCTGTGCCCAGGGGTTAGAATAGACTGGTAAACATGAAACCCGATTCCCGGGAGGCCGTAGTGAAATCGTATTAGCCTGGGGAAATTATTACATATCGCTGCGTTAGTTTCATAAATTTGTAACTTACACTGTGAAATGTTTTGTACTTGGTTTCACCGTAATATTGGTTTCTAGTAGCTGCAACGACTGTGCGGTGAAATGTTTCACCACACTTTCAGTATTTGTATGGTATGGTACATATATATTCCAGCTTGTGTTCTTGTTCAGAGAACCGCTTATAAGCTTTCGTCAAGTGGGACAGAAACAGAAGGGAAATTACAGTCACAAAGAGAAAGGATACATCAACAAATAAAATTTATTGGATTACGGTACAAAAACGTCCATTTGCTGACCGGGGAACCCGAGCACAGCAGCAGCTCCTCCTAGCCGTCCGGCTTGAGCAGCTAGCGGGGCTTTTCAGTATTAGGTTGAATAATTTTTTCAGATTTCGGAACCATAAACGTGAGAAGTGTGTCATCAGAAAACCGAAGTTATTATAAAACATTTCACCACGCAGCCGTAGTTTTTGTAGTAAGTAAAAAAAATATGGTAGATAATGTTTTTTTTATTTTTAGTGGAATCAAGTGACAAATTTTTAATAGTGTAATAGTTTGAGTTAAATCCATTTGAAAATAGCAAGTATTCAAAGCAATAGTTATATATTTATATCAATAGCATGATTTTTGTAACATTAAATACCAATTTTTTACTCTGTTGAACTGTATTATGTAAAGCAGAAACTGGTGGAAGCCGAGCTACATCCAGCTTAAGGAAGTAAGGTTTCCCCTAATTTATGGAGTTTGTAACGTTACTCAAATAAGAAAGTTACAATTATTTAATTGTCAATCAAAATAGTTAAATGCACACTCTTAAAACAAACACTCCCAATATACCTCAGTCTGAGTGGATTTCACTCCTCCAGACTGGAAAATGCACTTCTCCTTTTGGAGTGGATCCTTGTTGTTAAACCTCCGACAGGATCACTCCAAAAACGTGATTTTTTAAACTCAGTCTGAAAAAAAATGCTTTTTTTTTAGGCAGAAAATGCACTTTGCACTTCTGAGTGGATTTGGATTTTTTTTTTTTTTTGAAGCAGTTAATATTTAAACAACCAACAAGAATTAATTAACGATCAACTGAGGCTGTTAAAAAAATCTTGCTGGGTTTCACAAAAGAAAATGAGTCCTTGTAGCTGCAACGGCTGTGTGGTGAAATGTTTTATCATGTTTTCGCACCTTTTTTGAACTAGTTTTCAGATTTCGGAAATAAAATCTTGAAAAATAGTTTAACCTAATACCTAAAATTGGGTGAAACACTTTACCACACAGCTGTTGCAGCTACTAGGAACAATTTTGTTGTGTTACCAACACGTGTTGTGGTTTCAATTTTGCCATGTTGTCAAACAAGGATTATTTTTTTCCTATTTATATTATAACACAAAGCGTTGTGGGAAAATATCTTTATGGACATGCCCCATCCTCCACATTTAGGCAGTCTCTCTCTCTCTCTCTCTCTCTCTCTCTCTCTCTCTCTCTCTCTCTATCATACGTCCAATTAAAATCAAAATTTTGACGAAATTGTTAGTAGCGATTTTGTCAACCCATCTCTCTCAGCAATATCTTCAATTAATCTCATAAGTATTCTGAAAATGATTATATTAAAATGTGTACGCTGGTGTGGAATGGGGCTTGTGATGCAGATTTTATAATGTGCGCTAATTAAATCGAATGGTTTGGTAGTTAAAGATTAGTTTTCAATCAGTTTTGGGGGTTGAACAGATTTAAATTGATATTTTAAAAAACTGTTATTTGGTAGTGAAATAAAAAACATAAAAATATAAATTACATATTCTTTTTTTTTAAGAAATTTAATTCAATTATCTATGATAATTTTTTTTAACTGCTAAGACTTTATTTTTAAGTTATGTTAGTAACGTAATGTAAATTTTCGACAAATCAGTCACATTTTATTAAGAAATAAACTATTTCGTTAGGTTATCAGTGGGTTCCCTATAACATTTATGAGTTTAACAAATTGATACTTCTAGATTAAAGTGATTAATCGTAATTAATGATTGTTTGTATTATACTGTTAAGAAACTTTTATAAACTTAAATTTATAAGAAATTAAAAAAAAAATATATACATAATTATTTCATATTATTAAAGTATAAAACTTGAATTCCTACCTTTAATCATAGAGTTTTGGTCAAAGTAAGATTTTTTGCTTTTAAAAGAATATCTGATGGAGTACTTCGAACAGGTATCTTGTAATTTTAAATACATTTAATTACAACACACAGAGGTTACAGTGCAGAGGTATTTTATTTAAGTACTTCTATTTCATTATAAAAATCTGAAATTTCTATACATTCTACTTTAATATACTTGTTAACACTTCTAAATTTTGCTAATTTCCAAAGATTACGTATATTTGGAGCAAAAAAAATCAATTTTTAGTTTAACTTTTTTAATAACAACATCTTACGTAAAAACTTTTTATGTAAAATAACTGCAACAATTTCTTTTCTAAGATAGATAAAATATTTTGAGATATATATTTCTAAGAGTTACCAACATTTTGTGAATCAAGAATTTCCAAATATACGACTTATTTCATTTTCATGGCAAATTATTTGTAAAAATAATATGCTATGAAAATTCGTATTTCGGTAAATAGGAATAAACATTATCTACAACAGCGTTTGATAAATTTCAAAAGTACTAAAATATCCCTGGTATACAATCCTTTTTGAATGCCACTGTTCACCAATTCCAAACGCGTTTTTGGACTTGTATTTAAGGGGACATGTTGTATTGAATTTTATTCTAGCTAATCTTGACCAAGTACTCCCTGTAATTATGCTGAATACACTGTTGGATTTGAAATTCATACTTCCATTAGTTCAGTGTCTATTATTAAACGCTTCATTTCAAAGCTCATTGCTTTAATGAATTTCTAATGAATATAATGACGGGCAATTTCAGGTTAGTGTACATTTCCGTGAAAGGGTTAATCTATTAACGACTCTAACCCATTAGGAAGTTTTGTATCGCAGAAAATCGTAAGGTTATTAATATTTGAAGTAATGCGCATTGATGGTAAAATTAATACAGACATTATATCATGTTTCTATGTGACCAATTTTAATCGTTGCCGTTGGTTTATGATAGAGCTAACTACCTTAGAACTGGAATAACATTGAAATCGTAAGAATCGTTGGAAAAAAGTGGCCAAAATAAGAAAGTGTTAAGCTGACTACTTAGCACCTGTTTGCAAAACAAATTGCAGTTTTTATAAATAAAAAGAGTAAATTTTCTTATTATGTTTGAATATTGTTACATAAAAGTAAATTATAATGATATATTTTGAAATAACCGTTATTAGCATAGAATAAAAAAGAAAACATCCTAGATTAAGGCACGAAAATTCCATCGCCTAATATTTTAATTACCGTGACCAGCAAACAAAATGTATTATTTTTTTTTCAACCTGTGGAATAACGTTACGGCGCCTTTACACTAATTCCTTCGTTATGCTAGTTACCGGTAACCTTGGAGTCACGATGTCAGATGTTATAGAGAAAAAAATCGCACTTAATAAAATAAATGAAACTTGAGGACATTGAAGATGAATTTTTATATTATTTATGATTTGAAAATACAAGGCATAATATAGAAAATTCTTCAAGACTATTTTATAATTAACTTACAATTATAAATAAAACTTTGCAGCAATGCTGACGAAGATTTAATTAACACAATACATTAAAAATTGATAGTTTTGATAATATTTTGGTACTATATTCAATTTTGTATGGGCTCTATTATATCCTGCGAAAAAATCTACTTCCGAAATATATGTATGGCAAAATCGATGCACGTAAAGTAATGTTGAATTCTGAATTAATAACTTAACCATTAACGATAAAGTTTAAATGCGTAAATCTTAAATTCTTATCCAAATTGTGCGGTTTTAAAGTATCGCCTGACATTTATATTTATTGTTTGATAATTAAATTTTCGGGAACCATTCGTTCCAGGTTCATTTCAATTTGACACATTAATATTTGAAAATATGCTACAAAACGCAAATTAGTGATACGCTCAATTTCAATTCCTCTTAACAGTATTATTTAAAAAAATGCCCAAAACCAAAAACCACTTGTAACATGAAATAAAAAAACTCATAAACCATTAGACAGCTTTTGAAATAAGTATGCTGAGTATTTGGTCAAAAGTAATAATTCAAAACTATGTAATTGTTGTAGGGAAAACTTCGCAAACTCAAATAAAACAATACATAGAAATGTTTGTACTGCCTAATAATATTACAAGTATCAAAATACATTTAAGTGTCTAAGAATTTCTTTTAAAACTGTGATCATGACAAAAATCATAGTACCTAATTTATAAATAAAATGTTTCAATGAATGATTTAGATTTTTTCAACACATGTCAGATTTTAAATATACATAGAGCCCACAAATGCAATAAATACAAACTGCAAAAACAGATAAAAATAAACAAGTAAAAAAGCTCTTTTACGAATTGTTCCATTGGGAATAAAAAGTTATAATTCTGCAAATTTCTACACCGTCTTTTTCAAGTTTTTACTATAAGCTGCTTCTAGGTTTAAGAAAGTACAAGGAATCAATCATAATATTAGGTTGACAGCCAACTGGGCTTAGAATTTTTCTTTATCTTAAAGATTCTTATATCTTAAGGTGTGCATATCGAATGATAATAACCCTGCAAAAGAGATAGAGTGATGTATAAAATTTTAAATTTTAAGCGAATCTCCATATGGACATTTTGATTTTACTAAGGTAATGAAGATAATGTAAATAAGGATATTTTCCCATTTTCTTGAGCAATAAAGTAACAAAATTTTTAAATAAATAAAAAACAATATTTTTTTACTTTTATCAAATAGTTTTAAAAACTGATAATACTTAAAAAATCACTGTCTTTTTAACTTATAAAAACTTTGTTAGTATGACATAACAGTACATCTTAAACTTCAAACTGTAATATTTTTACCATAAAGACATGATTTCACTACGGTTATGCAAAAATTTGTAGGCATGATGCTGTTTTCTTGCGCAATAAATAAAAAAAACAGAATAAAAAAAAACATGCCTTTTTTATTTCCAACAATAAGTTTTAGAAAACTAATAATCCTTGTGAAAATCATCGTCGCATTTAGATAAAGTTGAAGCGAATTTATCTATAAATTATTTAATTTTAATAAGAAAAGATTGCTTTTTTGTTCTTATCAATTCAACTATAAATAAATAAAAATGAGCAAATAAATACTTATGTTGTTTAATAACTATGAATCGCAATAAAATTGCATCTATAAATATCAATATATCAATACGGAAGGAATCACGTTTTACAGAGAAGATTATATACATTAATTACACAACCATTGGATCTACAAAAGGAAAAAGTTATTTATAAATGCCCCTTAAATATGTTTCACTGTAATAATACTTATACAGTAGAAAAACACATTTTACAGAACAAGTTATACAGTACATTAATTACACATCCGTTGGATCTACAAAAGGAAAAAGTTATTTATAAAGGCCCCTTAAATATGTTTCACTGTAATAATACTTATACAGTAGAAAAACACATTTTACAGAACAAGTTATACAGTACATTAGTTACACAACAATCCATTGGATCTACAAACGAAAAAGTTTATTATAAAAGGCCCCTTAAATATGTTGGAATCACTGTATATACTTATACAGTAGAAAAAAACATTTTACAGAACAAGTTATACAGTACATTAATTACACAATCCTTGGATCTACAAAACGAAAAAGTTATTTGTAAATGCCCCTTAAATATGTTTCATTGTAATAATACTTATACAGTAGAAAAACACGTTTTACAGAGCAGGTTATCCAGTACATTAATTACATAACCGTTGGATCTACAAAACGAAAAAGTTATTTATAAATGCCCCTTAAATATGGTTCATTGTAATAATACTTATACAGTAGAAAAACACATTTTACAGAGCTGGTTATACAATACATTAATTACACAACCGTTGGATCTACAAAACGAGTTATTTATAAATGCCCCTTAATAGTATGTTTCACTGTAATAATACTTATTCAGTAGAAAAACACGTTTTACAGAGCAGGTTATAAAGCAAATTACACCTGCTCACTTATTCAAAACATGCAAATATTTAAAAAATAAAAAATAATAAAAAATAACAGAATATAAATTTTAAATTTATATGTTCAAGCAAATAATAAATATGTTATAATTAAATATTGTGTCAGCTTTTTAGTCATTTATATACAGTTTAAACTTCGTGCAAAGGCTTTCAATGGCTTTTCGATTTTTTTAAAAGCTTCTAACTTTTCTATATTCTCTCTTTCCCTCTCTTTTAATCAACATCTTGAAAGATCTCAGATTAAAAAGAATATTGTTTTGTTAGTTAGTATAGTTAATTCGAATAGTTTAAAGAAGAAAATTTAAAACTATTATAAAAAAATTCACAAAAATTGTAATTTAAATTCTCCCACACAGAGGTTCAAATTTTGTACTGATGACATCATAGCAAAAAGGCCCAAAAGTTTTGAGAAGCATATTCGCCTCTTTCAGATTCAGCAGCCTTAAAGTTCCTAGTCGATTACAGTTAGCCACACCACCAAGGGACACTTCACCACGGCTCTAAATTACGAGCGTAATTCGGATGCGTTAAAGTGATTTGTAGGCTAGAAATAGGCAGCCGGAAACATTCAATTTAATCTAACTACCAAAAGCTGAATAATTTTTTTTCAGGTATCAGGAATATATTATTATATTCAGGTATCGGCTTGACTAATGTTCTGAACCACAAGCCAAAAGCTGAAGTACGCTCTAGTGCTACATTAATCCATCTAAAAAAGTCTGCCAATTCTTTGACGTTTTAATTTCAGAACATTATCAGATTCTCTCTTAAAAAGGCCCCTCTCTACCTAATTATTTTGATTTGGATACAAATCCCGGTCGCTTTCAATCTGTCTTATCAATTACCCGATCCCTCAAATCCGTCGTAATAACAAAGGGGGCTCGTTACCCCCACAATCCGATCCATTTTTAAACCCCTGGTTTTAAACCCCTGAGGGGCGTTATTACGGAATGAAATGGGGATCAGTTGGAGGGGTGAAACACTTGCCTCTTCGGTTGACAAGAGGGGAAATTATAGCTGGAGTATAAAAAAATGAACGAATAAAAAAAATTGTGAAAAGGATGGTGTATGAATAAGCTATATATTATTTAAGTAGGGCCCGGGTGGCCTAGTGGGTTTGATCGCAGCCCAATACGCTAACTGTTTGCGCGCTGTATCACTTTGGGGGTTCGACTCCCGCCTTCGCCCTGGATGTACTTTCTCTTTCTAATGTGTCAGTAGAAATTCTACCTGCGTCTGTCTTACTTGACGATGGTTTGTAGGCGGGTCTTTGATCAAGCAAACTAACCAAACAATACGTGTTCCAACTATTTCTAAATATTATATATATATTTATCTATATATTATTTATATAATTATTTTATATATTATATATATATATATATATATATTTATATTTATATAGATATATATATATAAATTCCACGGTAATTCCACACGTCAGAAGAGCCACGACTGCAAAAAAAATATTTTTTTTTTCCACAATTGTCTCTTTTATATTGAGCTTTAGAAAGGTTTGAATTTTATTTTTTTTTGTATCATTCAATATTGTTGTTTCGTCGTTGGCAACACAGCGGCTTCAAATTGGTCTCCGCTTTGTTTCCGAAAACATGATCTCGTGTTTTCTGCATCTTTTTGAATTCCTTGAATTTTTCAGATAAGAAGATACAATTTTACCAGATTTTGTGGAGTAAAATTATTAAAATACACTATCAGAACTATGTTGAAACCACATTATTAATTGGCATTTTAACTAATAGATATTTATTAGGAAGAATAAAAAATTCATTTTTGACTGTAGTTTGTCAGTCACGAAAAGTATAATAAGTTCCCAGAACTTTTTAAAATGATGGCTTTACTTCAAAATTTTTACGATATTTTCTTACTACTAGTAAACCTCTGTGTAATTCCACCCGTTTTAATTTTTAAAAATAAAAAGCATTTTCTCTATTTTATACAAATTTAGATTTGTAGGTCAGTAACGATGTCGTGTAGTCACAACTTCTTTTTTGATCTAGATGTTTTAGAATAGCTTAAATACTTGTAGGGATTTCTTATTATTTTGTAATTTTGATTTAAGATGGCTGTGATCAACAGCAAAAGATAAAAAAGGAGCAAAGGGGGTGTTTTTAAGACGGTCTAAATTTTTTAAAAATTTTAAGAAAATTAAAGCAAAAAACACTTTACGGACAAACAATTCTTCAATTAAAGGTAATACACCTCTATTGCAAATCCTTTCCAAACCGTTTGACAAACCTTGTCTGGTAATTCTCTTACAAAAGTCATGGTCATTTTGAATTCAAGCCATGGTGAGGACCAATTGATGACTTCGTGATAAAGTGAGGAGGGTGGGATAAAGGAGTCAACTTTCTATAGAAATGTTGACCCACATTTTGCTAAAGATTTTTTCACTTTTGCACCAAGAAATCTGCCCTAACATATAACTTTTATACATTTCTGACAACTGTGTAAAAGGGCAAATAGGTAGATGAAATTTTATATTGACATTAAAGGAAGTTAAACCTTCCAATTCCTAGACACAAAAAATTGCTTCGTTTTTTTTTAAAATTAAAACAAAATGCCTACTTAAATACATATGCCAATGTTTCATTAAATTCCCCTAAAAAATACTTACACGGTTAATTAAACATTTTAAATGTTTGTAAAAAAAGACATACCTCTCAACAAAATTTTGAAAGAAAATGAACGTGATGCTGGAAAATGCTTTAGTTAATTTTGTAGTTAAATTTTCGTTTAAATATCTTGTGAGCAATTGTTAGTAAATGGTTGCTTATTTTAATAAACTGAAACTTCTGCAATGGTCGGGAGGTCTTTTTGGTGGCTGAGAAGGAAGTTTTTTCAGAAAATGGCTATTGGATGAAGAATTAAGAAAACTACCTGAATTCAACTTTAGGGGGGTGTTGTGTAACTGTGTTCTAACTATATTTTTACCATGTACGCAATTTTTAACTACTTTATTCAAACTATTTACTTATGTTATGTTTTTTATTGCCGAATTTTCAATTTCTGTGATACAATTCACATGATGAAGTGTGCCACAGGTTGAATGTAGTGGTAGTCACGCACAAAGCTGTTAATAAATTATTTCCAATGATATTTCATACATTTTTGCAATTAAATGATTTAGCTTTAAACGTATAATTAATAAGCACTGGTAAAATGATGATTTACTGCATTTGTAGAAAAAATTTAGAGTTCATGAAATTGACCTGATAAACCTACTTTAGAGGACATTGTGTAACTTTTTCTAACCATAATTTTACCATTGATGCCAATTTGTAAACACTCCTTTTTACAAAAATTATTTACATATGTTGTGTTATTATGCTTAAAATTTCAATATCTGTGATACAATTCACTAATGTAGTGTCAGTACGGAATATGATTGTAGTGTCAGTCACGCATAAATCGTTAATAACTATTTCTATGGTATTTTAATACTGGTTTGCAATTAATATATTTAGCCTGGAAACCTATTACTTAATATTATACGCAGTTGATAGAATGTGATTTACTGCGCATCAGAAGAAATTAGAATTTTTCTGATAGCCAAAAATTCTACGAACTTTCGTGTGAGTTGTCAGGTCAAATCAGGACCATTTTTATTATTTTTATAGTTAATATTAAATTTAAAAAATGTTTAATGATTGCTAAAAAATACTATATGTCATGGGGTATACTGAGCATACATATTTTTTTTTTTCACAAATAAAAAAAATAATTATGAAAATATGTAAACGAAATTGGTTAAAATCGTTCTGATGTGTGTCAGTCACGCGTGGAAATGCCCATTTTTTATATATATATATATATATTTTAATATATATATATATATATATATATATATATATATATAGATATATATATATTATATATATATATTTTTTATATAATATAGTATATATATTATATTTAATATATTATTATATATATATATATATATATATTATATTATATATATATATATTATATATATATATTAAAGTATGTTGTTTCGGGTTAAATTAAAGCCACTCTAGAGCTTCGCGAGAGATAGCAAGGGGGAGAACAGTATTTTTAAAACAATTTAGTGACGATGAATGCATCTGAGCTAAGACCTGACACGGACTGAATTTTTACTGACACAGAGAGAGAAGGTACACCCTAGGTGAAGGCGGTAATCGAACCCGCACCCATTACAGCGCGCAGACTGTAACGAGTGCCTCTTCTCTGGTATGCCTCTCTATGGTATGACCCACTAGGCCCAACCAGGCAACAACACTATCTTTGTAATTTAGTAGTTTAATCGTTTCAGTACCATGAAGTAGTCAAATAGTCAATCAAGGTACCACCATGGCGGTACCTTGAATATTATTTTATTACATACCTTGAATAACTAGTTTTATTTATTCATCGTACGGATTTAGTCCATTTACAGGCAGTGGATTAAAACAACCCGTATATAACGTACTGTCCTCGTTCTTTTAGTAATATCTCGCACAACCAAAGAATTTCAGCGCAAATGCTCACATCTGCATTTTTAAATCATCCCAACCGTACACCTAACAATCTGGCAATTACCGTGAGTTAGGAAGGGCCAATTAGGCAACATTTATGTGATTTATGGCTCTAATCGCTGAAACAATTCAGCCTGACAGTTCGCAGCCCGGATGAAAGCTGAGGCCACCTAGGGTGTCTTTGCAGAAAAGAAATACTCGTCGCGAAAGATGCGACACACAGATAAGACGTCTGCGGTTTTTTTTAAGAGACTCGAAGTTATTTTTAGTGCTTTGAGATGCAAGGATATTAAGAGAGCGTTTTATAAAGTATTTTTTCTTGGAAAATTTGCTACAAACTTTAGTTAAGTTTTCTAAAAACACTGCAAACTCGGCCCACACATTCGAAACATATGCATTCATCATAATTGAAGAGCTTAGTGGAAGAACGAGGTATTGACATTTTAACAAACAAACACTTGATTAATGTAGAACAAACATTACAAGTAAAAAAAATCGTCATAAGGGGGTAAACAACAACCCCGTATATGTGACCAAAATAATCAATTATAATAAATAAAACATAAGTTAATAACAAAAAAAACCCCACAAAAAATTATATTTAAATACATAATTACGCACAAAAGAAAACAAAAACAAAATGTGACCAATTGTGCTTTTTTTTTTCCAAACAAATGTCTAAAAAATTATGGACAGCGGGGAAATATATAAACAAAACAACTTTTCTCTCTTTCGGAATTAAAAATAATTCGTCAATATCGTCTATTGACAATATAAAAATTTAAATAACTTTTTTTTTAAAAACCTGTTTAAAGAAGGGGATACTTGAAGTTCGTGGGTAGTTTTTTAAATGCATTTGGGGCTTAATATGAAAAAAGGTTTTCGAAAAATTTTTTATGTGGAAAAGGGATATGATAATTTTTCATTTAAACGCCTAGCTGAAAATATTTACTTTTAATTTACCAAAAGAATTATTACGATATAATTATAAAAATCATTCGAATAAATAACGTTATGCTTAAGGGGGGATCATAGTTAGCGGACAGCAAAAAATGAACCAAATTCTTAGTTATTGATCTTTCGATAGGCTCTACTATATATCATTTAAAATTATGAAGTACAATAAAAAGAAATTGTTTATCAAATTATTAAAATTGTAATTTTTTTTATTATATTTCACGTAAGATCTTATTTTTAAAAATTTTATCTTGAAAAAAAGACATATTTTGAAACATACAATTACGAATTTTCAACAATACATGTATTTTTTCGGTACACTTTTCTCCAAATCTAATTTAAGTATTTCTTCAAATTTCTTTTTGTGTGTTATAAAACCATTTTTGATCGAATTAAGTCACCTATTTTTTTTTGGAATAGTATAATTTTTAAATTTCATTTTAATAAACATTTATATTCTGAATTCATTAAAAAATTCTGATTTTTCAACGAGAAAAGTGTAAAATAATAAAATATTTTTTTTAATTAGTAAGACTAAATTAGGGTGACTTAATAGATCCTAAAATGGTTTTATAAACACACAAAAAAAATTATTAAAAAACATTCTAATAGATTTGGAGGAAAAAGTGTACCTAAGTGTGAAAAATTATAGTTTTGAGAAAAAGCCGAAAAACAAATACAGTCGATCCCGTTAACACGATACTCGAAATGACCACCGATAACATTTCTTGTTACCGAATTTCATGTAAATCGTCAGGAATTTTTTTTGTTACATTTGAGCCATGTGAATAGTTTTCAAATATCAATCACAAAAAAAATATGTTTTATAATTAAACATAAATGATACCTGGATACCTATTGTAATTCAAAGGAGGCGTGGCACATTTGTTTATTTTTATAATTTTATTTTTTTATAAGGATTAATTAGCCGATCGATTCAAATGGTCTTATGCGATTAGATGGGGCTTTCCATATATCAGAAATATTACTGGTTTTCAAAATTCGATTTTTTGGTTTTTGTAACTATGATCCCCCCTTAAATCGGTAGTACACTTAAAAATTTAAAAATGGGGAGTTCCAATAAAGAGGTCCTTTCAGAACTTTGAAACCACTTGTTTTGAATTGAATCAACGGATTAATATTGCTTTTATAATCTCCTCCCCAAACAATCACTTCCATAATTGATGATGGTGATTTAGAACCAGGTAATAATATAACTAATAAGGAAGTTCTCTTGAAACTTTTTTTCTAAGGTAATAAAAATTTATACAATATAAAACGGAGGTTTTTTTCAATAACTCTGAGTGGAAAGATGGGTTTTCCATTTCAGATTTAGAATCTATTTATGTCAAAGGTATTTTATACTAGTTCTTGAGTTTAAACTTATACAAGAACAGGTTTATTTATTTACACAAAAACCCCACGACTTATTTTGAATACCATCCCGTTATTCCTATATAGGTAATGAGTTTCTCATTTTTTCATGTAGCTTATACTAACGTTCTTAATGAAGACCGTTTTTGCTATTGTAATTAAAATTTTGAAGTGCGGTGTATGTAATTAAATTTACGGAAGGTTACATGTATATACCAGTCTTGAGTGCTTGCTTCAGAGAACGCTTATAAGCTTTCGTTAAGTGGGAAGACACAATGAAGTAGTTATTTAAAAGCACAATGAGACACGCACAAGTAAAAAGACAAACAAGCACATAGACAATAATACATTTTTGACCCAGGTCCAAACATCCATGCGCTAACGGTTATTCGATCCCGACCCCAGCAGCTCCAAAGGCTAGCATCCTAACGATTGCGCCACCGAGGCGGCATTTATGAAGTATTTAAGGGAAAGTGAAAAACTTTAGGCCTCATTTTCTCGTGTTCACGTTGTTGCCACTTTTTGCTTCGTATGCACTTCCACTAAGCTTTTTCAGATTGTATTCTAACAGACCAGGGACCCGATTACAACTTTGGTGCATGAGATCACAAGACAAAAATTACATTTAATGCCATCTATAACGCGATTGCTTCATTTTAAATTTGTACAAATATACTTTTGTAACACACCGCACGTGTAAGTACAGCACATTTTACATTTAAAAAATATTTTAATGATATCAGATTTCTATCATATTGTTATATCTTGTTATGTCATATTATGTTTAAAACACATAATTTTTGTTCACGTCCAGTGCATGATTTGCAAAAATAGCAGGAGATATAATAATTATTAGACAATTGGGTAACACTTTCAACAATTTATTCGGCACTGGTGGGTTTCAATATAAATTTATTTATCAGTCAATAAATTGTATATGATACTTCGGAATTATTGAATATTAGACTTAAAATTAATTTTTTAAAGAATATTTTTGACTGTTTGATGTGACTTTGAAATTTTTTTTATTTAAACATAATTTTACTCAAAAAGAAACCTTTGATGATTGTTG